>CM061920.1:293855726-293914235 GCA_031002005.1 Vandiemenella viatica | reverse complement strand
TGGAAGATTTTTGTTTAATTGGCATTGACTATGAAGTGACAGCACAAAAAAATCCCTGTGGTATCTTTTTTTTGTATAACTTTTATTCCGATCTCTTGATAATAAGCGTTTCATTTGTTAATAGTATGCCACTCTCACCATCAAGGCCAAAAAATTCAAAAGCTAACTTCTCTTTGTCACGTATTCATCATATTTACGCCTATTCTTCTTCTATCTGTATCTGGGCGTAGACATCTACCGAGGAAGATGTTTACCCCTCCATGGGACCTTCTGGGAAGATGAACTGCGGTGTTATTTCGTTGCCGTCCGCAGCGTGACAGTGTTCATAAGTGTTGATAACTGATACCGTGCGAGTTGAGTATAAAGTGTTGTGGATGAGAGATGAAAGGAGGGAGATGGTGGAACACTTTGCCTGTCCATTCTGGCCCACTATTCCGAAATACACAAGGGGCCGACAGGCTTAACGTTCCCTTCTTACGGACGAATCGCCAACAATAATGACGTATGCTCTAACTCCATAAACACTGGGATAGGTGTGGTATTTTATCCAGGACTTTGGTGCACAGTTTATATCTTCTATCCAGCTGGTCAAATCCTGATTATGAAAATTTCTTACACCACCAGGATTTGAATCAGCTAATCATGTGACAGCACCGGACACCATCAAGGTGCAGCAACCAACTGTGACAACGGAGTGGGAATATCCCTATTACCGTAAGGAAAGTTTCTCAAGAGTTGGTTATGCTATGTGACCTGCGAAGCAATTATAAACTGCGGATTTCTTCAAGTTCGCAACGTTCTTAAGCCCCAAAGTGCTACAGCCTCTCAATGGATCACTCTGACAAAAATTACAGGAAACAATATTTTCAGGAATCATCGATCTTGAATACCAAACATCAAATAATTAGAAGTCAACAGCTTTTAATAGTAGCAGCAAATGTTGGATATGACAGATTTATCAACGATGTTTATAACGCCATCAACAAACACTTCCTCGCAAAATGGAAAGAATTTGACGTCGAAGATCAAAACCGATCATCCTCAGGATCTGTTGAAACCAATTAAATACCACCCTCATGACCATAACAAAATATGACTCATTTATTACCGAATCGACCCGAAGCTTAGTATCCGTTTGAACCAGTACCTTCAACCAATTTTACTGTCCTCTGTTAACCCATGGGACTACTCGGTGAAAGATATTTCTTGCCTCTTATAACAATTTCAAGGCTTCCAGGGTTTGAACCAAGCCGATTTAACTTAATATTTATAAAGTAAACCATAACGTGCTGTTTTTACGTAACGCAAAATAAACACACCATAAATCATCCAAAGAATTAACAATAAAATCGGATGTCACATGAGCGGGTGGTCTGAAAAATTCTCGAGTTCGATCAAAGTTTATTCTGTACAGTAGTCTAGGTTTCAAATGTTGAGGACCTGGAAATTGGCAGCTGCCAACGGGAGAGCATTTCTCAACAGAATTTCGACTGTAGATACTTTGTGTTTTTTCAGTATGAAAATGTAATATGAGTAGCTATTTTTGTTTTAAATACTTTGATGTATGTGTGTTCAGTTTAGTGTGTTTCTGTGCTGTGAATGAATGAAATACGAAATAAGGGAGACGGGAGAAACTAAGGAGACCATCAATTTTAAAATTCCCATTCGACGGACAAATCACCAACAACAGTGTCGTATGCCTTAAGTTCTTACTAACTGGGAAGTGGTATGGGATTTAACACAGAACGTTGATGCACAGTCAGACCCCATCACCATTCGCTGGCAGCCAAGGCCTGTTGATGAAAATTTCTTCCACCAGCGGGGCACGAATTAACTAACCTAACGCTTTGGTGCTGCAGTGCCTGAGCCAGTGTCTAAGAAACACTTATTCGATTGTGGGGAGCGAGGTTCACTTAATTCGAAAAAATAATTCGTGATTATTTGATAGCCAACAAGGTCATCATGTATGATAGAAACTGATAAATTTTCATAGTATCCCCGCAAATAAGTTGTTAACGTTATACTTAGTTTAAAGGTAACATTTATTGATAACAGACGTCTCCTGAAGTGTTGTCCTTACCATGCAATGGGCGTTACGCATAACAGAGAGACAGTAAAACCTCGTTGGCGGCACATTCACTCTCCCGGTACACGTGAACCGAACGAGACTGCCGGCATCTGACTGATGTACGAGCAGTTTGACAGCCATAAACCATGGCAATTGCGTTTCGGGTAACGATATAAATTTCCCAAATTCGGCGTGATAGCATCGCGACGCATCGATAGCATCGCAGCGGGCAGGGCCGCGCCATTAGCATTCGGAACCTGTTGCTGACCGCGTGCAGCTTGTTGCCTACACTGCAGGGGCGACAGCAGGTGGATATGTTCGGCCTACCAGGATGCGTCGAGACGAAGGAGAATACTGTTAGTTTGGAAGTTGATTTGTTATTTAGTAAAGTGTACCGACAGTTTCACGATATTTGGAGACCCTGCCATCTTCGGAATCGGAACTTTTATAAATTTTCAAATTTGAAACCTTATAAACTTCCAACCCCAAAAATTTCTTTTTATAAATACAATTTACACTATAAAATCCATATTTTGTCGGAAGTGAAGACAAATATTACAGTACGACGATTCCATAAATTTTAACCTAGTATGGAAGCCGACAGTCTCAAATAATAAGTAGATTGAAGCAGGAAGCAAAGAATAGTTTAAATCTGTGACAGATTTTTGCAGTAAGTTCACATTATTTGATAGGAAATATTTTTCTTTGAATTCAGCACGATTATGTAGAGCTAAATGGTTAATATTTCCTGTTGAATGTTTTAAAATTACATTGCTGATGATTGGTCTACATGAGATAGAATAATCCAACTATGTACAACTGTGCAGTCATAAGTACTAAGAGTATTGTGATGTGCAAATCGAAAATACCCAAATGTTCCTCCCTCACGTAACTTTGTTGCATAAGAGTTTAATGCTTGCGCACTAAATCCGGATAAACATGAGAATGACATTCTGACGCGTTCAGTGTTCCTGATACACGTGACAGAACTTTTTCTGAAAGGAGGTGGAGAGATTGCAATGCTTTCAAAAACCTTATCAACAACTCCTTGAGTTTTAAGGCATTCCATCCAGTTTCTTCATAATTTAAAAAGTAGAAAAAAACGTGTTGCTTAATTCATCCTATTATGTATGATAAAAAGAATTCTAACTCTCTTCAACTTACAACGTAAAAAAGTATAAAAACGCTTAGGTTTATGAACAAAAATTGATTTTCAGTTCCATGCATCTGAATTAAACCCTGTTATGTACGCTGCTTCGTAGATTACAACATACTTTATTATACAACAAAAGAAATAAAATGGTATGCAAGATAGTTAAGACACCTCGGTGACAACTTTGGCGACAGTTCACAGTTCGGTGTAAGCGACAAAACAGTAAATAATTAACTTATCCGCTGGTCTAAATTTATGATCTTTTGTCAGTTCGTAAGAAAAATTGATAATTCACTCCAATAAAACAGATACTTACATCGTTTCAAGTTTTTGGAGTCAAGCAAAACTTATACTTTTCTGATACGAGCCACGCCAATGATATTAAACTTATCTGTTTGGAGTCATCACTCGCCAAACGATTCGTGTGAGCACTCTCTCAGATTTTTCAAACAGCAGTGCTCCCATCAGAACCAGCGCAGAGAGAAAGAGAAGCTGTATGGGATGGCGGTTGGAAGGTATTTGCCTAGTTGACTGGCAGACCACCAACCGAGTGACAGACATAAGTTTAAACCGACTCGCTAAAATAATCACTTCCGAATCAACGATATTGCCGTTAATATGACGAGGCAGCTGAGCGGCCCAAACATGTTACTGTTACGGATCTGCACAGAAACCTGTCATGTTCCAGTTTCCTCTAGACATCGCTAGCTACGACGCAACTCCTCAAAAACTAGCACTTGATTCTGTTGTCCGCCATGTATTGTACATGGTAACTTGAATGTAAACCGAGATTTTGATGAGAAAGATAAATTTTATGGCCTGCAGTTTATTTGCTAATTTACTCTCTACATCTTTTTGGAGCGAGATGAGTAAAACTCTTAATTGGCAAGAGATACATCGAGCAGGAATAGTTAGAGACCTTGTCTGTCTTTCGAAGGAATAGTCGGTTCTAGTTCAGTATATGGCGTGGATGGTTTTAGTTAAATGTTGATTTTGTCTTGAGTTAGTAATTGATAACAGTAAAAATTAACTGAAACTGGCTCAGTGACCTAATAAACTGAATTTCACGTTATATGCAAAGATGCGGTATCAAAGGAAGTGGAAGTAAAAATGGGAGTGCCGCAAGGTAGCGTATTGGGACCATTGCTATTCATTATTCTAATGAATAATTGTATTGATTGTTTACTATCTGAAATTAGATTGTTTGCAGATGACATAATGCTGTATAAAAGAATTAAAACGGTAGAGGACTGTAAACAGTTGCAGGGTGATCTGGACAGGATATCTAGTTGGGTTGGTAAACATGGGATGAAGATAAATGCAAAGAAGAGTCAGCTTATTAGATACACAAATAAAAAACAAAAGGTTAATTATGAATATAAGGTGGGGAAAGAATTGCTTGCTGAAGACTTGGAATGCAAATATCTTGGCATTATATTTGATAACAAGCTTAACTGGGCAGGACACATTGGATAGGTGGTAGGAAAAGGTTTCAAAATTCTGCACTTGTTGGAGCGAGTGATGAGGGGATGCACGAGAGAAGTAAAGGAATTGGGTTACAAAACTTTGGTAAGACCATTGCTCGAATATGGTAGTGTAGTATGGGACCCACATTTTGAGTATCAAATACAAGAGTTGGAGAAGGTGCAAAGAAGCGCTGCTGGATTTGTTTCTGGAAATTATCGCAGAATGCAATCAGTGACAGATATGATAAAGGAGCTGGAATGGGATTCATTGCAAGACAGGAGGAGGATGAGGAGGTTAATGGGAGTGTACAGGGCATATACTGGCGATGAGGCATGGAAAGATATTGCAGTAGGTATGAAAAGTAGTTCATGGAAGGGAAAAGATGACCATGACCACAAGCTGGCACTCGATTTCAGGCACAAGGGTGTGGGAAGATTTTCTTTTTTAGGTAAGGGTGACAGGGATTGGAATGAGTTACCAAGGGGAATGATGAATAACCTACCGAAAACGTTAAAAGAATTCAAAGTTAAAATTTGTAGAGGGCAAATGTAGGTGAGTGTAGGATAGGGGGAAGTTGGGTGTGTAGGGAAATTGCCACTGGAGCGTGTGCTCCATTGCAATTAAATTAAATTAAATTAAAAGAATCTACAAGTCCGCGACGTGACGTGACTTGCACATTATACGTGTGTAGGGAATCTCCGGTAGACGCGTGGGAAGCATAGTAGACACCTGTCCACAGTGCCCACGTAACGCCCACGACCACCAAGTCTTGCCTTCATCTGCGTACGGCCTTGGTTCCTCTCTCCATACCGCTTCACATTAGCTCGTGTTGGTGAAACACCTTCGTCATCAGCCGGCAGGAGGTTACGACATTAATGGACGTAACAGTGCCAACGCACGCACATCTGTAAACCAAGCGTGGAGCTGGAAACAAAATTTTGATCAAGACTGTACGTCGTAATTCGGTTTGCAGCAAATGATTTGAGATGTATTCTGAATATGTAACTCACTAATTTGATAGTAAGAGAATGTGGCTAAGACATCGGATTATGAATTTGAAAAAAAAAAAAAGAACTTGACGTAACTCTTGAAAAGTATACATCACTATAACATACCCAAAATATAGTAACATTATTTGTATCAATTACGTTTCTACGAACTTTATAAATGAAACCATTTTGTTAAATAGAGTTTCGTGTAAGCTTTTTGGATTTTTTAAACAAGTTTAATGTTGAGAACCCGAAAATCTTTGGTATGAATGTGAGGACAACAATATTGCCAAAAATGCGTCTTGCTATGAAAATAATTTTTTCTGCTCTTTATGGCAATTTGATTGTAAATAGATACTTTTGACAAAATGGAAGGAAATTTCAGTTGTTGTAAAGATTAAGAAAATTTTCTAAAACTCCCATGAAATTATTTTTGGGAAACCATAGAAAATCTGGTGAGTGAAACCTATCCATTTTTGTAAGATAAGTCATTTTTGATCAAGTACATTGTGCCCGTGTTTAACTCCGAGTCCGTAATACGGTTTTCCCGTAATCTCTTAGAACAGCGTTTCTTAACCTTTTTCAACTTGAAGATCAGTAAAATATAAAAAATAATTCTAGGGGCTACTTATTTACGTGGGCCTAATTTTTCAGCCAACCGTACGAATTGTTATCGGCTCGTACCGCGGTCCATTAAGACCTTCGAAAAACGGTCATTAGTTTAATCCTCAAAGGAACTGTGCTATTTTTGACAGCAACGGGACACATATTTAGTGAATAGACCATTATGGTAACAATGAAGTGATATCCTCTTATCCTGGGAATACCAGATTTTTTTACTGATAGTTGAAATATCCGTCGCTTTTGGTAAGTTTGGCTTTGGTTTATACTCGCTTATAGCTTTATACAATAACAGAAAGGTGAAACTTTTTACTTATTAATTTGTTATTGATATCTTTAATTCTGTCAAAACTATTTTTCTTTGTCTGCAGACCACCTCTTTTTTTTATGACTTTACGCCTCATCAACGTCGAGGCGGGAAGAGACTGGGGACAAGTAACAGGAAGGATTTCGACTATGGCCTTTTCAAGGAACCATCCCGGCATCCATCTGGAGTGATTTTGGAAACTCATGGAAAATCCAAATGTGGATTGCCGGACAGGAATTCAAACCCACGTCCTCCCGAATTCGAGGCCAGAGCACTACCGCTCACCCAACACAGTCGGTGTATCACCTCTCCCGAACCACAGGTTGAGAAATGCTGACTTAAGAAAATGATGGTATAGTCCCCAATCTCCGCCTCAGAGGTTACACATTTCACAAATAAACTATATACACTCATCTTACAGTACATAGGATACACGCTTTACAATCAGATACTGATACTTCAACTTCTGCATTAGATAGTGGACACGGCAGGGGTGCAAGCTGCGAGCAATCAGAACTCTGCCACTTAAACGGCTGAAATCTTCAGGCATCTCCGGCCATAAGAAAAGAAACGGTTTCCTTCCTGTATCCTACCCAAGCCCAGCCCGAATTTTATCTCCACACATCTCGGTTGGCCGTTAAAGAACAGCGATCACACTTAAAAAATATTTCTGTATAGGTGTGAACAAAAACTAACAGGCTCTCGATGGATCCGCAACAACTCACACATTTAAGGTTCCTTAATCTACTGATCAAATACCTATCTGGTATGTGGTAGGTCATGAGTACAGATGTTTGATCTGTTTTAGGCGTTATGCGATACCTAATCCAGCGCGACCACACCATTCCATCGTACTACCTCGCTACAACCCCGCCGTGGGATTGGGGTCTTCCGAATCATCCATGGTTGTGGCAGGAACTTCCATCACGCCAGTGGAGACGGTGAGGCCTTAGGCTTTTCGCCACCCGTTAACGGTTTCCACGGGGAACGACGAGGAAGAAGCGCCGTCACCAACCAGGCCGAAGACCCTTCCAAAGCCTGGTCGAATAGCGAGCCTCCCTGTTTGCCCCGTGGCTACCTGGTCCCACCGGCACCCCGGTGGACCACGGCGGAAGCAGACGACAGTCGCTTGGTATAAAAATCGATGATTGACATATTTTCAGTTAGGTGGCGGACTCCGCTCCACGAAACTCCAACGATGCGCGACGTTAACACGTTATCGTTCAGTTACAATAGCATTTATTATAGGCTCTTTGGAACGCAATTAACTTTGAATTTAGAACATTTTAAATGAAATTAAGTTAGCATGCAACAAAATAACTTCAAAATAAAAACATTTCTTTTTTTTGTTTACAATTTACAAAGTATTCTAGATACAAGTAGTTTTAGGATCTACATGTAGGATATAGTTGAAATTTGGGGTCGAGTTTCTAGTAACAAAAATCGTTCAAAATTGACAACTTTGAAGGTCATTGGTGTATTTGTTTTCCAATGGCAATATATATATATATATGTATATTAATCTTCTGCTTGACGAGCTGTAAACAGCGAAATACCAACGCTGGAGTAGAAATTTAACCCACCTACAATAGAATTTTAATTTTTTTTTAAAATAGGATATTCCTATTTGGGCCAACGAAATACATAACATCTGTAAATTAGAAGTATCCAATGGATTCCGTTCAAGTGATAGAGGCCCGTCATAGATGGAGAGGCATCAGTGCGTCAGTAATAACGAATAAGATTTCATTTCCCGTTTGATAAGGAACACTAAAAATTATGTTTTAAGTTTTTTACTAATATGGGGGTTTCAAAAGTAAGTACTTCTGTCCTTGAGTTTACGAGTATTACGAGGAAATAATTACTAGTAACATATTATCATAAGAAAAAATTAAAACCTGGTGTATTAAGAATTTCACCTTCTTCATGCGAATAATAATGATCAGTAGCACAGGGTGCAAAAGGCAATAGAAAGCCACTGCGTTAAAAACTAAAAGGGTATCCTGATGGATTCTTACCGGGTAAAATATTCTGGAGATAAAATAGTCCCCCAATCGGACTTCCGGATGGAAGTTACTATCACAGACCGCACAGTTACAATCCCTGATGTTTGAAAATGAAACTATATTCGCTGTTAATAGTAAGTTAATTATATCTGATGGGTTTGAACATGAAAGAGAAATGTTTAAAACTTTTAGTGTTGGCATATACCGTATTTGTATAATTATTACGTATGGAAAATGGAGCCATTGACATGAAACTTGATTCACATGTGCAGAACTCAGTATTTACTGTGAGGGAAAATCAACCCAGATTAAACCGGGCAACGCCGGGAACTCTGCTAGTGTATCAATAAACCGGTAAATTATTCGGGTGCAACTTTTCAGGATAACATGAAGTGCAGTAAACATTCAAACTTTGTAATAAGAATGAGAAGAGACGAATTTAACTTTACAGAATGGGTAAAAAAAAATAAAAAAAAATGCAGCATAGATACAAAATTCTGTTTCCGTTTTTGAGGCATTTTTAAATGTCTTTAAAACTTGTGTCACAAAGAAACCGTCAGATTCAATGGAAACAAGAGTGTGCGTCCATGGCTCCATCGCTTAGTACGTAGCGTATCATTTTGCTTGAGAGATTGGAGTTGGAAATGTGACTAAGCATAATTTCTCCCGTGAACTTACTGATTAACATGTGACCGGCTGTAATGAATAGTTAAATAGAAAATATGGCCCCCCCTCCCAAAAATATAAACCAAGATTCAAAAATGGGGATTTTTTTTTTTTTACATATTAGAATTTGCGCGTCCCTTCATCCACGTAGGCTAGATAGACCAGGTCGATTAATAAACCAGTGAAAATAAGTAAGTAGAATAGTACCTGTAATTTCATTTTCTTTTGTTAGAAATATATATATATGTCATATGTCAATTGAAATGTATATATTCAGGCTCCTGTTATTTTGTCCCGTGATATAAAATACTCGTGAAGCCAACTACTGATCAACCAGAAAAATTAAATACAATATTTGTTGAGCGACCGACATTAACATCATCACATGTTGCCATAATCGACATCCAAGTTACCTCATGATCAACGCAGTTCACTGTTCAGCCCTCTATTTCGACGACATTGTTGTTCGTGAGAAATTTATCACCACTTTTTATCTTTACATTTAGCTTCATCACTGCAACAGTTGCTAGTACACTTACAAAAATATTGCAATGTCCAGCTAAAAATTTGCTTTCAGAAATTCGCATCATGTTAAATCTTCTCAGAGTATAATTAAATACATAATGAATCTAAACGTCGGATTCGCTACACTAAGGCCATCTATCTTTTTTTATTTTTAACCAATCGGCTAATAGAGCCAGTAGTACCACAGTAAATGTGTTTAATTTTTAAATTAACCCTTAGTTCGCATAACATAGATGCTAAAAGTGTAATTTAAAAATTAAACTGGAGGCTTGGTTCCCGATCGTTAGAGAGATCGTAGGTGGTCTTTTGATAGCGTCAAATTTTTTTGATGCTGTAGGGATCAGATATTAATTTTATTCTCAGTTTAAAGTTAAGCTAAAATTATGAAATCCCCCTCAAATTTTAGAACAGACCCTAAGCTATCAAACCATGAAAATCGCATATCAATCTGTTAGTAATCTTTGTCTGATGCCTGAACAAACGCAGAGTCACAGCTCTGTTATTATAGAGTAAATGAATTTTCCTGAAACATCGATATTTTTTAATGTGTTCTAATATTACATTTCTAATTGAAAGCAAATTTTTTAACTGTACCAGTTGTGAACTCGAGAAATATGATTACCCACTCGGCAAAAAATCGTTCTCGAAAATATCCTCCGTCATTATCTTTAATGGCAGTCACTGAACGCGACTCAGTAATTCTCAGCGGGCTGGAAGTAGCAGGCCTGATTACGCATTCATTAAGCTGTTGGGCATATTTTGTTTTTGTTTTAAGTTGATTTGAAAGAAAGCAAGGCGATAAACGAACTCGCGGTGTATAATTGGTGGTATTGCCAAAGAGTCCACTGGAAATAATTACAGTCTCGTAAATTTGTAACCACAAAACCAAAATTTGATAAAAAGGCACTAGGCATATTTGAATTTTCAGCCAGCGTTTGATTATACGTCTTGGGAGTGCTCATTTAGAACTAAAAACCTGACTTTGTATTGATACTTCTGATAGCATTTAATTTAACTAATTTTATTTTATTTTTTACTTGTTTTTTTTTCATTGCTCCCTGCTGTGGAAGTACATCTGTTATGCGGAACAGGACATGGTCAATGTGTATACAAGCAGGAAGTATAATGATCATAATAAAAATGATTAAACATTACAAAAAACAACAGTTATACTGACTGCAGTACCAACTAGTTAATAATTCTAAATATGGTTTCCTATTTTCTACTACTTTTTTTTTATCTTTTCCTCAAAAACCATAAAGATATCCTTTATTTATTCTTCTAGTGTTAATCGAAATTGCAGAATCATTTATCTTGTGCGATTTTACCGTACAAGATGCGAAATAAAGTTGTATTAACCATTTTCTTTCCGTAATGTATTAATTAGATCTCGGCAGATGATTTTTCTTGTTTTACTTGAAAACCTTTTTTCCTCTTTTCAACTCTTGAAAATTTAACTTGAATAATAAACTAAATTACATCAGTTTGTGCCTCAGAAAATTTCAATTTCAGGGGCCACATTATAATTATAATAATACAGTTTGAAGCATGTGATTGGAAGAAAAATTAAAAACCTGAGAACGAGTTTCTTGAGAGCGATTTCGATCATTCTTGGGTGGTATCGAAGCGATTAGAGCCAATAGCGGCAATTAAGGAATCCATTTTATCAGATCCGTTGAGTTATTTTGATGTGGTATTCTTGGCACGTTCGTGTGACGACTATATCATCGCGAAAAAGGTTCCTTGATTAACTGTTAACACCTCGATAGCTTTTGATATGAGAACTGCATTATGCAGATTAAGGAAACAGATCTTTAACATAAATTATGTAAAAAAAAAATTGTAGTTAATACTTGAGTTTTAAGGGATTCTTGGGTGTTGGTCACTATCGAAGCACCGGGACCTTCTATTGAATAACGTACTCAACTATAATGAAGTGGATGTTTGGCTGCCACATTACTACTAGTTTCTGACAAAATCAAGGGCAGTGCTTCTTAGATACAGGAGGTAAAGGAAAATGTAACGTATCTTGTTAACTACTCGACTAGAGACCTTAGATTGGCAAAAAATCACTTATTTACAGACTCTCAACTATTTGGAAGTACAAACTGACTATCAAGGATCTCAACTCACTAAAAAGAATAGAAGTGTTTTAAAATATACTTTCTTGATATTTTAGTATATGAAAAGTGGAAAGTATTCGGGTATAGTGTTGTATAAACAAAAATTTGTAGCTTAAATACTCTGTTACCTTACACGCACGAGAACAAACTTACGGAAAGTTTTTTTGCATTTTCAACTGCGTCTTTAGGTTAAGGCAGTATTAAACAGAAACTAAAATTGAACATGGAGGTACCTGAGAAAATTTGAACCAAAATTGATAACTATTATATATACCTTATAAAGGGACTACCAGACTTGATGATCGATTACGATAATTCTTCTGCATGCTATAATTCAGCCGATTTTATATGATGGGACTTAAATTTTTATAGCATCTGGCATATCAAGTAAGTATTAACTGTGGCAGTAGAAATCGTGGTAGCTAAGCGGATTATGACATTAATTATTACGCTGCAGAATTGGGTTCGCGCCGATCCGTAATATTTTTCCCCCTTTGAAGTCAAGCCCTAGGGCTTAATTGCCACCAGCCACCAGTCATCTGTATGACTTCCATAAAGAACTGCCTTGGTAAATTTTGGAACCAAACGCGACGCTATGAACTTTGGGGTTTTTCATGCGAATGAATGTGTAGGCTAACGTGAAGAAAATGTTTGTGTGGATCGTAGAAATTGGCACATTTCACAAAAAACAAAAATGATTTTTTATCCTATTTTTCCAATAAACCATCATAATAGTTTTAGGATAAAGAAATTACATTATTGTGAAAACGTTCTAGAATCTTCCACTATGGGAGTTTGATGAGACATTTGGAAGTCGATCTCCGACTTCATATTTCATGAGTTACATTATTACCTTCCAACAGTTGCATCCATCTCCGTCAATTGTATTGTTATTACAAAGAAAATTTTTAAATTAAAATTATAGATAAATTATCAAAATTTAAAGAAATGTGGTTCTAGGGAAGAAGATGTTACAAAACAGAAAAGTGTTCAGAAAAAAAACAGCAGAAGTTATCGAATCGTCTGTAGAGAAACCAACAACAACATTGCGGGAAACGAGGAAGGATGAGCCATAGAATGACGGAATATTGGAGAAAAGAAAAGAACGTAAACACTCAAGGAAGTTGTGTAATCGCAGCCCATAGGTGGCTGAAACGGCCCTAATAATAATAATAATGATAGAGGTATTAGAATTGATAGAAAAGATAATTAAAAAAAAGATGTTGCTATCCTGGCTCCAAAGTGATTTTGCAGTACGATATGGGCCAGAACGCTTGGTATTTAAGCTGCTGTGGACACTATGAGGTACAATATCTCAGAAAATAAGGTCAGTCGCATAAAAGCCCTTAAAGTCGAATTGATACTACTCTACAAAAGAGGTAAGAATCATAGAAATAAATGATTATCATGTCTAATAGTTCCCTTTAGTGAAACCTGAGGAATAGTAATCTTAGTAACCTGTTCATAAGAAGTTGACCTCATCAAACATATCAAAAATTTATCAGTTTATTATGAGGCGTATATCTATTGGTTAGTTCTCAGAAGTGAAAAATTCTTTAATTTTTATCACATTTAACATATTTTACGTAATTTGTCAAAGGATTAATTCAATATAACGAGAAGCCAGAAAACGAAAAGCACAAAACAGCTTCCAAAACCGATATAACTTGAGATCTTCTAATTATGCAGCTGAATACAGAGATTCGAAAGTATTTCTAATGTTTGGTAGTATAGTTGAAATTTTATCAGTAGACAAACATGTAGCAATACGTACAATACATACAGCTACGGAATAACGTGCTGAAAAATTTGATACAAAAACTGAATCAACACATTCTCTGTTATGTCATAAACCAGATATGGGCAACCTTTGCTTACCTGAGGGCGTAATTTCGGGACTTAATCAGGCCGCGAACCGTAGGTAAGAAATCGCGGGCCGTAGGTAAGAAATATGTAGGTAGTAGTGAATAAAAAAGCGATAAAAATTCACACATTTTTTATTTATTAGAATTAAATTAGATTAATCAAACATACAAATAGTAAATTAACAAAAACAGATAGAAAAATCAAATGAAAATTAATGAGAGACTTGAGTTGGAAGCTTATTTGAAATTTCTGAATCTCTCGCGGGACGTATTGAAGCTGGTGGAAGGACGGATCCGGCCCGGGGCCGGGGGTTGCCCATATATGTCATTAACATAGAAGGTAAAAAGGATGTTTCTCTATCTCTTACAAGCAATTATAAAGCTGACGTATCATATTACGAATTTCGCATGGTTGATATTCTTTGCAGAAGTCGTCGTATAAGTCGGTACCAAATAGTGTTTTATATCTGATGAAACAAATATAATTCTAGGAATACTGCTATTGCAGTTAGTACATACAAACGGTCGTTTACAACACCTCGTTGACTGCTAACGACATCCCGATCTAGTGGCAATCGTGATTAATGTCAAACATTTCATCATTACGGGCCGCCATAGTTCGGTTGTTACAAATTTAAATGGCCCACTACAACATTAAAATCTTACACCGCCCTGTGTACTTTCTAAAACAGCATATTTTAATAAAATTTGACGCAAATCATTTAGAACCTCATTAATGTAAAGCGTAGCTTTGGGCCTGTCGGAGGTAGCAGGTGCACAGACTAAAATGGTCTGGCGATAAATTACCTCCTACTGCAATTCGAGCAATTATCAAGGTAAAAACTACGTACAAATGAATAGAAAAACTGTCATAAAAATAATTTTACAAAGTTGATAAGAAGTTTATACTTTAAAATACAATTAATATACATAAAGCAAATATGAGTGGTAACAATTTGAAGGAGGAGAAGATGTTGGATTTTAACTAAATAAAGGTAGTCACGAATTTGTAAGTAAATTTGTATCCTGGTAAAAAAATTAGGTACTGAGTTCCAAGTAAGATTTTGGTTGCAATGAATAACGTATTAAGCATTTTATTCTCATTGATATAGCAAAGGAAAGTATACAATGAGTAACTGGTTAAATCAGACTGATAATGAAATGTGTTTTTTCGTGGACACACCAGTATACACGTTAGGAGTTGTACACTATTCGTTGGTCGAGTAGCAGACATATTGTATACAATATGTCTGCTGATGAAACTCCAGAGATAGATCGTAAATGTCTATGATATATATACAGAAGTACACAGCTATTTGCATTTGAGAATGAATAAAGTTTAAGTCATGCCTTATTCAAAGAAAACGACTGATATAATTTTCTTTAATAAAGACACAAATACCTGAGTCTAATTTGGTTGAGAAGGCAGAAGTAGATGCATTCGAATATGTGGTTAAATATGATTAACACTGGAATATCCACATTCACAAACATTTGTCTTAGCTAGAACCACAGGCAATATGGCGAAGGCACCCAGAACAATGAAACACAAAATTCCGAAGGAAGTAGTATTACACTTTCGAAAAAAAAAAAATATCCGCTGCGAAGATAGATACCAGAATGATTGATATATTCACAGTTTCATTTGTCATTATTCCATGACATTGGGTATGGGTAAGAAGTCAACGCTTTTAACAGCAGAAGGTGTGATAGTAGTGAAATATATACAATACTTTACAGTGGAGCAGTGAAGGCGATAACGTGGGTATGTGAACACCGTTCTTAATAACGAAGGGCGTAGTCTGAAAATTTTACTTTTTACATAATGTGGGTAGTAACGTGTCTGTTTCGCCGATGTTGTGCATTATTTAAAGTGCTGACTTATTTCTTCATACTCAGAATCATTACGCAAGCAAATATCCATTCCATCTCGTGCAACCAATGACAGCATCTCGTCTCCGATATTTTTGAAGTGATAACTTCTGTGACGGCGCCTGGGTAGAGGAGTGAAATCACTTACGGAGCGTTTCACTGGTGCGTCAACCAGCTGGGGCTCTAGCAACGCAATTGCACATGCACCGACATGTAATGTCGCCTTGATTCAGCCGGCCGCAGGAGAGCATGCACACGTTGGTATTCTGAGCACGTTTATCGGATTTTAAACATTTGTCAGTTGCTAAGAAAAGCTGCAAAATAACTACTCGCAAGAATGGATAGACGTAATTAAGATAGGGACATTTAGATAGGGTTTCTGCTGAAACACAACAGAATCAGTTCTCATTATTTCACCAAACGGTATAATCAATGTTTACATTAAAATTTATTTTGGATGTGCTGTAATTGTCTACACTGTGTGGACGTAGGTATTTGCCTGTATGTGTTACATTTGTTTTCTCTTTAACACTCACGAGAAAAAGTTACCACCAGATACGGTATCACCCAGTTTGAGTAACTATCACGTACTTGTGTCAGATAATTCTTACAAAGAATCTGAGCATCGCTAAGAAAAAGATAAGACACCATATTCTCACTTCTGTTGCGCGTCCTACAACACACGGTCTTTTAATTTTTTTTCTCCGTGTGACTTATTTATCGCGGATGCCTATACTTGCTGTTCCCATTCTTGACCCTCGGCACCAGGTAGAAGGTGCCTTTGGAGTTTATGTCGGAGATGTGATGATACTAGTAAAGCGAAGAAAAATGAAACATTGTTAACAATGGAGGTGTTTATATTTGAGCAGCGCGAAGAGCAGCGCATAGTAGCAGAGCATCGATGAGAGCGACGCTAAGCGTTGCTTGCGTTATCTTCGCTATGGACATCGGCCGCTTGTTTTGTGAAATTTTTATAAACTTTTTTTATTATTAGGCCTCGTCGATATCGAGGTCATTAGAGGCGAGAAAGGATGGGGGCTAGGGACGGGGAAGGAATTAGACCATGGACTTTTGTAGGACGAATCCCGGCATTCGCCTGGGGTGATTTGGGGAAACCATGGAAAACCCGAATCTGAATGCCCGGACGGGAAATCCAACCCATGTCCTCCCGAACGCGAGGCCAGAGCGTTAACCACTCACCCACCCCTCTTTTTGGTACCAAAGAGACAAAATCACTAAGACAGATTAGTTCTAGAGAAATTGTGGAATGAAATGGTCACTAAATGTAATACAACACATGATTACGAAGTTTTTCTAATTAGTATGATTTACGTAATGTACACTCATTTTAATGTTTATACATTATAAATTTAAGGTTAAAGTCAGAAAAGTAATATATTAATATAATAAAAGAGAAATAGTTAATAACTTATTATTTCAATTACAAGTAGGTATTTCAAATTAGAAATATTAAATTAAATGCATTATTTGTAGATATTCGTAATAATATGAATGGAATTGTGGCAGAAGTAGATTTCAAAATAAGTTGTTGCAGCTTGGTTTCTCCTTTGTATATTACTTGGTGTCAGATTACTGTGAGTTTGAGTGCTTGTTCCTTTAAGGTTGTTTTCAATACCTTCTCTGTCAATAATAACGTTATGATGCAAACAAATGGTCTCGACTACATTGGTATCTATTCAGAGCCGGATTAAAACAGCGCGGGACCCGTAGCAAATTTGAAGAAGGGGCCCTTGGTTTTTGCCGTCCGGGGGAATTGTAGAGGTAAAAAAAAGATCGCCCATCTAGCCTGACGAAGAGGCTCCAGAGACTCCTAGGCACGGGGCCCCTCTGGGAGGTGCGGGGCCCCCTTGGAGGCGCGAGGCCCCCTAGAATGCGCGAGGCCCCCTAGAATGCGCGAGGCCCGTAGCATTTGCTAACTCCATCTATGTGGCTAATCCGGTACTGCTTAAACATGAATCCGGTGACGCCCAGTTAAAACATGGTAAAAGAGAGTGATAATATCTGAGGGAAATTTTCCAGAAAAATTAGGGACAAAACTGTTTTTTGACAAGCCAAATTTTTCTGTCTGTGCAAGATGACGTAATTGGGCTCCTCCACCTGTGTGTACAGACTCTTTGAAAAATTCACGATCTTGATACTACCGTGCGTGTAGCTCTGCTACAAAACTACCGAAAAAAAATGAATCATGCATATATAGGTCAGGCATTATTTGAACCAGAAATAGAGAAAATGTAAAATTTGTAACAAAATAATAAAAAAGGAAGAAAATATGCCTATTGCACCATCTTTTCTGAAGTCTTTGAGGAATATTCAGTAATATGTAATCAAATGTTTCTATTTCCTCTCTCTTATGTTACGCAAATTTTGTTGGATGTTGCTACATTTATTTATAAAGGTGATGGAATGCTACGAAACTATACATTTGTTTATTAATAGTTTGGATAGAAAACCTGTGCTTTCCTAACGTAAATTACGTTTCATAATATGGTATTTAACAGCAATTGAGGATAAAAGTATCTCTTCTTCAAAATAACTCATTTTTCAAGCATTGCTCTACCTGTCTTCACTTGATCAACGCTACTATCGAAGCTCCAATGCAAACTCTGCATAAAGATAGAAATTGAGCACTGCTTTTGTCGTCGTTTATATCGCCAGCTCCAACAGAAACACAAGCGTCAAGCTCTGGTAATTGTTTACTTTACAACGAACTTCGCCCTCAATACTTCTTGAACCACTGGCTACGTAAGAATGGGAAGCCATTCATCTTCGCAGAAAATTCTCTGCTTCATAGACGACAGAACACCGCAGTCACTCACCAAGTGAGTTATCTAGCCCGACAGAAAAAAGGAAACGCTCTAGCCTCACATGTAGGAGGATGCGGTTCGAATCACCGTCCATACTTGCAGATTTTGGTTTTCTGTGATTTCCCTAAATCACTTCTTTGAAAGACCATAGCCGAAATCTTTCCTATTCCTTCTCTCAAAACATCTTCCACTACCAATAGCCTCGACGGAGCCTATGCTATGTACGACAAGTGTTATTTCTGTTCTATGTGTTTTTCTTTTTGGCGAATTATGTATTTGTTAAGTCAGAGATCGGATGTTGAGAGAGACATTGATCAGACCGAGGTGTCGGGTATAATTGTCTTGGCGAGAAGTGGGCCCAGAGTGCTTGTCCTTACTGCAATTTGCCTTGCAAATGACGATGCCTGGCTTATGAGCTATGGTCTCATCGATTCTGGTTCGTGACTCGGCACATGTTTCTGTCCGTCTACTGTTGAGACTGGAACCCAATCAGATTACGGATTCATGGTTTAGTGCTGGTCTTTAGACAATCTGATATTAGCAATGTCATTCTGCATACACAAAACATTGTCTGCATGAATATGTACACATTAATCGCACAGACAACTGAGATATAGTTCTTTTTTTAACTTGTACACTCTTCCGTGACAATACACTGATAGTTACATGGAAGTTAAAATTCAGTACTCGCATTCGAGAGGAAGTGGGATCGATATATGCTACGACCATCGAAATTTCGTTTTTTCAATATTTTCTGAAATCACTACAGCTGATGTCGGGGCAGTTTAGGCTGAGACTGATTTCATTCCCTTTCTTTGTCTGCCATTGTTTCTCAGCTGTAATGATCTCAACTTTGACGTGTATGTATCTTTTGTTTGTTTAACTAAAAGGTTGCATATAAAACTTCCGTATTAATATCATTATTTTTTAAATACGACAAATTTTATAAACTGTAAACGTATCACTCAGTCAGGCTATGTTTACCTTTAATACTGAAGTTTTGCTACATGCTCTCAGAAACTCTGTTCTAAGTATTTCAGAAACTAATGGTTACATTAGCATTAGTTCAATATTTCTGCACGGTGGTTATACTTTACAGAAACAATTTGCAACCTGCCACAGAAAAAATTATGCATGAATTACTCCCTCTGACACGGATGTATCTTTATTTGTAAAACAATATTAAGTTTTTCCTGAATATTTTGTTGAAGTTTAATTCCTTGTAATTAATATCTGTAATTGTCATCAATGTTAGGTAAGGATGATATGCAAGTAAAGTTTTCTGTTTGGAAATCGTGTATTTTTTACTAGTCTATTCTGTGTGTGTGTGTGTGTTTTTTTTGATATAAGAGTGCAGTTTTGCAGCTAAATTTGTTTACCAATCTAGCATTTACGTCGACACTTACGCAAATTCGTCAAAAAAGTTCACAAAGGGGTGATGTAATTCGCCAGTTGTACTTCCTCAAATTCAGAATGGTGTAGTCGAAGTGGTATGTGGCTTTTATATAAGTAACAGTTAAACTTGGAAGCAGCAGAACAAGTAAATTTTGTTGCATAGCAATGGTTCAAAAGAAAAGGAGCAGAAATGGACCTTACAGATTTAAATGAATTTTTGCAATCTAATTTTTAATTATAAAAAATGACTTGTGAAACACGTCTCATCGTGAATCTGCATTATTCGAAAAAAAATGCTGTTTTTGGTTATGATTATGCATACTTTCTGGGCCTTGTCAAATTGAAAGAGAAAACTGATATTAATTTTCATTAATGCATGTGCGATACGGAAACCAATAGTTTTAGAGAAATAAGGGATTTTTTAAGTTCATCTATTGCTTCTAGTCCCTAAAAGTAATGTGTTCTACTCTAAGGTAGATTTTGATATGGTATGCCTACTTTAAATTTTCTTCGTTCCCCCTAACTTCCGCCATTCTTTCCATTCTAGTGTAACTATTCTGCATTTTAAAATCATCCACATATGGAATTTATTCTGTGTCCTCTCTTTCGTTTTCTCTTTACAATAACTTCCAAAACTACCGTCTCAAAAGCCTCTAGTTCTATTTATTTATTTAGGGGGTTTAGATTCTTCACCAGATAGAGCCATGGTAGACGACACATTCAATCATTCTTTTCATTAACCCTGTCTCCATAGAGCCACAAACTATTTTTTTCCCTGTTAAAATCTTCTTTAGCAAATGAAATTCTGAATTCTATTCTTCGTTTACGAGGAAGTATAGATATGTGACGATTTTCACCTGCTCTATTACCTATCCGGGAACGCATTTTTTTAAATTTCTTTATTGAATATCATACACTTTGTATTATGAATATTAATTTTCCTTCTATGTTCTTCATATACATTTTTAAAGTAATTATTAGTCACAGCTGTGACATTCTTTTCAATCTCCACTGTTATTATCAAGATATCAGGGAATTTGATATAATATACCCCATTTTCACCAATCCTCACTCCTTTTTCACCATCAAATCTCCTATTAAAAATTTTTCCAAAATATATGGGTGATAACTAACAATGTTGTCTAAATCCTCCTCCAGTTTTTATTTCAACCGATACTTCACCATCAGTCCTTATATATGTTTCTTGATTCCAATAAAGGCTCCTTATTAATCTCATTTCTTTGCGGATAGAGTAGACTATTTTCAATCCACGCTGTTTTCAATCAATGCGCTTGGCTTACATATCTTAAGCTGCCCTGTGGGATCGAGGCTTCCCGGATAAATAATAATTGTACCTTACCACATCTATTACGAGTCGTTATAAACTAAAAACTAATTTTTCACAGAAAAATACGGGTAGTCGAACGTGCGGCCTTGCAGACGTCAGTTTTTAATGGTCGAGATCAACTTTAAAAAATTTAATCAAAATCGGTGAGATAATTTTCTGATCTTCCATTGTTAGTTTTCGTCGAAGGAAAATTGAACAGCTGATTTCAGTTAGACGAATTGAGTTTCTTTTAGGAGGTCATTGATAGACAAACGAGTAAACGTACTGGAGGGCTATGGGTGGAGGTTTCTTCTCCAGATTCAATTACCGTGGAAGATTAAACAACGATTTATGTAGAATTCCTTACAAAGAAACAGTAATCGAATCTATATTAAATATCTGTTAACAGTAACCATGACGTAAAAATACACTTACAACACAGTTAATAATGTTCTACCAGCATCGTCCATTACGGAGAATGTTCTCATATGAAGGCTGACAAGTGTATTCCACTCTGATCTATACTGTTATGCTACAATACTAATCTATTGCTATTAGTTACCACAAACCACTTTTGAAGCATATATTATTTCTTAAACAATGGAAGGTAAATTGAAATAGTTTTTTTGTATGGTGTGAAGCTCTGTGTGGTCCATATACCATTTGCTAAGCCACATCTTGCTTCACGGCTACCGGTTTGTGAAACACTAGCGACAACCTCCCCTTTATTGTTTGACACGTTTACTTCCTCAACATTTAATTAAAGTTTCTGCCAGATTCAAGATGAAAGAGCAGTTTCTAGTTGTTTAAGAATGATAACTGTGCCGTTACTTACATTGTTGTCTCCCTTGTTGGTTTCCCTAACAATCTGTATTATGTAACACACCCTCCCACCTTACACACGTCGTCACAGTTTTTCACCACAAGAGCTACGGCAGAGTAATTGTAGCTTATGTTGCTGCTTTGCGGGTCGTCGACGTCGAAGTCTTTAGGGCAGGGAGAGGAATGGGGGCGTTGAAGGGGAAGGGATAACCCTTTGAAGGGTTATGGAAAACCATGGTAAACATAAAACTGCATGACTAGACTGGGGATTGAATGAATGTCCTCCCGAATGATTGGCCCAAGCGTTAACTGCCTAGCTAGGCGTTTTTTGTTTTGCTATTGCTTTAGCCTCGTCGACGTCAATGTCATTGGAGGTGGGAAAGGATTCGAGGCCGAGGAGCGGGAAGGAATTAGCCATGGAATTTTGGAGTATTTTCTGGAAACGATGTAGAAACTGAAGTTTTGAATGGCTGGACGGGAGTTAAATTTAATTTAATTGTAATGGAGCACACGCTCCGGTGGCAATTTCCCTACCCGCCCATCTTCCCCCTTTCCTGCACGCACTTACATTTGCCCTCTATAAATTTTAGCTTTAAATTCTTTCAACTTTTTGGGTAAATTATTCATTATTTCCCTTTGTAACTTATTCCAATCCCTGACACCCTTAAATGAAAAAGAGAACTTTCCAACACCCTTGTGACTGAAATCGAGTGCCAGCTTGTGGTCATGGTCATCTTTTCCCTTCCAAGCACTACTTTTCATGCCTACACCAATATCTTTCCATGCCTCAACGCCAATATACGTCTTGTGCACTCCCATGACCCTCTTCACCCTCCTCCTGTCTTGCAATGTATCCCATTCCAGCTCTTTTATCATATCTGTTACTGAGTGCATTCTGCGATAATTTCCAGAAACAAATCTAGCAGCGCTTTTTTGCACCCTCTCCAAATCCTGTATTTGATACTCAAAATGTGGGCCCCATACTACACTACCATATTCGAGCAATGATCTGACCAAAGTTTTGTAAACCAATTCCTTTACTTCCCTCGTAGATCCCCTCATCACTCTCTCCAACAAGTGCAGAACTCTGAAACCTTTTCCAACCACCTGTCCAATGTGTCCTGCCCAGTTAAGCTTGTTATCAAATGTAATGCCAAGATATTTACATTTCAAGTCTTCAGCGAGCAATTCTTTCCCCACCTTATAATTATAATCAACCTTTTGTTTTTTTATTTGTGTACCTAATAAGCTGATTATTCTATGCATTTATCTTCATCTCATGTTTACCAACCCAATCAGATATCCTGTCCAGATCACGCTGCAACTGTTTACAGTCTTTTACCGTTTTGATCCTTTTATTTAGCACTATGTCATTTGCTAACAATCTACTTTCAGATAGTAAATTCCTTCCGAATGCGAGACCAGAGTGTTACAGCTCACACAACCACTCTCGGTGAGATATCCGCCTACAGTGCTTACCTTATTATAAAGATCATACGTGACGAAACATCTACGTAAACAGATTCTTTGTCTGATACCTCTTATAAGGAAGTAACGTGATTCCCGCATTGCGTGGGAACTGTAAGCGTTGGTGTGCACCTTTCACTTACTCATATCCTTCAGCCTCTCTCTTGTTTATGTGGAAAGGTACAATTATATTTACTGGGAAAGCCTACTTCCCACAGCGCAACTTACGATTCGCAAGATTTATCTCTGAGCGTAAATAACATCCAGCGGTCACATAAACTTAATATAGCTGGAGATAATAACTGGCATAAAACGTAAGAAAATGTGCTGTAATTCACTGCAGTGAATGTTTGACAGATTTAGTACATAAATTGTGGATCACTGGTATTGTCTCTTTTTTCCTATGAAATGATTTATGAATTTGAAGTATAGCTGTACGAACGTAAAATGAAAAGCAGTATCGGGCTTGAGGAATATGGGAATAAAATCAGGCAAGGATTTGCATATACTCTTTGTTTTATTTCTACAGCCATCTTGCTTAAAAAAAATCTGTACATTTCAAAGTGAAATCGGGGAGTTGATTTCCGTTAAGAGAATTGTAGTGTGGTATTGTGTGATGTCCTATAAACTGATAAAACTGATTCCACCACTTGTATATGGAATGATATTGCGGAAACCTTCTACAAAACTGTGTTAAACACGAAAACATTAGTAGAGTTTCATGTAACATTTCAAGAATACCAAAGAAAAATTTAATGGGTTTAAATGTAATTGTAGGTTTACATGAACTGGGAAAAACGTCGTTAGTACCTATTAAATTAGTAACTGCTATGAAGTTATGCTACAGTGATAATTTTCGTACACATCTAATTTTGAGTGACACGAATTTTCACTTTAAGCTGTTTAACTTTTAGCAGTAAATTGTTCAGCATAAACATTTTTGTTAATTAGATATATTCGCTCTGATACCTTGTGAGAACGAACACTTTCGAGGCCATGGATCAGAACGAGTCATTCTTAAAGAAGCAATAACTAACCAACTAACTACTCGTTGCAGATTAGTTACTTAGCACCAGAAAGATGCAAACAGTTTCAAGTATTAGCTAAAAGTAACATCTCACGTTAATTACTACATTAGAATACAATTTCCAAAGACTCTTGTTAATTGCTGACACATAGTTTAAAAAAATTAAAAATCATATACCACGTCAGTAACTGTGAATAACTTTCTCCCCTCCCCTTTCATAACCAAAGCAAATGTTTTCTGATTGATTTCCATCAACCATATTTCAAGACGAAAATTTTCCCATTAGAAAACAGGTTCTGAAGCATAAACTTATCCAATTTGGAATTAGATCCATCAGGTTTTTGTATATAACATGTTTCCTGAGACATGTTATGGAACAAAGAAGCTGCATGAAATGGTGTATCGCTCTTTACAATCGACAGTGACAATCTCTGTAAATATTACATTTATTCATGGTATTATAGCTACGCATGTCAACATTGAAACTATAGTTTTAAGGATATCCTCTTTCAAATGAGACTGGGAAGTATATGATTGGAAGTTTTCTTAGATTTGTAAACAAATTTATGCACAATTTGCGAAGGTCTATTTTAGACGAAGTTTATGCATTAAATACGTTCTTCATCTGTATTTTCCAAGAAGGAGAGTCATAACTGAGAAGAAAGAAAATATACCAACTTCTTCGTTTCCATATTAAGGCACTAAGAAAACTTCTTCTCTTACAAGGGGAGGTGGCCATTAGTAAAATTCCGATTCAATGCATACTGTGTGTAATAAAAGTACATGGACAGAGGTGAAACGTGCCAAAGCAGCAACATGTGCTTCTTCGCAGTTTTTGAGAAAATCGGCACTGAAATATTTCGTTGCGTTGAAATACTTTCTACGATATGCAGATTTCAGGGTTCGCGTGGTAAAGCGAGCAAGCTCCCAGCCTCAAAAGCCTGTCATCGCCATGTTGAATCTCGCTGCTGGCAACTTTTATTTATTTATTTCTATCTATAGAGATAATTCCCGATAGTCAGTTTTAACGATTTTACAGGTAAAAGTTTTTTAAATGCCTTTGCTCTTCGTGGAAAAACCGACTTCACTTCGTTTCGACCCTCTTTTCCCCTGGTGCCGGAATGAACATCTGTCCTCCAACTGCATCGGTCGCGTAACAATATTTGTATTTCATACCAGCCGCAACAACTTTTTTTTTTTTTTTGAAATATAACTTTGTAAGGAAATAACATAAATAAGTAAAAAAGGGTCCGTTTTTTTCATAACAAACTGCATTTAAAAAACTTATTATATGCATAGTTGTTGAAACTGATTGTCGGCAACTATCTGTATAGGCATTTGAATAAATATAAAAAGTTGCCCGCAGCGAGAACCGATCCGGCGACGACGGGGTTTCGAGACAGCTTCCCGCTGCGCCACGCTTCCCTGCGTATCGTATTATTTGAACGCAACGATATACGATTTCAATGCCAATTTTCTCGTCAACGACGAAGAAGAGCATGTTACTGCTTTTGCCACATTACACCACTGGCTATGAACTTTTATTACATACAGTAAAAAATGAATCTGAATTTTACACAATTGGTGGTCTCCACATGTTAGATCAAACATGGGAAATTTACAGAATGAAATCAAAATTTGTTTGCTCAGTGTGATGAACACCAGTTCAGTTCACATGGCTTATTTGTCTGATTGGAACGAAATTTTCTGCCCACTTCAATAAGTTTTTAAAGCCTAAGTTCTGATTACTCAAATTCTGTATTAACCATTTTTTTATATCAATGAGCAAAACATAGGTTTAAATTTGCGATTGTTGCGTACACCTTGGAGCTCACGTTCGTTTAGCTATTAGGCTGGAAGATCCATTAGAAATACCGAATGTGGTGGGTGAGCGGTAACGCTCTGGCCTCGCATTCAGGAGGACGCGGGTTCGAATCCCCGTCCAGACACTCATGTTTGGGTTTTCCGTGGTTTCCCCAAACCACCCCAGGTGAACGCCGGGATGGTTCCTTCAACAGGCTATGGCCGGATTCCTTCCCAGTCCTTATACCAGTCCTTTCCCGCCTATAATGACCTCGACGTCGACGAGGCGTAAAGAAATAACAACAACAAAATTAGAAATAAAAACTATGAGTTAATACATGAATCTTTAATTTCTGCTACCAGAGAAAAGAAAGTTTCAGAAATTGTACAGAAAATATGCTTGACAGGTGCCCGCTTCCATTAAACGTTTATTCCTATGGATATGAGAGCCCCAATAATATTGCACAGATTTTCATGAAATTTGTTGCGTTGTGGTTCAGTTCTTTTGTTTTTCCACTGGGCTTCTGTTTTATTTCCGGAATATTTTACATAGGAAGAAGCCACTGTTCTCTAACATAAGTGATTTGAATGAGTAATAATTTCTCTGGATAGCCTCTAGTGATTTTGCTGTAATAGTTTTCCATTTTAAATTTAGCTGTTGCTTACAGAAATCTTAATAAATTAAGCAATGAAAAAGTAAAATGTCTAGGATATGTAGTAATAGAATCGTTTGTTACGTGAGATTATTACTAAAGCATAAAGCCTTTACTGATCCTCGATATGTTTTAGCTAATTTTCAAGCAGTAAGCAGGTGTAGAGCAGAGGATATCGTGAATTCCATTTGGCATTCACCTTCTGTCTTAGAACGAATAATTTAAGACCTTCATCAGATTTCCATATTAAGTTCTTCGTTTATGAGACAAATTTATATTTCCTGTGTTAGTCCTAAATACCTGCGTTTCACCCTGAATTAATTCAGAAAGAGGTAAAAAATTAAGATGATTCCACTTATCCGTACAGATAGAGGGGGCAATGTATATTTTGCAGAAGGCGATTTGCATATAAACAGGTGGCAGGAGCAGGTAACATTCAGGGCTGTCTGTCCATTTAAATTTGCAGTGACAAGGGGCCCAGAAGCAACTTTGTGTGCGATCCGGCGACAGACGTTCTTTCGCAGTTTCTGGCAACGCGAGTGGAAACTAATTAGGTTTGTGAAGTGTTTATGGCTGAACCACTACGACTGCCTCACTTCCTTTTTCCCAGTCAGTAGTGTTATCGCGACGTGATCGGCATCATTAGTTAGTGACATCACACGATGTGTCTTCACTACGGAAGTGAAAATGAACTTCTGGATGTACAGTGAATGTATCATTTTAAGCGAACCATTCGGTGTAATTCTGAGATCTATAATGATCCCTAAATTGAAGAGTCAAAAGAAATAATTGAAAGTTTTTTTTTTTTACTTATAAGCCAGTAAGAATGAAAAGCCACGTACCCGTACTCTATCCGTTTCCATGGATAGGCGGCTACCATTGGGGATGTTTACCCCTTCATGGCAACATGTGGGAAGATGAACTGGAGTGTTATCTCGTTGCCTTCACAGGTGTGACAGTATTCGTAATTGTTGTTGAAAGTGGGGAGGACTGTCGTAGTGCGTATGTTCAGTGTAGAGCGTTATTTGAGTTGTCGATGAGAGATGAAAGAAGAGAGAGGTGAAACTGGTTTCTGGCCCATACAAGTCTACTCTTCAGGAAGTCACCAACAGGGCCATCAGGCTTTAAGTCACAAACTGATGGACAAATTACTATCTACAGTGTCGTATACCCTCAATTCATGCCCATAGATTTGCGATTATACCCAGGACGTTGGTGCACAATTTGGTGATTAGGAATAGTGCATCACCTGCTCTCCTGTCCTCCTGCCGGCCAAGTCCTGATGTTCAGAATTTCTTCCACCACCAGTACTCAAACCAGCTGGCACCGTGTTACAATATGCTTGAAATCTTGCCGACATTGCTGGGAGCATTGTGAATCACTCATCACAAAGATGAAATTCGGCCGCAGCTATGTTCCTATTCATGGATGTAAGGGTTGTGAGTGAAAATACTTCTCTTCCTGCGCGCTCGATTTGAAACATCCTTTGAGATGGCCATAAAAATTAATTTTAAAGGATATTCAAACTATCGAAATCTGAATACAAATGCTGAGAATTAAATAAACTTCAAAGAAAGTGCGAAATTATGAAAAATAAGCTCTGTGATATTATGAAAACTTTTAAAAATACTACAAAAAGGTTATAAAACAGATTTATTAAATTTAAGTAGTTTAGAAGGCCGAAAATAGTCACAGGTACGTCACATGTTGTAAAACAACATATTTAAACAACTAGGCTCATATAAAATTAATCTTATCATACTACAATCTTTTTAAAAAGTCCGCAAAGAATTATCTTTTTATTTTTCAACACTGTTTCTCTATTGGCGTTTATGTCTTTCTTTTTAAATAATATTAACAATTGATCTATTGCCACATTTATTTATATTTTGTCATGGTAGTCAGGATTAGAGATCCTACAAGCATCTTAAGTCCTTTTACTACTCAATAATCTCCAAGCACAAAGTCTATTTGAGACGACATTATTATAATTATTTTTTAAAAAAAGGTAAAAAAAAGAAAATAATATCATTCTAATTGTTACTTAATCTTTATATATATAAAAATCTCGTGTCACGATACCGAGCGTGGCGGTGTAACGGATAGCGTTCTCGCCTCGCATTCGGGAGGACGGCGGTTCGATCCCCGTCCGGGCATCCAGATTTGGGTTTTCCATGGTTTCCCAAATCACTCCAGGCAAATGCCGGGATGCTTCCTTCAAAAGGCCATGGCCGAATTCCTTCCCATTCCTTGCCCCCATCCTTGCCCCCCATCCTTTCCCGTCTCTAAAGACCTCGCTGTTGAGAGACGTAAATACAATAAAAAAAAAAAAAAAAATCGTGTCACGATGTTCGTCCGGGATGAACTCCAAAACTACATAACCGATTTAGATGAAATTTGTCTTAATGTGTGTAATTTAGTCCAACTTAAAAGATAGGATACTTTTTATCTGGATTATAGACCTCAATATTTATTATTTGCGAAATAAATGTTCATTAAATGTTTGTCAAAGGACAATGGTTTGTAATTATTTGTAAGCCACCAAGGCTAAGCGGTCTGCTGGCTAAGTGGTTAGGGCGTCTGACTGAAGATGGAATGGTCCCCGGTTCGATTCCCTGTCTCGGCGAGGATTTTTATGGACACTTAACCCGGCATTAACCTCCGGCACAGCATGCTGTGTAAGGTGAAATACGCCAGGACGGTACTGTGGTTCGGATTCGACGTTAAAATGTAGGTGCCCTGTTCCAGGCAGGATGGGCGGGCTAGGTAAAGGCGGCTACGACAGGGGCAGAATGCCCAGCCAGTAGAAACCATGTTACCAGGTCATTACGACAACACGAAATTATTATTATAGTTCCATAAATTTCTAACAGATGGCGATGTGTTAACTTATCTATACAACACTTGGTTAGCTAGCTTGGGTAATCATCCAAGAGATCACGTTATGTTTCAATTTATTTATGCTACAGTTTATTCATAACAGATGGCGGTGTGTTAATTTATCGAACCATCCAGTAGATGGCGTTGTATTTCGATGTATTTATGCTACAGTCTATTCCACGCCATATGTGTGAGTTTCTTCAATTTTAATTGCGCTATGTATTGTGTTATAATTATACTGTATTGTTGTTCATCGTTTGTGTGTTTTTATACCTAACGACAAAGTAATTACACACATGAATATAACATTGAAGAAAACGTTACGATAAATTCGAATCGTGTAAGCATTTCTCGCTAGTTTATCATTTTTCTTCTTCTTTCTGTTATGGTCAGCTAGAGACCACGTGTCAATTTCAATTCTTCTCCTGTTGTTTTTTCTTTCTTACTCCCCAGTACTCCTTCATTATTGCACTCCTCTCTACCTTTGAATCCTGCCATATTCAAAGTCTGCTATCGAAAAAATTTTCTTTCCATACAGTTCACTGGTATTATTTCGTTTCAAATCTTTCTAAACCTTTTGAAAGCCTGGTGTCATCCATGCTATAAATGTATCAAAAAAATATCATTCTTCTTTTTCTGTTATTTTTTTCAATGTTATTTTATATTTCCTGATTAGTTCTTAACTTCCATTTTACTGTATTTTTCAATGGACCCAAAAATTTCGGTTTCACCACTGGATTATAGGGTCTTATTTTAAGGCTTTCAGAAAGGCACTTCTTGTTGTAATTCAAATATTTTTCAGTGAAATGTCGCCAAAGAATCTAACCTCGACAATGCATGTAGCAGAGAGGCAAGACGCACTACGAGAGAGCTTATCAATCAGCAACACAAATCGCGGCAAGTATGGAAGTTCAAAGAATCAGGACAGCTGAGCGTCGTATACAAGAATCTCAAGAACAGCGTGATGAACGTCTGTGACAGAATATATCGAGAACAAGAGTGGCACGAGAACAGCACATAGCTACATTTAGAGTGAGAGAGAACGAGAAAGACAGCAAATCAGCCGTGCTTTAACACGTGTATCATTTGTTCGTCTTGCGTTCCAATATGCACCAGCCATTGATTACTCTGCACATTCTAAAATTGCAATCGGTGCAATGACCAAAATATGCCAGTATTATCAGGCGTTTGAATTCCGCAATGAAGCAGCTGGCATGTGTTGTGCATCAGGAAAAGATGTATTATTACCACTACCCAATCCGCCAGAACATTTACAATCCTTCTTGCTGGCGAATCAAACGATTCGAAATTGTTTCTGCGCAAGACACGCAAATTCAATTCTTGCTTCCAGATGACGTCTTTTGGGGCAACAAAAATTTGCGATCTTACATCTGATGGACGTCATTTTGAAACTAAATTAGAAATACAAGGCCAGGTGTACCATAAGATTGGGTCGTTGATACCGATGCCAAACGATGACCCGAAATTTCTCCAAATCTATTGGAAATTGTGAGGAACGCTTGAAAACTAGGTGCCAGTATAATTTCATCGAACAAGCAGAAGAGAGAGCAATTGTGGTATTGTTGGAAAATTGTTTGGAAAATAATAATCAACTTATTCAATTGTGTCGCCGCAATTAAAAATGACAACTATCAAATTGTCATCAAAGCTGACAAATGACCATCAGGATAACACGCTGGCAGATTCAACGCGCCAACCGTAGATGAAGTTGCAGTTTTTATGGTTGGTGACTCAGTTGATTAAAGTCACACGTCAAGATAGAACTGTTAGTATAATTTCGGATCTACACCGTTCGTATGACGCACACCAGTATCCACTGATATTCTGACAAGGGCAGAATGAATATCACATCAACATCAAACAGCGTGATCCAGTTGCTGGTAAATTTAATATTCAACTATTTAATTCGTTATTTTATTAGTACAGTAGACCCGTGGTATTCCGAACAGAGGCCGGATTATAGCGGGCCCACTATATTGATTTCTTCTTATTATTTTTACTATTTAATTTATTATTTTTTCAGGTAATAAAACAAATAAAAAAGTTACTTCAATGAAGTACTACGCTCCCCGATTGATGATTAGACGTAATTAGGATAACTATATCCTTCGATATCGTCAACTGTGCCTTCAATACGTCGTGGATATGTACGCCAAGGTTGAAAACAAGCATTTGCGATTTATTCCATACAACCAGGCTAAATTACGATCGGAGGAGTACATCCTCTTACGAGATACTGTTATCGGCAATATTTATGAAAATTTAAACGCCAATGATATTGGTAATGCATTTATTTTACCTTCAAGCTACATCGGCAGTTCACGGAACATGCAGGAATATATAGAAGATGTGATGACTTACGTACGTCATTATGGTCGTCCAGATTTGTTTATTACATTTACATGTAATCCGAATTGGGAGGAAATACAAACTTTGCTATCACCAGGCCATCAATCAATGCATCGTCATGATGTCACGGCACGTGTGTTCAAACAAAAATTAAAACCATTGATTGATTTAATCGTAAAACATTCAGTTTTCGGTAACACACGTTGCTATCTGTATTTGATTGAGTGGCAAAAGCGAGGTTTGCCTCATTCTCACATATTGATTTGGCTTGAAGTTAAAATCCATCCAGAAGAAATTGATCAAATAATTTCAGCCGAAATTCCGGACCCATTAATTGATCAAGAATTGTTTGATATTGTTACCAGTCACTCGATCCACGGACGGTGCGGTGCTTTTAACATGACATCGCCATGCATGGAAGGTAGAAAATGTAAGAAGCGTTTTCCAAAGGAATATACGAATGATACTATTACGGATATCGATGGTTATCCGTTGTATCGCCGCAGAAACGCTAAGAATGGTGGCCAAACATTTACAATGCGAATGTCAAATTCTAAAACCCAAGTTGAAATTGACAATCAGTGGGTGGTACCATACTCACCATTGCTTTAAAAAACGTATAAGGCTCATATTAATGTCGAGTTTTGCAGTTCTGTAAAATCCATTAAGTACGTTTGCAAATATGTTAATAAAGGCAGTGATTTGGCCGTATTTGAAGTTCAAAATGTAAATAAAAATGACGAAATAACACGATACCAAATAGGTAGATACATCAGCAGCAACGAAGCTATCTGGCATATTTTTAGTTTTGCATCCATGAAAGAGACCCTTCCATCCAGCATCTTGCAATACATCTTGAAAACGGTCAACGTGTACATTTCACCGAAGAAAATATTTTCCAAAGAATACTTGAGCCACCAAAAACGACTAACCACAAACTGAATTTTTCACATTGTGTCAAAAATCTGATGTGTTCCGCCAATTCGCAAAAACATTATTATATACCGATGTTCCAAGCTATTTGTCATGGAACAAATTAGGTAAAAAATGGTAGCCACGTAAACAAGGAGAACCACATCCTTCGATCGCAGGCATATTCAAAGCAAAGACTTTACACACTGCATCCAAAAGAACGTGAATGTTTCTTTCAGCGTTTGTTATTCGTGAATGCTCCCGGACCAGCTTCTTTCGAATGTTTACGAACAGTTAATGGTCGAGTGTTCAATACATGTCGAGTGTTCAATACATGTCAAGATGCATCTCGCGTTTTGCAGCTGCTGGTAGATGACAATTATTGGGACCTGACACTTGGTGATGCAGCGTTGACAGCCATGCCGAATAGTATTCGTCAAACTGTTTGCAATTATTTTGACATGTTATCCAACACAATCTTCGAGTTTGTGGGAAAAATATAAAAACAGTATGACTGAAGATATAACTGAAATTATATAAATAAATAAAAAATAATTTATTTATTTATTTTATAAATATCAATTTTTATATAATTTCAATTAAGTAATTTGTAATGAAATATAAATTAAAAAAATTTGTGATCATTTGTCCTTAATTTCAACTCTCCGTAACTCTTTACCAATTACATTTGAATTTCCAAATCGACTACAATGTTTTTGTCTTTATTATTGAATATTAATTTGACTACTTGAGGAAGCTTAGAATAACATTATTCCAACGTACTATAATTAGTAAGTCATAGCAACGCGTGACCGGGTCAGCTAGTAACATTTAAAACTGTATTATTTTCAGTTCTACATTCAAAATAATATTTAACTAGTAGCAAAACAAATATTTCTATAGCAGATTCAAAACAAAAAAGAAATGGTACAATGTTTGCATAGTCCACTCAAGGCACTGATGTTGTCTGCTCGGTGGTCGGCGACAGAATGAGAACTGTTTGGATCACGGTTTCACCATACACGAGCCGACTGGAGTGATGGCTTGATGTCGCTCCACGTGGTTTTCCCCATACACCGTCAGTCGGCTTGACGGCATGATGGACGAAACTGATGGATATTGGACTGACCGGATATCCAAATAATCCTGTCAGTCCACGTCGTCCACATCAATTTCCCCACAGACGACACGATAATGGAGTGGCGTCGCTCCATTTGGACGGATGGAGCGATCGTGAATGGCCACCTTTACAGCCATTCTTTCTCTCCTCCGTTGTCTGTGTGGTGTTTCTGGACTCAGCAAGAGTTTTCTGTCCAATAATGTTCGTCACATCGATTATGACATTTTTCGCCATTTGACGTGGCGTCCTGAAATAGTAAGAAATTTATTCCACTAAATGTCTAAAAAGTAATATTAAATTTTATTTTAATCACGATCTCAGTTCAGACTGTAACTAAAGAACGTATTAACACTTGCTTTGACTTACAATTGCTTCGCAAAGACAGGATAATTCATCTGTTCATAGTAAAGATCTGAAGTCAACAGGGAATATTAATTCCTTGTACAGAGTATAATTTTCCCTCCGAGGTAATAAAGAGTGGATGTAGGTGTGTTTATTTTTTTTTATGGAGGCAAATACTTGTTTATGCAGGCTCCCCAGTCGTAACTTAATCTGGTAATACATTTTTGTATCTACCCATGTTCACCTACGGTCACTTTACATTACAAGCCGAGTTAACGGACATATTTCCGTCACTGGACTAGAAACTTTCAAGAAGAGGTACTGGAAGACAACGATGATATGCCAAGGACTAAGAGAATAATACTCGAGAAGGTATTATCAAGAACAGGTGAACGGAGGATGTTGCTAAACCCTGCTGTGGAAAAGAGAAGCGTTAGGTTTGTTGCGAAAGCCGAGGTGGGTTTTTTTTTTTTTTTTTTTAACTGCTTAACGTCTCCTATAACAACTAGGTTTTTAGAGACGGGAAAGGATGGGGGGGGGGGCGGCAAGGAATGGGAAGGAATTCGGCCATGGCCTTTTGAAGGAAGCATCCCGGCATTCACCTGGAGTGATTTGGGGAAACCATGGAAAACCCAAATCTGGATGCCCGGACGGGGATTCGAACCGCCGTCCTCCCGAATGCGAGGCCAGAACGCTAGCCGTTACACCACCACGCTCGGTGAAAGCCGAGGTGGTTCACCATCTTGGTCAAGGGATTAATGGAACGACGTCACAAGGGAGGAAGAACAAGAAAAGAACACACTTCAAGGAAAGATGTAATCACAAGGAATTGAGGGAACGAGCTTCTACCGAAAGAAGCTGTACTGTTCCTGCCTCTGGACTGAGTAAAATTTTGAACGTTGCCATGCGTCAAAGAAAGTTTTATGCTAATGCTTTATTATGTATGAGTAACCTCTAGTCCTGAAGTAGAAAATGGAATTTTCACGCCAATGAGATTACATAAATAGCCTGTCTCATTAATCAAAGTGGTTGCTACAGCGGGATAGCGATGGGGATAACGTCAACGTTTCCTATTAGTACGCTTCAGCGTGTTCGGCCAAACTATCGTGTAATTCTATAGCCAGAATACGATATATCGTCATTAAATTAGTTTATCTTAATTATTCCCCTATTCTGACATACAATGCGTCAGTCCAGTATACGGTTTTCTTGTTGTTGTTGTCTGCGTTTTAAGGTCCCGTCATTCTGTTCGCGCGAGATAAAAACGAGCCTTGATTGAAACCTCGAAGATGGTGTGCTGGCCATCTTGATTATTACTTTTGGCTGATTCTCACTGTCATCGAGTTGAGTTCTGGGACGGCTCCTAATTTAAGCCCTTACTTCTACACATTTCGCACAAACAAATGAACGCAACCTACAGCAAACAGATAATGCAATGCACGAACAGACGACACCACATTTATCCTATAAGAATACGCTCGTAAAAGTCTTTCAACTTCTAGAAAGAACTTTGTTAAATTTGAGCTAGCGATGCCAGAGTACTAAAATAACAGAAAACAAAACTACATTCTAATCTGTCAGGTCTGACGGGACCTTAACGATCTCAGAACAAGGTACTGGCTGGTTATATTTGTTTGGATTGTGCCTGCTCTTGCTTGTCGAAGTGCTGGTTTTTCTTATCGGCTATTGTTACTTTCTTCCTGAGGGGTGCTAGCAATTTATCGTGAAGGGCCAGGCAGTATATCTGCCAGACTATTTCCCATACGTCTCGACTCTATAACGAACGCCTCGTAGCGTCATCTCTGCGCCTTGTTATTCATAACTGGTTCAGATATAGTGGTCGGAAAATTTATTGCGTCAATGGAACAAAAATCTGCAATGTATTTTTATCAGTACCGCACTGTGAAGAAAATGATACATTGCAGTATGGAACATCAATTTAATATTTTAGACATGCGAGTCCGGTCCCAGTTGCGTGAGGGTTACTGCTCCAGCTTCTTTTTTTACTTTATTTCTCCTTCCGGCTTTACGCCCCGTCGACGTCTAGATCGTTAGATGCCGGAAAGGACTGGGGACAAGGAACGGCACGGAATTCGGGAATGACAATTATGAAGAAACCAAGCAGGCATTAGTCTGGGATGGTTTTGGAAAAACAAAGAAACTGAAATTTGGATGGTGGGACGGGGATTTGAATTCGCGTCCTCTATAATGTAAGGCACAAGTATTATCTTTACCAACCGGGCTCCCTCCTTGCAAGAATTCTCGGTTCGAGTTGGTCCTGGAGCAAATTATATTACGTTCGCCTTGTGATGGACAGTACATGATGTGTATAATTTTGAAATTGAGAAAAGTTATAAAAGCATAACAGATAAGTTTTATACGTAGGTAATGTCAGAAAGTTTTGTCTGTTTTGTTAAAGTTTCAGTAACAATTTGTTTGATATTAGAGGTTTATAAGATGTATATGTAATATATTCTAGCATTTTATCACTGTATAAAAATAAACTGGGGGACAATACAAAAAAATTTTGTGCCTTGTGAAGTATTATTTTATTTTTATGATTGGTTAAAGATGTATAATTTTTTTATGTATTACTTTTGTTTGATAGTTATTTTGTCTAATTAACAGATCAGATAATACAGCTGAATATTCTTTACATCGTTACGAAGCTTTTATTCCTAGAGCCAATACACGTTTCTATTTAAACATTTAATTAAATAATAAATGTCTGTATAGTGCAGTTTCGCAGAGATCGAATAAAGATAACCACATATTCAGGAAACAAATACAAACTTGATGTTGTTGTCTGGCCTGGCCACTGAAACACAATTAAAAAAAGATGGCTACCAAGCAATGGATCCAAAGGCAGAGAGTATATATTCATTAGTATTTTCCATTGCCATGCGAAGAGCATGTAACAAATGATTAGTCCACTGTTCTCCAATGTCGTCGACATAAATGGCCAACAGCAAACTGATAACCATAAAACCATAAAATTTTCAGTAAAAATGATGATTATACTCTATAAAAATAAATTTAAATTTCTTATGTTATAGTGTCGCATACAACTTTCTTTTATTGATATTAAGAACCAAATAAAGTAGTATATCCTTAAATAGGCACAAATTTAAGGAAGCTATTTTAACTTAATTTTCAACTTTTCTACGTCACAACAAAATTAAATATACCCTATTTCCACCTGAGACAATTGACAGTACGTCAGAACCCGACCAGTAATTTTTGTGTGAATCGCGTTCAACTAAAAGTGAATGCTGATTTGCGGGCAATTTTGAAATGAATACATCTGCCAAGTGTGGTCGTTGGAAGCATCCGAGCGAAATGGCTAGTTTCAAATGGCTAGAACTGAAAGACTATTTATAAATTACGTTCGACAGAGAAAGATTGAAACAGTCAAGTATATTAGCCGGCATCTTTCCCAACCCTCGCGCGATTCGGAAAAGGAATAAACCACGGCGGACAGTTAACACTGTTTCAAGATCAATAAAAGTAAGTTTCAAAAAATTGTCATACTTTGATAGTGAAAATACTAAAGTTCGTGGTAAGAAACTGGAAGCAGTATCAGAAAAACGCAAGTAGAATTGGAAATACAGAGAGGTATTGGCTCTACCAATTGAGAAATCTGAACGAGGAAACCCATGCGGCGTACGATATTGGCGCAGGCCTCGATGAGCAATGGGACACAGTGATGCGGGAGGGGGAATTACGGCAACGAAACTGCCATTGAACTGCCCAGAGGAACGCAATGAAACCACAATCGATCAACCTTGTATTTTTTACTCTGAAACACCTGTTGTAGCGGCCAAGTACTGAATAGAAGTTTCTCTTATGTACCCAAATAAAATGTTTACCAGTTAAAGACCTATCAATAGTTTTTTGTGTGTCTAAATAAAATATTAAGTTATAAATTTTCATAAATACGTATTGTAGCAACAATATTTTTGTTTGATTGCGAATTCGGAAAAAAAAGACGTATTGGCGTTAACACTTGCGGAAGTAGCTCCGACATATACCTATCTCCCATTTTATCTTAAATTTCTCAGCTTTTCGACTTCGTATCAAAATGAAACATACCGACAGTGAAGAGCTACAACATTGCCACAGTCACTGAAAGCAGTCTGGTGACGTTGCGAATACGTCATGCAGTAAGGAGTCATCATGTTGCAGGTAGGTAAATCCACTAAAATAAGTGTTTTTTTCTGACTTTACGCCTCGTGGACTGGGGCCAAGGAACGAAAAGGAATTTGGCCATCGTATTTCGAAGGAACCGTTCCGCCATTCACCTGGAGTAATTTGAAAAACCACTAAAAAAGCAAATCTGGATGGACGGATGGGGATTCGAACCTGCGTCTTCTCAAATGACCGATATTTCTATAGCAAGAGGATGAGGAAACCTTTATTTTCCAGCAGAAGGGGGCACCGTTTCACTGGCGCAAGACTGTTAGAAATGATCGAATGAAATATTTCAGCATCGCTGGATGGGCAGTGTAACAATTGTAACAGCGTAAAAAATTCACATCTCACGTCTTGTGTGTGTGTGTTTTTTTTTTTTTTTTTTTTTTTTTTTTTTTTTTTTTTTTATAGCAACTGTTTCTACTTTACTGGCTGATGATTTATGTGTTTGAAATAACGCATCACAGGAGCTGTGGTAATTTCGGTGAAGATTTGTCACACAAGGTTTAGGATGAATTAGACTATTGTTCAATGTACTATTTTGACAAACAGTACATATATAGAAATTTTGTGAATTCCAACAAATTTCCACAGTTTCTCAAACAAACGACGCATTTTCATGTTCGTATCACAGTTAGTTTCGTTTTATACAAGACTAAAAGTGCCAATTTCGTTTTTAGTAGCCCCATATTCTTCCACATGAAGACACCGAGCTTAGTGGGTGAGATGTAACAATGGAGCCAGGCATTCGGGAGAACATTGGTTCATATCTTCATCCGGTTATCCAGTTTTAGGTTTTCGATGATTTCCCGAAATCACTCCAATTATTTGCCTGAATTTTTCATTTTAAAGTTCATGGCCGAATTCCTTCCCGTTTCATGTCCCCAATCACTTCTGGTCTCTAGTGACCTCGACATCGACGAGTTATAAAGTCCGGAGAAAGAAAATAACACACCTAGACCTCCCAATATTACGACTCACATAAAACAAAAGATTCTCTGAGAAATTAAATTTAATTTACTCGTATAGTTTCTGGATTTAAATTTACAAGTCTAACAAATTATTTCATTAGCTGTCTTCTGTTAGTATTCCATCATGCATTTATTCAGAAGTCTCAATATTTTTTTTACTCGTCGAAATTTAGTTGTTTCCAGTTCTCCGTGAGATGGGGGTCATTGATAAGAAACGACAAAGAGGGCTTTCAACGACCCTGAGCCGAGGTATGTAAATGAGTTGTAACAATTATCTCATTTTCTGTATACATTTGCATTTTAATTTCTGATTTATCTTGCGGAAACTGCGCACGAGCCGTGAAACTCAGCAACAAGTCCCATGAAAAAATTCTTACCGATCAGGTAACACAAGCCACGCTCCAACCGCGAAACACTGCAATGAGACTTTCAACGTTCTAAAGTAGCCAAGCCCGTCTTGGGTCACATCATTTAGCATTGATCAAGCATGATGGAGTGATACTGATTTTTTTTTTTTTTGACTTTGCGCCTCGTTGATGTCGAGGTCATTAAAGGCGTGGAAGTGACTGGGAGGCAAGAAAAGGGAAGGATTTCGGTCATGGCCTTTTGAAGGAACCATCCTGACGTTCACCTGGAGTGATTTGGAGGAACCTTGGAAAAACCAAAATCTGGATTCGAACCCCCGTCCTCCTGAATGCGACGCTAGAACGAAACTGCTATTAAATGCTTGTAACGCAACTGTTCTGAAAGTCTTGATGAAAGGAGAGGTGACATATAATCAGTATTATACAGGGTGTATCAAAAAGAATCATCCGATTTAGTACGTCTGTATTTGTGAAACTAATAAACATATACAATGAATTTTGTTTTTTGATGAACGGGAAACTAAAAAAAAAATCATACCTTTTCATCGGTGTTCAATATGACCTCCTTGAGATACACGGCATATGTCAATGTGGTATTCAAATTCTTCCCACACTGCACGAGCCTGTCTTGAGAGACAGCTTCCACAGCTGCTGTTATGCGATGTCTCAGTTCAGTCATTGTTGTTGGTAACGGAGGCACATAAACAGAGTCTTTTATAAACCCCCACAAGAAATAATCACATACAGTCAGGTCCGGTGACTTTGGAGGCCACTAATGTAAGGCGTGGTAGGAATTTGAATACCGCATTGACATATGCCGTGCATCTCAAGGGAGGGCATATTGATCACCTATGAAAAGGTGTGACAAAAAATCTTTTTGAGTTTCCCGTTCATCAAAAAACAAAATTCATTGTATATGTTTATTAATTTCAGAAATATAGACGTGCTAAATCGGATGATTCTTTTTGATACACCCTGTACATTGGTCATGGCATAATTGGCACGAATGTCAATAAATAACCCAAGGCCAATGTAATTACGGTTAGATATGATTATTTCTAACTGTTAAGTTTCTTTGATTCAGATTTCCAGTAAAAAACAAATGGTATAAAAATTGTTGGTAGCTGATTTAAGTTCAAACTGCTTGTATTAAAAAAACTGTAATTGCACATTTTATACGCAATTAAAACAGATTATGTTTAAGAAGGGCTAGAAGTTTAGATAATTAACATTAGGAAAAAAAAAACACAATTCAACACATTCATTATTATTCAATACCATTTACGAGCTCCTTTTCAAAACATAATTTATGTCGTAATTTCAACATAAATTTGAATCTACTCAAAAAATTATGATTTTTTTTTTGCACAAAGTTGTAGAAAAATGAATCATTAGTTTTGACAGGAAAGCGGAGAAAACGTATTTTTATCTTGAACGAAGTCGTAGATTGCAGTAAAGTTCTGAAATCGAATTAGATTCTTTGTTACTCAGAGAGTTGACTGTCTTTTTGCACGGGAAATCGTAAACTTTCCCAACAAAACTTTGAATTAAATTTTAAATTAAGCTTGAATTTTCTCTCGCGTAGAGGTCACATTACGTATGTTTTATTTGTAATTTATGAGAGCTGAGAAAAGAGGTAATTGCTTAGAAATTTGATGTGACCTTTATGTTATTTCAAAATGGTACTACAAGTAACAATCTAAATAATAAAAAAACTGGAAGTGATGTAATTATCTGAGCATATGATGTAATAATGAGCTAATTTGCCCAAGTCTTTGGGAAGGTGGTAGGGAAATGCGTCAGAGTTCTGCTTATATTCGAGAGGATGTACCAGGGAAGAGAACTGGAATGGAATACCTAGGTTTAGCCCTGGCTTGAATACGGTTGAATACTGTGAGAACCAAATAATGGGTATCAAAAACATGGCTGAGTTGGTACCAAGAAAGCCAGATGAGTGTTTTGGATCAAATTGTCGTACAGTATACTCAGTATATTTCGGAAGTGTTTGAACAGGTGTGAGTATGTACAAGGAGATGAGTGTTTGATGACTTTACTAATCTTCCATCCAATGTAGAATCAGAAAAAACCATTACCTTTTCTGTGTACCTAATAATCTGCCTATTTTCGATTTTTTTTCAGTACATTCTGCCACACTCATCTACAAAATACAGAACTAGTTACAGTCCTCCGCGATATTATTGTATTATGCGATCTTGTGTCATCTGTAAACAACCTAATCTCTGATCAAGTGGTTAAGGCATGTGACATGAGATCAAAAGGTATTCAGTCGGGATTTTCATTGGTCCTTAACCCGATCTTCGTATCTGACTCAGCTTGCTGTGTTAAGTGAAGTACGCTAGAACGCTTCCGTTAGTTCGGATTCCTCGTTAAGCTGTAGGTCTCCTACCTGGTTAGGTTATGCGGGTACGATAAGGACGGATTGTGCAGCCGATAAAAAACAGGGTCATTGTGATCACAAGAATTTACTTTTATAGTCATTCAGCAGTATTCAGTTTCACACGCAGGTTTTCCTTCAACTTGTATAGTAACCAAATACGTATGATTCGGAACTTTACCATGGATCTTATATATTTTAGGGAATGTTCTACCACAATTTACATTCTTCATCTTTAATTTAGGAAAGTGGTTGTTTGATCTTTATAGGCCAATTAAATTTTCAATCTCTTTCCGCAGTATCACATTGCATATACTTAATTTTTCCTGTTTACCTTATCCCCCCAAACAGAACGTTTACTTTCACAACGTCCTGTGCTCTATAAATTACGTTTTATAAAGTTCTGTCAGTTCTTGAGGCAAAAACGTGTTACTGTTAAATAAAACTCTATTTGCAGGTCCTAATACTCTGTCTGCACGTTTTATATGGCAAAATGAAGGTGAACATTGAAATGGTACTTTCGAGAGGAATTATTACTGGATTTTAATTACTTTTAGTCCTTGAGAAAACCAAGTACGGGTAATTTACAACTTCTATTCCAGTTTTCATTAACATAACACTGCACACTCACAGCAATTAGTGTGGAAGTATTGAGTATCAAATACAAAAGTCGGGTATGGTGTAAAGGATAGCAGCTAGATTCGTTTAAAAAGTCAGTAATTAAAATTACAAGTGGGGTGTGTTAAAAGTGAGTGTGAAACAGGAGATGATCTACATCTACATCTATACTCTGCAATTCACAATTACTTTGGGTGGCAGAGGGTGCTAAGCACCAATCCTATTTTAGAGTATTCCAATCCCGAACAGAACGAGGAAAGAAAGAATACATAAATGTATCAGTACGGCATCTTATCTCTCGAATCTTATCCCTTCTGTCATTGCGACCTAAATAGGTTGGCGTAAGAAGTATTTCATTGCACTCGTAAATTAGAGATTATCGCATATTCTCCAACAAATTTAAACGAAAACGATGATGTATAGACCTAGACGAAAAATGGCAATGAATTCCGGACAAATAGTGACTGAAGAATTAGGAGTAATATATGGAAGGGAACAGTGACAAATATTCTGAAATAGAACTTAAATTCCCGGCGTTATGGAGCGTGTAGGTGGGTTTAGATCATTAGAGTACGGAACCCTGATTGCACGAGGTTCATTTTATACTTTCCCTGTTATTTTTATATACGTACATTATTTTGCTCACGATTGGAAAGAGGGATAGCATCACTTTTTTTCCCCTTTATTAAAAATAGTATAAGCTAGTGCAGTTAAAGCCATATCGTTTTATTATTTCCTGCTGAGATCAATTGACTTTCCTCTGGATGTTATCCAGAGTAAAGCCATGTCAACGGAGTACTTTATTGTTCTGTGGCATTGAAGGTATTGTTCTTGTAGATCCAGTGAGGTGTAAGGTAATTTTAGTTGATGACATAATCACTTCTTTCCTGTTTCAGGTAATCAAGTCATGTCAAATATTACCAGATGTACTGATAACCAAGTACTGGCTCTACTACAATGCAGGTTAGAGCCTCTCACGAGAAATGAAATCTGAAACAAGTCCTTGACGGCAGACCCTGAAGGTCAGTGCAGTGGCAGATTTCCCAGGTGCCGTGGGACAAGCGGAAGCAGTGGCGATAATAGTATGTTGGCAGCCAACCGGAGTGTTCTGTCTAGTCGCACCATGACGAAGTGGCCCCGCCCCCTTATGATTGGCGATACCCGGCGCCATGGCGTCGTCGCCGTCGGCCACGCCCCCGGCACAATTAACCCCTCCCCGCGATGACGTCATCGTCATTAGCCGCCAGCTCCTACACCCCTCCCCCGCCCCCGCGTCGCTCCACGCCCTTAACAGCCACGCCTAATGACTGCAGCCGGTTACGGGATCATTATCAACGTGCGCTGGACGCCTTAACACAATCGCCTTCTCCGTCCGGAAACGTACGTCGATTTAGAAATGCTTATGACAGCGAACCTGCGCCCCGCTGCGAACTTAATGAGGCAAAATTTTCCGGAGCGGTAATTTCACTTACGGGACTAATTATTGCGACGAGGGAGTGAATCGCGAGTGTAGGTGATGGCACTGGAAGAGAATAATAACTCCTCTCGTTTGTAGCCATCGGCTGCGCAGTCGTCTTTAGGAATGTTATGAAGCGCGCTCGTCATATTCTCCAAAACAAAGCACCAGCATTTTGATGCATCTGCCAGTTCATTTAAATCGCTGAGGAATTGTGTACTACCTGAAAGAGGCTGAAGAATTATTCTAATATTTCTTAGACTTTACTCCATCATTATGACACTTTGGCATACCTATATAAAAATTATCAATTTCTAAAAGAGTAATAAAGGCTGCAGAAGAAGAGATAATACACCGAAATTTGCATCTGTTTTTTCCTATGACAAATGAGAAACAGACCAAGACTAGCAAGAACATGTAATGCATCAATGGAGAGATATAATCTGTACTTGATTATTGAGGACTCTCACTGATTTCTAAATAGAATCTTTGTTTTTTTTTATTATTAAAATAAAAATGACATGTACTACCTTAACCTCTCGAAACTTTCTGATTTCATATTATAATGATATCAACTCGACTATGTCAGACACTAAAAAACAACCAAAGTAACTATTTTTGTTAGAGGAAATCATGAAAACGTTCCTTTATTTATATAAAAGATACTTAAGCACGTGAGTATAAAAGTACGCAGATGAGTAGAATAGTAGCTGATTTTTTTTCCCCTGTTGTCTTGTTAGTAAATTACCTATCTCTTCTGTTTATACGATTCAATGACTCACCAAGAAATTCATACCTCCTCCATATTTACCTCGTTTCATATAATTTCGAGCCTTCTCCCGTAGCATAAGATTTCTTCTGTTTATAGCCTTTCTGGTTTTTATACCGACCGTTCTTCCATAACAGTTCATGGTTATCAAATACTGTTTTCTTTTATTTCTTATTTGGTAAACAATTTTTGCTATACCAAACTTTTTTTGCTGTTTTCACTGATTTACTTGTAGTAATTAAATACCTAAATAACTAAATTCTATACATCCTTACACTCCATTGTTATAATTGTGACATTTATTTCACTATTAATATTTTTATTTCTGCAATTGTTCATCCGCTTGCTTTGCTTTTGTTTATATTTCATCTAATCTCTTCTTACAATACTTGTGCACGCGCCCTTAATTATCTTTACTCATTTAGTTAACAGGATATTAAGTTTTCCTAAGATCTGGTATTCAATCCGAAGGTTCGTTGAATCCTCCCGAAGGAGGTAAACTTAGCTTGGTATTGAAAGCAAGGTGGTCAGTTCTTTTCCTCCTTATCTGACGTAACACGGTAATCCTATCACGTGTAGGGGACCTACAGTTAACGTGGAATCCGATCGCGGAAGCATTCAGGCATAGTTCACATTACACAGCAAGCTGTGCCAAGGGAGAAGGTCGGGTTTAGGGCTTATGAAAATCCACGTTGATTCAAGGATCCGAGCAGGGGATCTTTCGATCTCCAGTCAGACGGCTTAACCACTGAGCCATCAGGACACTCAGTAAGTTCAGAAGCTTCCAAAATAAACACTCTGGGCTCGACGAGTGAGCTGTTATCCTCGTGCATTACAATTTGGGAAGATGTGGTTTGTATGATTTTCAGAAATCACTCCAGACGAATTCCGGGTTGGTTCCTTCGAAGGACTATGATTAAATCCCTTTCCTTTCCACCTGTCCTCATTCGGCCTTAATGACCTCTACGTCTACGAGCCATAAAACCTGAATGATAAAATAGTCAACGAAAAGAGACGTACGATCACGTTTTACTGGATTTGGAAAACACTTTAAGGAATATTTACTTAAGCTCTGCAGTCTTAAAAGTGTTTACATTTTTTTTCTCCACAAAAAGTTTTTAAGACCTGCAACCACAAAACAGAACTATTGCCTTTTCCATACTTTACCGGTAACCTCAGAATTGTTGCTGTGTATTTCTGCTTTTGCTTTTGTATCTATGACTCATTTCTTTCTATTTTCTCGGGTATTATGACAGCCATTAGTTTTAAAGTGTGTAACGTAGGTCTCGTATTATTATTCTTTCCTCAGCCTTGTAAGTTAAGATTTTTTTTTATCGAGACTTTAAAGAACTAGTTATTAACGTAGGTCCTACCTTTCTGTACAATAAACAATATCTTGCAAACTTTCCGAATGTTTTGTTTATATGTAATACTGAGGCCACCGAGCGTGGTGGGTGAGTGGTTAACGTTCTGGTCTCGCATTCTGGACGTCACCGGTTCGAATCCGCGTCCGGACATCCAGATTTGGGTTTTACATGATTTTCCCAAATCACTCCAGGTGAATTCCTGGATGCCTCCTTCGAAAGGCCATAGACGAATTCCTTTCCGTTCCTTGCCACCCGTCCCTTCCCGCCTCTAATGACCCCGATGTCGACGCGGTGTAAAGCCGTAAGTAAAAAAAAAAGGTACTGTGGCTGATGTGTACTAGTTTCGTACGTTACCAAATAATCTATAATATCGGAAAAGATTACATTTTATTCACATTAAAAGCATTCACTTGAGCATCTGAACTAATGGATCTGAATTAGTTTGTGTTGTAGTAGTTAGACAGATTTTCAACAGCAATATCTAAATTCTTTTCTACTGTATCAAAATTTTTTCTCTGCATGGCCAAGGAAAGATCCACCCCATACAAGGAACGTTTTGTTTTTGGAGCTCCTGGATGGTTATTTGTTGATATGTCTAAATGAATGAAGAAAATATATTTTCTTGCAGTAAACAATTTTTCTGTAATTTTCATGAATGGTATTTTTTTTTATTTTTTTTTATGGCTTTAAGCCTCGCCATCGTCGAGTTCATTAAAAGCGGGAAAGGACAGAGTGCGAGGAACGGAAAGAAATTTGGCAATGGCCTCTTGAGGGAACCATCTCGGTATTCGTTCGGAGTGATTTGGGAAAATTATGAAAAACAGAAATCAGGATGGCTTGATGTGGATTCGAACCTGCGTCCTCCTGAATGCAAGGCCAGAATGTTACCTCTCACTTACCGGTCTCGGTCACCTCGACTGTGCTGCTCTACGAAGGGGACAAAGAATCTATTCTGAAGAAGAGTGGTTGTGTGACGTGATCTTGATGTATTTGTTTAGATCATATACCTTAAACGGTAGTAGCTGAAGACTGACAGCTACGTATCCTGTCGAAAGATTCAAGAAAGTTTCACTTGTTATTTCACGAGCTGCGAAATAATCTTCTGTGGACTACGAAATACTAATGGCATGATTCATATTGTTGTTCTGGTGTTCAAGAAAATTTTCTGTTAAACAGGCACAAAAACAAAAAAAAAACCTGTGGCTTTAAAAAAATAGCTAAACTTATTCAGGTCAGTCCGGGTTGCGTTGCTTTCAAGATTAATATAATTTGATTTTCTACACTCTGTCATATATATATTGAAAACTGAAATGGAGTTAGCATCATCTGATCATCAAGACAAGTCCACCACTAAGATTTGTAAATTATGATAATTAATAACCGAGTTACGAATTCACACCAAGCGTGGTGGGTGAGCGGTTACGCTCTGGCCTCGCATTCGGGAGGATTCGGGTTCGCAAGGCTATCCAGATTTTTAATTTTGCGCATCGTAAGAATACAGAAAGTTATCACCTAATGACAGTTTGTTCATGGTTCCTGATAATTTAGCTCACTGGAATAGTACTGTACGTTGACTCATTTGGGTAATCATCGTAGATTAGAGAGCTTTGTGTATTTTATATTATCTTAGTAATTTCTTAGTTTTATTTACTTCTGCCACAATTTACTTCAGTTCTATGCTGTAATGTAGCTTATAAAACATACAAGGAGCAAAATTGTGCCATGCGATATCTTCCAGTCATCTTATACGATATCTTCCAGTTATTTTGAGTTACAAGCTGATCCCGCTAAATGAATGAAGCCAAGAACAATACCTTAGCCGTAATTTATCATTCTTTGGAGGCCAAGTCCAGCAGAGCTGATAATTAACTCAGATAAGAATAAAATAATACTTGAACTCCTACACGCAAGTTTGTTTTCATCATGTTTTGAATTATGCTGGAGATATTATACAGGGTGTTACAAAAAGGTACGGCCAAACTTTCAGGAAGCATTCCTCAAACACAAACAAAGAAAATATGTTATGTGGACATGTGTCCGGAAACGCTTACTTTCCATGTTAGAGCTCATTTTAGTTTCGTTAGTATGTTAGTACGCTCTCCTGACCTCAACCCTCTTGACTTCCATTTATGGGGGCATTTGAAAGCCCTTGTTCTACGCAACCCCGGTACCAAATGTAGAGAATCTTCGTGCTCGTATTGTGGACGGCTGTGATACAATACGCCATTCTCCAGGGCTGCATCAGCGCATCAGGGATTCCATGCGACGGAGGGTGGATGCATGTATCCTCGCTAACGGAGGACATTTTGAACATTTCCTGTAACAAAGTGTTTGAAGTCACGCTGGTACGTTCTGTTGCTGTGTGTTTCTATTCCATGTTTAATGTGATTTGAAGAGAAGTAATAAAATGAGCTCTAACATGGAAAGTAAGCGTTTCCGGACACATGTCCACATAACATATTTTCTTTGTTTGTGTGTGAGGAATGTTTCCTGAAAGTTTGGCCGTATCTTTTTGCAACACCCTGTATATTCTATCAGATAATAATAAGTTTCAAATTAATGTTAGCTTGACGATTTTTGTAGGATGAAGTTATAAAAGAAGTAAATGCGTTTGGCATAGACCGGGCAAGACGAAGAGAATGTCCCCCCCCCCCCTCCCTTTCCCCCCGATTCATCTTGAATTTCGTCCGCAGAACAGTTTCGACAACGAAGAATGGACACGACACTTAATTAAAAAAACTCCCACGCCTGTGGCTGGGCTTGAATCGGTGACTCCAATATCTCGAGTCTAACTCTCCCATAAAATTATATCTGAGGTCAATTCAGAAGGAGTAGAGGGAGTAATATTTTCTTCTATTTTCTGCTGATGTCTCGCTTCTTCAATGTTTGTGCACTGTACCTTAGGACAGGAACATAATATGTGTGATTGATTACTCCCTTACTTCTCTGTGGCACATCCATGTTCCACATCAGGCTTCTGATGTTTCTTGAAAATGTTTCTGTCTCCCTCCCTCGTTCACTTACCTCACCGTCGTTCCTTTCGAAACTCTATAATACTTCCCTGGTATTTGAAACTATTCACCTGCTTCAACTGTTCAGATGCCATCACAATTTCCCTGGTTATCATGTTCTTCTTTCTGGTTGTTAATATGTACTACTAACTTTTATCATATTAAATTTCGTATTATATTTACCCATACTGTCTGCCCATACATCTAACTGCCGCCGAACGTCCTCTTTATCACACCCCCATTCAAACAAGGCTTGTGCAAAAACTCTGCTTTTTTTGCTTATGGCTTTACGCCTTGTAGACGTCGTGGTCATTAGATGCGGAAAAGCAGTGGGGGTAAGGGAGAATAAGGAATTCGGCCATGGCCTTTTTGAAGGAAGCTTCCCGGCAGTCACCTGGAATGGACTGGGGAAATCATGGAAAACCCATATCTGGCTACCCGGAGGGGGATTCAAACTAGCATCCTATTGAATGCGAGTCCAGAGGGTTACCGCTCACCCATTGTGTAAAATCCATCATCACCTTCATCTCTTTTCCTCTCCCGTCATCACTGCCAGCTTCTCCATTCTATCATCCATGTTCCAATAAAAAGTAGTTGTGACAGGGCACTCCCTTGTTTTAGTCCGTTTCTTTTTTTTCCAGTCACTCTATTCTTTATCTCCCTATTTCCACATAGCTTACACTTCCCTGGTATAATTAAGTCACTCTACTGATGGTTTTTTTTTCTTTTGCATGGCCTTCCATGCATTACTTCTGTGTACATAATCATAGACTTTCTCAGTATTATGGAATACCAACAGTAGATCCTTTCCTGCCGCTGTCTTGCCGCAGATGTTTGCCATTTGCTCTTCCCTTACTCTTTTTTTCACCCTGTCACGTATTATTTTCTCAAGGATCTCCTCATAAACTTTGGCACAGAGGGCCATCAGTGTGATCGCACTAAGTCCTTCCTGCTTCTTTTTTTGAGGTTGGGTACGATTATTCCTTTCTTCCAGTCTTCCGGAGTTGTTCTCTCAATTATGATATAAAACCCGTAATTAATTCTCTAAGCTAAGCTGTTAAAATTTTTATGTTTTGTAAACTGCATAACTACCTATAAAATGCTAATGTGGCTATCTTTTTCAAATAACTGAGCTATTTAGGTATGTATGAAAGTGAGGGAACGATGCGTACCTATACAAGGTTGAAAACGAGCACAGAGTTTTTCGTTGCTACTTAGATCGAAGGTACTAGTATCCATGTAAGCCATAAATATTAAAATCCTTACACTGTTTCGGTGTACATAGGATTTTTCGCGTTAAGCAGCTATGAAACTAATTGGTGCAGAAAGTATGCTGCATGTTAACCGATGACATAAGTTACAAGTTTTTGCCTGATTTGTACAAAGAATGAATTAAGATCATTCCTTTAATCTCTATATCATGAGTAGATTTCTAAATTATTGATTTATAACATGTCTGGAATGTTAACTGACGCCATATACTATTACTACTTTTAATTTCGTTGAAACACGTTAATTAGTTTGTACGGGATACACGCACAAGAAGAAACAAATCATATATTCATTTTTAGCACTTATGTGTTCCGGAACTAAACAACTTAGCTGTATAGAAAGTATTTTGTATGTTAACCTATGGCATATGCTATCATTATTAAAATTCATCCATGATGGGCCACAATTACGACTGCGGCCCACATAATACTTGCCTTCGTTACAATAGATATTTACATATAACAATCAAAAAGTAAAAACCACCAATGAGACCTTTGCAGAGATATCTGAGGTAGCATATTCTATACCGCTGCTATTGGCAGGCCTGGAATTTCAGAACTTATGATTTTGGAATTTGTATCAACGGGATGGATATTGTTAACCTGGAGACAAAGTAGCGTATATGTTAAGCCATAACATTATCTATGATTACGATCAGTTTCGTTAGAGTCTCTTCATTAGTTTTTGCGTGATGAGTGGACGGACAGACAGACAAAAATTCCAAATTTTACACTTTTATTATATATAGTGTGCATTGCAATTACTATTTTTGAAATAAATTTCATGTACAGATACAACATTTCTACAATTTTATTGTATAGATACGTACAAACAACTTCGAACTCTGTGTGGAAAAGCAAAACTGGAATGTGTGATAGGGCAAAAGAGTAAAATGATAAATTCAGAAGAATTATGTAAGTGTTCTGTAAACCGGTTCCAGGTTAACTTTAGAAATGTGTCTGAGTTGACACTTACAGGTACTGAAACTCACTATAATCATTCCCATCCATATTTTGTCACCATTAAAAATCACTGCTTAGCATGTTTTCCATCTATTATACGAGCTGCTCTATGTGCTTGGATATTTAATGGCTTTGATGTAGGTAATCTGTGATCCTGTCATTTTGTTAAAAAAGAATTAATTAATACGAAAATTAATTCCAGCTAATCCATTTTATCGGACAATCTGTGGGTAGCCAGCCCTAAGCAACTCTTAGTTGGCTATTGTAGACATCCGTGAACAAAACAGTCAATGTCTGTCAACCACGATTGCATCTTTTAATCAGTTTAATGACCCACAATCACGGCATTAATCGGTCGGTTGACTCGACGGATTAATTAGATAATTAGGATGATGAGACTTTAAACGATTTCTGCTGTGTTGTGTCGCCATTATACCAAGGTCTGGCGGCCACCCAGTCTATCTAACTGCAAATGGACGGAGGTAATTAATGAGGCATCTCGGTCCGCAATCTGACGGACGATTTACCAGACACGGATTTTGGCTTTGGCAAATCGCCTACGAAGAACCCTTCATTTCACCTGCACACTGTAAGTGAACGCATTCTAACTAAAGTGAGCCCTTCTACAGGTTTTTCATACAGGGTTCTGAGATAATCACAGCGGCATATTAGGAGCCCAAGCTCCGCATTCCCTTCAAAACCATGGGCATAAGACTAGGTGTCAACGTCCAGCCGCTTTTTCCACAAGTAATTTCCTCCCCTCTATTCATTTAACGCTCTCTCCATTGGCTGAGTCATTGCAACACCACAATGTCTGACGACTGCCATGGAGTTAGGTGGTTTGATCCCCTGGTTTTAAGTAATTTTCAGTATTTGGGAGTTTGTCAAAAGGATAGAAGTAGTGCACGATTCTTCACGATTCTTAATGATCAGATTGTGTGACTAAAGCTCTGGTTGGGTACCAAGGTCCCGGGTTAAATCTAAGCCTCTATGCGGTGGGTACGAAGTACAGGCAAACGTCACTATTAATGACGAATCATCAGTCGGGTTGAGACTTTAAAGCTGGTGAACTGATAGCTGCCTTTCGCAATACTAATACAGGATGAGCCGGAACCGATTTCATCCTCCCGTTTTATTTATCTTTGTCTACACAAAACGAAAAACGCACTGTACTAAATAAAAGTCGTCTATACATGAATAAGAAAATCCACAAACACCTGTCATCCTATCTGTATAACAATGTATACAACGACTCCTAAGAAGTGTTGGAACAGTTTCAAGTTTGATTACCGTTTAATTATTCATTTGGCAACAGGCTGAATGGGTACAGGATGTCGTACCGGACGAAAATATCCTAGGTTTCTTCTCGGTTTGAACATTTGTCCTACAATTTACAACCCATTTGTATGAATTTAATCTTATAAAAATTTTTAATGATTTATTTTCGTTTCACCTAGATCAGTGGCAAGATGGAAGAACTTTTTTAATCTTTTTTCTTCGGTTGAGCTTATACCGTATGACAGTTAAGGCTAAGTTAAAGGCGATCTTATCTAGTCTTGCAATTTCTGTGCTTAAAGTAAATCCTGTCCACTGATACGTGTATTATGACATGAAAATGGGGAATTCTGTGCCATTTATCAATATTTTACACCAATTTATTTTCCCATGCATCTTCCAATACTTGAACAACAGGAAAGGAGACTGGTGATCCAAAATTCGCAGTAACCAGATTGTTTAACAAAATATTTGATTTATATATTATTAATAAAGCTGATATGGAGCTAGGGCTTTGGTAATACGGATAGTGATTCACCCTTGAGATAACGAAGGCAAACCTGTCTGTCCACTTTGTACGTCCCGTAGAGAACAACCCAAGTTTTTTGCATCGAGTTGTACTTTTCCCCTCATGTTTTCATCTCCATAATATATTTTGCTGATACCATACATTAAACTATGTTGTTATTAAAAAAATTGATAAGAAACTTAGCAAAATTACATGTTTTGTTGCTTGATGTCTCCCTACCTATCGTCGAGAGCATTAACTTTCCAAATCACTCCAACACATTCTCCTGTTAAAGAAAAATGCTCAGACGGGAAAAAAATTGTCACCCTAAATTTGTATAATTGGCTTATTTAGACTCATAAGATAGACTAAGACCTGGCAGTCTCCTTTTATTGTTGTCATCTTCGGTGGAAGCAGATTCATTATTGCAAGCCACACAGCATGTTAATTGACTTCGCTGTCTACCTAGCAGAAAAATGACCCTCATATGAGTCGTAACCTCTTCACACCTAATGGAGAGTGAAGTGGGTTGTTGTTAACCATTGGCGGCTAATTGCCAGAATGAGATTTGCAGGCATAATGGCAAGCATAGTGTGTTCCCACGCTATAATGGATGGGAACTCGTGTAAGTTGTATGTACGAGTATTAAGTGCTTGTTCATTTCCTTTTTCTTTTTAAAATTACGTCGCTGCATAGTAACCACTCCCGTGAGAAGACTAAATACATTTGTTGGTGAGAAAATAGTTCAGAGCTGGCTGCATGAACAAGAACAAGATCACACTCAAGAAAATAATTTATAAAAATCGGATTTGTATTCCGTCTATCTCACACTGAGCAATTATTTTTTATGATCACGAAATGCTGTTAGAAAATATGCGATTATTTCTACGGTATGTGATTGCACTGTGTGTTTTTAGCAAAACTTCGTCAAAAATGTGAATGACATTCCGTTTGTTGCAGGGATTGAAAGTGGTGGGTAACTTCTTAACATGTTAATACAATGCATAGGACAAACGGATTTAAGCTTTCTTGAATGTTTTAAAATGAGTTTAAAAATGATGTTAAGTATTATCAATGGAAATTATACCATAGTTTTATTTTTAATTCCTTGATCTTCTCATTTTGATATATGTAGAAAAGCTCCTGCTCTGTTATGTCCCTTCTCTATTGTTAGACCCTTTGGCATCATTGTTCATAATGTTCTGAGCACTCTCTATCTAGCCTGTAGTTTAAAAAGTTAGTCATAGAATATACAAGCTAGAGTCTTCAGTGTCCCCTCTCAAAACACAGTATTTTTAGTTAATTTCTTCTTCCTCTCCTGTCACCATCTGTCTCTGAAAGTACTATGTTCAGCGTGTGATAAGTGTATTTTTTGTTCGTGAAATGTGTAGTTTATGAGGCGTAGATTACGGCCGTCCCGCCATTCACCTTGGTGGCTGCGGAAAACAGCCTAAAAACCACAGTCAGGACTGCCGGTACGAGAGGGCCTGGACTCGTGCCTGGTCCGCTGGACCGTACCGACCCAGTGTGCGGCGCCGCAGAGCACTGAGCCAAACTGGCCTGTTTTCTTATCTGCCCTCTTCAATGATATTAATTTCTGTTTAATTGTTTCATGTGCTTCTAATTCTCCTATGCCTTTCTTATTAAATACTTTCCCTGTTATCAGTCTCTTTGAAGCCTCCCATTAAGTACGTTCTGTGTTTTCTTAATTTTTTATTTTTGAAATAAAGAATCATATCTGCCTCCATTACTATTCTCTCTTTGAACTATTCCACAGTACTAGTCTCTCCGTCCATATTTTACGAAGATAAAATATCCTGACTCATTATGGTTTAACATGCGAGTGAAAGTTATTTATCCAGTATTCGGTGACATTACATTAGAAACTGGAATCAGGTGAACATTGAGTTATTATTTCTGATGAAATAGTTTCCTGTCACATATAGATAAGTTCTGGAGTTAAGAAAATTCAGATGGAAGGATAAAGCACGAGGTGACAGATTTAATCTGTAGTCAACGGATCAACTAATTAAACAGCACCGCGTGTTAGGGGTAGCTTAAAAGAATCCCGAACATTAAAAGTTCTAGTAGTTAACTGCAGAAGTGTCTGTAATAAACAGCCTGAACTCGAAAATATTATTCGTAGTACAGATGCTGATATCGTAATAGGCACAGAAAGTTGGTTAAAACCGGATATAAGTTCCGCCGAAATTTTTAATAGTAATATGAACATTTTCCGTAAGGACAGGTTGCATTCCCAAGGAGGTGGTGTATTTATAGCTGTTAGTAAGTACCTCCCATGTAGCGAAATAGATGTCCATACTGTCTGCGAAATCATATGGATGAAGCTCAACGTAGCTAGGACAACACTTGTGATAGGCTCCTTCTATCGTCCACCCGATGCAAGCGTAAATATTGCCGAAGCCTTAAGAAATAATGTAAAAAATATAGCACTGCAATTTCCGGACCATACAATAATGCTAGGAGTGACTTTAACTTGCCAGATATCGACTGGACTAATTACGTTCACGTTACTGGGGGCAGGGATAAAGCAGCTTGCGAAATCATTCTAGACCTCTTCTCAGATCACAATCTTGAACAGCTGGTAACTGAACCAACACGATGCCTCAACGGTAACGAAAATATTTTAGATATAGTTGTTACAAATAGGCATGAATTATTCACGGATATTTCTACCACCGCAGAAATAAGTGATCACAAAGCTGTAATTGCTACAGTAAAACTAACAACCACGCGCAGAAAGAGAAAGGGAGGATCGTTTACAGATTTGAAAAGGCTTTAAAAGAGTGTTTTAGAACGTATTTGAGGCATAATTACCACACCTTCTTACTAGCAGGAGACACCGTTGAAGAGAGGTGGCTTCGATTCCTACATATAGTCGGGGAAGGTATGAACTTGCATATACCGAAACGGACAATCAGGGAAGAGAACGATCCCCCATGATACACACGGGAGGTTAAAAGGTTACTCAAGAAGCAAAGGAAGATACATACGCGATCAAAAAGGACAATGCATTGGACTGATTTAGATAAGTTAGAGGAGATAAGGGGACGTGTTAAGAATGCGATGCGTGAGGCCTTTAATAACTTTCGTGACAATTCTCTCTCTAAGAGCCTCATTGAAAACCCTAAGAAATTTTGGTCGTATGTAAAAAAAGTTAGTTGTAGTGGGAACAATAAGCCAGTTCTAATAAAAGACGGACGGGAAGTTGAAGACAGCCGCGACAAGGCTACCGTATTTAAGACCGAATTAAAAAATTCATTCACGTGAGAAAACATGGAAAACATACCCACTTTACCACATCGTGTGGAATTAGAGATGGATCCGATAGAAATTGATAGCGTAGGTATTGTAAAGCAATTAAAACTCCTGAAGTGGGGTAAAGCGCCAGGTCCCGATGGTAAACCGGTAAGAGTATTTTCTGAATACACGGAGGATATTGAACCATTTCTGTCAGATATATTCCGTAAATCACTAGAAGAGAGAAAAGTACCTTCTAACTGGAAAATAGCCCAGGTAATTCCCGTTTTTAAGATAGGAGATCGGAGTGATCCTAGGAATTATCACCCATATCTCTAACATCGGTCTGCAGCAGAATTCTGGAATATGTCATATGCTCGAACATTATGAAGTTTCTAGATGAGAACGAGTTACTTACACCGTGTCAACACGGATTTCGGAAGAAAAGATCGTGTGAAACACAATTCGCCCTATTTTCCCATGACATAATGACAGTTATCGATGCAGGTTCGCAAGTTGATGCAGTTTTTTTTGGATTTTTAGAAAGCTTTTGATTCTGTGCCACACAACCGACTTTTAGTGAAGATTCGAGCTTACGGTATTTCGGCTCAGATTTGTGAGTCGATACGTGATTTTCTAACTGGTCGATCACAGTATGTCGTTGTTGACGGGGAAGCCTCTTCTAAGATAATTGTTACTTCGGGCGTTCCTCAAGGAAGTGTAATAGGTCCACTTCTTTTCTTAATATTTATAAACGATCTAGGTGACAACGTCAAATGCTGGTTGCGATTGTTTGCCGACGATGCGGTTATCTATAGGGAAATAAGGTGCTCCGACGATTGCTTAGAAATTCAACGCGATTTGGATGCTATTTTAGATTGGTGCCGTAAATGGCAGCTTACGTTTAATTGCAATGCGGATAAGTAACAAGAAGAATCAGTTTGTTCACGAGTACAAAATAAACAATTCAGCTGTTGACACGGTTGATTCTGTGAAGTATCTGGGGGTGATAGTACAAAGCAACATGAAATGGGACATGCACATAACTTCCGTCGTAGGCAAGACTAATTCTAAATTACGATTCATAGGTCGTATTTTGGGGAATTGTAATGCTCATACAAAGGAGATAGCGTATAAAACACTAGTGCGTCCGCATCTGGATTACTGTTGTGGGGTTTGGGATCCGTATCGCAAGGTTCTGAATGATTCAGCTGAGAGGGTGCAGAGGAGAGCCGCTAGATTCGTGACTTGTTGTTACAGCCCTTATGAAAGCGTCACAGAACTGATACATAGATTGGGCTGGGATAGTTTGGAAGACAGACGACGTAGCTTGCGTTCGAATTTATTGGAGAATATGCGAAAAAATTTAAATTTCGAGTGCAATGAATTACTTCTTCCGCCAACCTATTTAGGTCGCAATGACCGGAGGGATAAGATTAGAGAAATAAGATGCCGTACTGATGCTTATATGTATTCCTTCTTT
>CM061920.1:293754082-293854726 GCA_031002005.1 Vandiemenella viatica | reverse complement strand
AATAAAGGCCTACATTCACAATTTTTTTCACACTTTTAGTATACAGTCAATAATTTTAAATGAGACAATGAGTGTTATTTATATATAAGACTACATAAAAAATTTACTTTAGGGAAGATATCGGATTATTGTAAAATTAACAGTACCAACATAAGTTGTGTTGGATAAAGAACGAATGAAATATCAGAAGTCATAGTATACTATTAACAGCGATACTCGTCAGTGAGGTCTACAATAGTAGTATGACGTATTTCTAGAGTGAAGCCTTTTTCGTCATTGTTTTTAAATAAAATTCCCTCAAGAAACTGACAGAGTGAGTGCAGCGATAAAACACGACGTTTCGGCGATAAAACACTTTGTCGCCATTGTCACTGGCGACAGAGTGAGTTTCCCAAAAAGTTTTATTTTTTTTATTGAGTGTTAACCATTCCCTGCCAGTGCGAACGTCACATTTTTCAGACATAAATAAGAAATCACAATTTCGCAAAGGGATACCCGCATAAGATACGATGAATTTAGTTTCTAATAATTTAAATTGCAATCATGAGTGTCATGTTACTGGCGGAATTATTATCACCTTACAGCTGATCACTGTTTTTTAATATAAATAACAAAAATTACGTAGTCATCAACAATATTAACAGAGTTCAAATAGTGTTTGCCTTTGATGTTTGACGACTGTCTTTTCAGTTAAGAAACGAATATTCATCTCTGATGTATGGTAGTGTGATATTTGCAGCCTATCTTTGAAGTTTTGAACATATTATCATTTATTGCTGCGTCCACCGTTCACGTAGAGTCATAAGGCATACCGCAGTTCTTAAATTACATCCTAAGCTTTCGAACTGTGGAAATACTATTCAAATCGGTTTGAGCGTTGCGTGTACAACGAAAACCCAAAGAAACGGTCACTTCAGCTTTATGTATGCAGTAATCTGACAGTTCTTACAATGTTGTTGTTGTTTTTATTATTATTATTATTTACAGCTTTTGCTTCGTCGACGGCTAAGATCATTCTGGGCGGGATGGAACTGGGGACAAAGAATGGGAAGGAATTCGGTCATGGCCTATTTGAAGGAAGCATCCCGGCATTCGCCTGGAGTGATTTGGGGAAACCATGGAAAACCCAAATCTGGATGCCCGGACGGGGATTCAAACCCGCGTCCTCCCGAATGCGAGGCCAGAACGTTAACCGTTCACCCACCACGCTCGGTCTTACAGTGTTCCAAAGGGGATTGCGTATAAGGTTTTTTTTGTTCTACGAATGACGAATCTGCTCATCTTTCTCGAATATCACTACCTAATGAAATTTTGGGAGTTTCAACATAGACATAAGTTAACTATAGAGACACTTTGTCTTCAAAGGCAGATACCGTGGCTGTATTTTATCAAGTCAGAATGGACTTTGAGTTAAATAACGAAGTAGATAACTACAACCACTGTGCTGTAATTGGCTAAATACATCATCTTCAACTTAGCAATAAGAAGGGAAGTTTAAGCGAAAACTCCGGTCCCAGTTGAATCGGTATTAATCTTGTGGCACAACTATAACAGATAATGCAAGAAGATCGTCCATGTAACGATAGTCAGGGTAACTAATGAGCTGACTTCAGACAGTGGCAACATGTGTTAGTAATTGGTTTGCTTCTGTAATTAGTTAGTAGACGTTTCGCGTGATCGCTTAGACACTTGGATTAGTTCAATTGAAAATCAGACTTCCGGTTTTCACTGTGATTACAGTGAATTGCTCGTGTGCAACTCCTCCAACTACACCAAATATATTGCTCAACTTGTAAACTTTATGGCTTTACCCGGTTGTTTCATGTCAAATTTGTGATAGTAAACTTACTGTTTTTCATTTGAAGTTTGTAATAAATTCTCATTCCCAAACATAAGTTGTTCCGAGCAGAAAACTTGAGTTATTCCTTAACCACCTTTCCCCATTACGTATCCGGCCCCTCGCTGATGCAACAGTTTCAACCCTCAAATATTCGATTAGGCAGAAATTTCGATCAGGTATAGAATATAACCACAAATTCTTGGTTTACAGCAGTAGTATTGTGTTAAAATCAGAGATTGCTGTAAGATGTTGCAACCCAATGTGTTTCTGAAAGAAAATACAGTTCGTCGTATTAATTCATCAACAAAGCAACGAGTTATGAATGATCTTAACGAACACTAAATGATGTCCATAGTGAAAGTCGATGGCACAAGTTTCGAGGGCAAACATACGCACAAAATTCCTTTCCGTATCCAAAAATTCTGCTACAAATTACAGGCGATGTTTCTTGTAATTTGTAAAATTCCATCGCTATCGTCTTATTGTGGGGAAAGGGGAGGGGGGGAGGGTCAGACCAAAACCTGAAAATACAAATGCTATTATTTACACCTCACACACGATGAGTTAATTTAATTTAATTGCAATTTAACACACGCTCCGGTAGCAATTTTCCTACATCTTCCCCCTTTCCTGCATCCACCTACATTTGCCCTCTAAAAATTTTAACTTTAAATCTTTCAACGTTTTCGGTAAATTATTCATCATTTTCCTTAGTAACTTATTCCAATCCCTGATACCCTTACCTAAAAAAGAGAATCTTCCCACGTCCTTGTGCCTGAAATCGAGTGCCAGCTTGTGGTCATGGTCATCTTTTCCCTTCCATGCACTTTTCATACGTACACCAATATCTTTCCATGCCACATCACCAGTATACGCCTTGTACACTCCGATGACCCTCTTCATGCTCCTCCTGTTTTGCAATGAACCTCACTCCAACTCCTTTATCATATCTGTTACTGATTGCATTCTGCGATAATTTCCAGAAATAAACCAAGCAGCCCTTTTTTTGCACCCTCTCCAACTCCTGTATTTGATACACAAACTGTGGATCCCATACTACACTACCATATTCGAGCAATGGTCTGACCAAAGTTTTGTAACCCTCTTTCGTACATCCCCTCATCACTCTCTCCAACAAGTGTACAATTTTGAAACCTTTTACTACCACCTGTCCAATATGTCCTGCCCAGTTAAGCTTGTTATCAAATGTAATGCCAAGATATTTACATTGCAAGTCTTCAGCAAGCAATTCTTTCGCCACCTTATATTCATCATTAATTTTTTGTTTTTTTATTTGTGTATCTAATAAGCTGACTCTTCTTTGCATTTATCTTCATCCCATGTTTACCAACCCAACTAGACATCCTGTCCAGATCACCCTGCAACTGTTTACAATCCTCTATGGTTTATGATTCTTTTATATAGCATAATGTCACCTGCAAACAATCTAATTCCGGATAGTAAACAATAAACACAATTATTCATTAGAATAATTAATAGCAATGGTCCCAATACACTACCCTGTGGCACTCCCATTTTTACTTCCACTTCTTTTGATACTGCATTTCCTACCCTAACTTTCTGTTTTCTACCTCTTAAAAATTCTTCTACCCGGTAAATCACTTTCTAATTCACTCCGATAGTTTTTACCTTAATTAATTCTTTCAGAGAGTTCCATTCTTCGTTGATTTCAGAACGCTGAACACAACCAATACTAGGTCACACACATAAAGTAATCCCAGTGCGTGAATGTAAATGGCACAGAAGATAATTTCTGACCGAAAAAAAAAATTATATATTCAGTGCGATTTCTCTGAACATACAGGACAAAAATAAAACTAAAACAGTAAGAATTAATTTAGGAACCAACGATTTTCTGATCATATTTTTAAAAAATCTGGTTCTTTTGACGAATAAATCAAATCATACTACCCTAGAAAGTTCTCAGTTATTAGCAAAGATGGAATATACTTATTAATTAAATTAAAAATACGTAAAAATCAACCCTCAACTTGGGAAACATCAGATAGTATTTAGAAAAGATAAATGTCACGTGGAACTGTCTATAAATATAAAATTTATCATCATGCGACATGATGATAAATCATTTCAGGACGCTGAACACAACCAATACTAGGTCACACATATAAAGTAATCCCAGTGCATGAATGTAAATGGTACAGAAGAAAAACCTAAGCTTTTTGAACTTTAAATAATATTACGATTCTTTTGATATTCTTCGAAATACTGGAAGCAGATAAAAATGGTGATTGTTAAAGGCCTCTTAGCAAAAACAAAACTTGGAAACTATTCAGAACACTTTCGAGTCTGACAAAGAATTGTCCTTTCCCTGCCACTATTAAATTGTTTTCTCGAAATAAGTAATCAGGTAATGAAAAGCTAAGTTCCAAGAAACTCTCAGCCAAAATATTAGATAGGAACATACGAATTTCAGAATTAATATTTTCAGATTATTTCGCTATTCCTTCAGAACCTACAGGTACAAAAACATAGAAATCAAAATCCTAAAAAAAGTGGCGCTGCTAATCTCTTGTAAAAAAAAAAATACATGACAAATATTAAACATAAACTATAATCGCTAAACACAAAATACAGGAAAATAAACAAAGAATTTAATTAAAAGTATTTTTCAAAAATAATTGTACCTAATGCTCTAAGCAAAGAGGCAAATAAGGCATGATGTTTAAAGCTGCAAGAAGCACATCATATAAAAAAGATTTAAATAAAAAATCAGTATCAATAAAAGCAAATGTTCTACATTCAAACACAGTTTATAGAACCAAAATGACTCTTCCGAGCAGAGCATTAGAGTGACTATATTATTGCGAAAAAGAAGAAATTGGACAACCAGGAAAAAATAAGACAAAAATTTAGCGAAAAATTGTGGATTCAGAGAAAATGGAATAATGAAATAAAGGGCACTGAAGAAAAGTGGTGATAAAGGTTTCTGAAAGCTGAAATAGTTTAGGATACTATAAGAAAGAGAAGGAATGCTATTTGTGGATATTTTTTGTAAAATAATTCTGAAAGGCAAACAAAAAGAATATTTGATCAAGTCAAAAACTCAAATTGTCGATTCACTGAAGCAAAAGAAGTTATGGAAGAAATGAATATTCAAATATAAGACCTCTTGAACAGAACCGTATGTCAAAGTAAGGTATAGGAGTAGAAGAGTCAAAAAAGAAAATACAGAAACGGAAGAAAGAAAAAAATACAGTTAAAGTACGAAGAAATATTCTGAACAAATAAAGGAAAGGAATGAAGCTGTGGAAAAATGGAAAATCTTGTGGTGTGTCATCTTCATAAAATGTTTTGGGGTCTCTCAAATGGGATATGATGTGATGTTTCATGACGTAATCTAATCCCTAACAGAACAGAATTAGAATTAGACGTTCACCTAGTTATTGTAATTGTAGTTGTTTGAGCACCAAAACTAGTACAACAAAGAAAACAACCACAGATAAATGAACACATATAAGTTAAATGTGGTAAAATTAGCAACAATAATAATGAAATCATGAAATTGAAAACAGGGGTAAAATAATAAACTAAATAATTCGACTTATAAGCGAAGGGCTGAAGATGAAGTCCGGTGGGAGGACTGAGAATATTTTATACAAGCTGACCAGATCAGCCGACATCGTTCAGAAGAAGGTTTGGGTAAAACCACAAAAGGAGTAATGACATATCGTAAGGAAAGCGAATTCTTGGAACTGTGAAAAATTTGATGGTCTGCCGCTAATATTAGTCACTATGCTATTTTCGTGAGCCTTACGCCTTGCACGGCGCATAGCCCCGTGAGAGTGCTGACCAGGGCGTTGAGGACTGTAGCGCGGTCTCCCGAGTAGGTCGTCGACGGTGTAGTCGACTCTTCAGATCCACTGCCGCCGGAGCTGATGCCGGCGGAAGAGTCGTTGCCGCCCTTGCGACGTCGGCGATAGCAGTTGCGTAGCACGAAGCAGAACGCCACCTGTTGTACCATACACACAGTGTAAGGTACTGAGAGATCGCCACACCCTCTTTGGCATAAAGGTACTGATTAACTGGCTTGTCACACAAAAATTCTACAACAAATTTAAAATAACCTGAATGTTCCTACATAGATGTCACGGGGTTTCAGCCGATTAAGTTCTGCGATGTACTACGTATAACGGACAAACATCAAGATGATGTATATCTATTCTTATAAAACGCTTATTTGGTCACGATATTCTGTCACGCCATGACGTCACACTGACGAAAGCAGGCTATGATGTCAGGCTTTTCGCCTTTGCTGTCCAAGTTACGACCAGAGATGTTTTTCTATGTTATGCGCGTTATTTACTAACAGTTCTATTTAGCTAAGCATCTGCGAATAAGTTAATTGTCAGACTGCTGATTCCGTTTAAATCGACATAATAATTATTAGTTGCTTATATTTATTTAAAATTCGTTCGAAGTAAAAGTATTCATTAAAATATTTGGCAATAGATATGTAAGATAAAACCTTTAATTTTCGATTAGCAATGTTGATTAGATTGTTTTACAACCGAAACTTGACGTTACTGCAGAGGGCATCAGTAATTTAATTTTTTTTAAATAATTTAAATTGTTTTCACTAGTATCCTATTACTTAAATCATTACTTCTTTTGAATTAAAGTAGTTCCACACTGATCGCGATGTATACAGCCTAGACTACAATTAAACCTAATATTATGTGGCATGACGTAACTTGTTAAGAATTATTTTTAATTTCCTTTACTTTCACTGATGACATATTTCAGCCGGATGTAACCGTAATAGCCATTAAAACGTTAATATCGATCTGAATCACAGATAACAAAAAATAAAAATGTAAGAACCTGTGAAAATTTTGGATCAAGTTTATGTCGCGGTGCATGATGAAATTGACACGCGATACAGGGAATGTATTAATTCGCGTGCGGATTGAAGATTTGATTTTCTAGCGGCAATATTAGAGGAGATTGTGGTTAGCCTGAAATGCAATTTGGGCCAAGCTGACAACTGAAAATTTTTGCTATAGCACAAGGGAAGAGACATTACATTGAGCTTAATTTTATAACAATCCTATTTAGGTAAACAACTGCAAATAATTTAATTGCCAGAACCCTCCGTTAAACCCGTCATTTTTGACGGGCTTTGAGGCTAATAAATAGATAATTATTAATGTAATTTAATTATAGATATTTTTATATGTAACTACATGACCTGATAAACGTTGTCCTGTCCAAATTTCAATAAACTTATTTGTGATCATTTTCTGAAAAGCTATTGAAAATGACTAAACAAATTAAAAATGAGAAAGAAATGTATTTCTGAGTGATCATTGTGTTTATTAACGACTGTATCCATGGATATTCAATTTGAGGAGAAGTAAACTCAAAAGTATGCCAATGTGATCTACTTGGAACCATGAGGTTTTGTTCCAAAATTCAATTGAGTTATTTCCATCCAGGGAGCATAAAAAAACCCGCATATTCATCGTTCGAGTCATGAGTTGTGGTCTTGAGTTTATCAAAAAATGCCACTGAACGAAGCCGAATTTCCCAATATTTCATTCACCAAAAACCTTATTGGAACTATTATGAACATTTTATTTTAAAAAAATAGTCAACTCGGTTCATAGGGAAAAAAATACTTTCAGTTTTTCCCGATAACTTTTGCAATTTTTCTTTCTCTAAAAACCTTATTCGGAATATTATGAATATTTCTAAAAAATTACCCAAATCGGTAGATAGAAAAATATGCTTTCAGTTTTTCCGAATTTTCCGGACAACTTTAACAATTTTTCTTTTATCTAAAAATCTTGTTCGGTCGATCAATATACAACTAAAAATGAATTGCTGTTCGTTGGTAACCACATCACTTGAGAACGGCTGGACCGATTTGAGATGCGTGTTTTCAGATTTTTCTCCAGATCTACCTTTTTTTTTATCGACAGAAAACATTCAGTTGAGTTATTTCCAATCCGGAAGCATAAGGAACAAAAAAAAAAAAAATAATAATAATAATAATAATTACGCATATCCGTCGTTCGAATCGTGACTTATGGCCTTGAGTTCATCAAAAAGTCCATAGAAAAAAAGGACTTTCAGTTTTGTCGAATTTTCTGGGCTATTTTTGCATTTTTGCTTGGTCTAAAAATCTTATTCAGACTATTACGAACATTTTTGAAAAAGTTCCCAATTGATGCGGTTAGTGACGAACAACTTTTCATTTATATTTATATAGGTTATAATAACAGCATTATTTTCAGTTAACTGGCAGCAAGGAGAAGCGGGCTAGAGATGATTATATAGCAAAGAGAGGATGTGTAAGAGAAAAGTAAGAAAACGGGAAAAATTTGGAGAAAGGCATGAACGAGATTGATGCGAGTATAGTTTTTGGTTTAAAAGCAGTATTGAAGATGTTAACAAATGAAAATGTATGGATGATTGTTTAGAAGAATCGTAGTTGTATCAAGAAATAGTTAAGTAATGTAAAATGATGTAAAAATATTGTTTAATAAATGTTGTGTTTATTGTAGGATTTTTTCTTACTTATGGCTTTACGCCTCGTCGACGTTGAGGTCATTAGAGGTGGGATGGGACTAGGGACAAGGAACGGGAAGGAATGCAGCCATGGCCTTTTTGAAGGAAGCATCCCGGCATTCGCCTGGAGTGATTTGGGAAACCATGGAAAATCCAAATCTGGATGCCCGGACGGGGATTCGAACCATCGTCCTCCCGAATGCGAGGCCAGAGCGCTAATTGCTCACCCGCCATCCTCGGTAATGAAGGTAAAGGCGGAAATTATTCTGTATAAAGAAATGTGACTAATGATGTTCCATCAAAAGTTGGGATTACTAAAAGCAGACAATGCTAAAAGTTGAATACGGTAAGATAATACAAGCTACAACAGCTCTCGACAACTGAGGTAATGTGACACAATTATAAAAGTTGTAAGGCACAGTCGTTGGCAGTAAAAGTATTTGTAGTAACGAATAGTTGAAGAGTAACTAACGGTCGAAACGGATGTCTAAATGTATATAGGGGACCGGTCTAATGCGTTTTAAGAAGATATACCGTAAGAAACGTTTTAACAGTTTATTTCGGATAGTAGTAGAATATAATTTTACACAATATAAATTTAGTATTCCGTTTTTGGTCCACGAAATACATAATCTATGCATATTTAGCCAGAAAGGTATTCCGTTTATGAGTTAGACGTACAGACAGCGGAGTGACAATTGAAATCCATTTCATTTCCGGTTCGGTATCCTAAAGACGAACAGTAATGGGGCATCTTGCTGAAGACTTGAAATGTAAATATCTTGGCATTACATTTGATAACTGGGCAGGACATATTGGACAGGTGGTAGGAAAAGGTTTCAAAATCCTGCATTTGTTGGAGAAATTGATGGATGAGGGGACGCACGAGAGAAGTAAAGGAATTGGGTTACAAAACTTTGGTCAGACCATTGCTCGAATATGGTAGTGCAGTATGGGAGCCACATTTTGAGTATCAAATACAGGAGTTGGAGAAGGTGCAAAGAAGGGCCGCTAGATTTGTTTCTGGAAATTATCGCAGAATGCAATCAGTGATAGATATGATAAGGGAGCTGGAATGGGATTCATTGCAAGACAGGAGGAGGGTAAAGGGCGTATACTGGCGATGAGGCATGGAACGATATTGCAGTAGGTATGAAAAGTAGTTCATGGAAGGGAAAAGATGACCATAACCACAAGCTGGCACTCGATTTCAGGCACAAGTGTGTGGGAAGATTTTCTTTTTTAGGTAAGGGTGTCAGGGATTGGAATGAGTTACCAAGGGGAATGATGTATAACTTACCGAAAACGTTAAAAGATTTTAAAGTTAAAATTTGTACAGGGAAAATCTAGCTGGGTGCATATAGGGGGAAGTTGGGTGTGTAGGGAAATTGCCACCAGAGCGTGTGCTCCATTGCAATTAAATTAAATTAAATATTCTACAACACTATCACAAGCAGTATAAACTGCGGTGTTAAGAGTGTTACCACCACACGAATTGCTTGATCTATACAGGGAGTCCAGGAATGAAAGGATAATCGTGCAACCACAGATAGGTCACATTATTTCCTACTATATGACAAAACTTTATTTTGGCAAAAGTCTCACCATTTTCGAGATATTGATTTTTTAAATATATTTTTAAAACAAGTGACTTTTTTTTACTCTATTCGATACCATTCTTCAAATTAAGACTTTTTGAACTCTGTTTTTTTTTTTTTTAATCTACTCAAAGATATTTGAGTCATCTAAAACAATGTTCTTTTCTTTCTTACTATTTCAAAAAAATCTTATAAAAAAATCTTAAATGATATAATTATTTTATACTTCTTTTAAAATGACTGTAGATCAATCGGCTAACGAGACCATTGTGAATTTTAAATATGTATTAAAAAAATGATGCTAATGATTTGAAAAAAGTTTTTTTAAGCGATTCTTTTTAACGTTTTAAGAAAAAAGAATATTATCTTAGATGACTCAAACAACCTTGAGTAAATTAAAAAAAAAAAAAAAAAAACTTTCAAAAGGTCTTAATTTGCAGAAATGGCATGGAATAAACTGAACAAAGTCACATGTACGAAAAAAATTTAAAAAATCAGTATCTCGAAAATAAAATTTTGTCATATATTAGGGCATGATGTGACCTATTTGCGGTTGCAGGATTTATCCTTTTATTCTTGGACACCCTGTATATTAAGATAAATGCAAAAATGGATTTTTAAAATAATTAGTTATGGTACCTTGAGCCATACAAGTAGTGCCGAGGCGAGGAGCAGTGCCACTGTCTCTGTAGCGGTCAGCGAATGGAAGAAATGTGAGATCCTGTTGCCTGCGTCTCCAGCAATGGGCAGCTGGGCTGGAGGCGGCGCTGGCACCGGCTGTCCGCCTTCCACTACCCAGTTCTGCAGGTTCGGTTGCACTTTACAGGATTCGCCGCTGTGGCGGGACTGTGTGGTCGCGACGGTAGTCGCAGTAGTTTTGATCAGCATCGCCGTTCCTCCCAGTGCCGGGTACCACCTTCCGTCCATCAGCAGCGGGTACACATCCGACCGCAGCCACTTGTTCATCTGAAAGACTTGTACCGTTATGCTATAGTCTGTTCAGTTAACAGAGGCAGCTCAAGGTCAGTCTGCTCTAACTCCACTCCGCTGCCCTTACTCCTACATGTGAAGTGGAAATATGCCACTCGTTGCTACAGCAATCAGCTTTGAGAGGTAGGAACGGGAGGAGGTGAGGAGCGAGGTCAGGGAAACTTGACCTTGAGCCGCAGGTTCTGAGTGAACATGATGCTGTTTCCTTTTATACCCGCCTATGGCCGAGACAACCAAGACTCTATAACGGTCTATGGCGTTCAACACGTGATAAGCTGGACCGAACAATGTCTCGAGCCAGTAGCACAGAGCAGGTGACAGCATTGGACAGTACTGTTGGTGATTCGTCCATCGGACCACGACCTTAACTTTAACAGCTCCGTTTTTCTGTAGAATTTCACCTTCTTTCAGTCTCTTCTTTCCTTCATATCAGATCAACAACACTCCCTATACATCATAGTCATCCATTTTCACACTGAGGAAATCAAAGGGGAACCACCGCAGGAAATCTCCCCGGCAAGTTCGTAAGAAGCGTTGAATTCTCTACAGCAACCACCTATTCCCAGACACACTTTAACATATCTCATTTTATAGAGATTTATCCCACAACCATAATGATTCGTGGCTATCGCAGAAATTATTATTTTTTTAAAATAATTTCATTATAATGGACGATATATTTGATTTACGTTTTACGTAGTATGTAATGAATTAGTGACAGTCTGCAATGAGTTCCAACGAAGACATGCTTTGAGCTTCAAAATATTCAGACAAAAATTCTCTATGCAGTAAGGCTTATGTGAACTTTTTTCATTATGACTTTACAGCCAGTTGATGTCGAGGTAATTAGAGCCGGGACTAGGAAGGCGAAAGAATTTGTCAATGGTCGTTTAAAGGAACCATCCCGGTATTCGCCTGAAGTGATTTAGATAAATCATAGGCAAAAAAATTCTGGATGGTCAAACCGGAGACCAAAACCGCGTCATACCGAATGCGTGATGTGAGAGTTTACCCATAATCCACCAGGTTCGGTCTAATAATCTAACTGGGGTTGGCTCTACTTATCTTTTCGGTAATGGTTAATATAGTTAAGTGTTGTTGTATGTGAAAATGTCTGTGATAGACGTGTGTTAAAAACACTGTGTTGTTTAGGACAATGTTAGATGAAACGCGGTAGAAGGCTATTCATTCCTACTATTTCGAAATAAACGAAATGAGCAGCTATTTAAACGTTACCATCAGCAGTGTCGTATGCCTTCACTTCATACGCAATGTGGTTTTTGAATTTAATTAATGTGTGGTAAACAAGCTGGCAATCAGGAAAAACCACCCTTCTTCTTCCCTGCAGAGTGGTCCTTAGAGAGAAATATTTATCACCACCGAATATCATACCAACGAACGCCGTGTCGACTGCCAGACACAGTCACCGGGCCTAAAGTAACTTGTTTAACTAGGAGGGTTTTACCACTACTATCCCTTCATAATTCCAGAGTGAGCGCCATGAGGTCATCACCTAGCTATTTCAGTAACCCTGACCTCGACTGTATAAGTGGGCCTGCTATACTTCAAAAAAAGGCAGATGTACAATAACTACTTAGCCCTAAGTACGGGTATCAGAAGGGACTGTCTACTCACTGGCGGCGACACGAAGTGTTCTCCGATATCAGTAATTTTTCACCGAGCGGGGCGGTGTAACGGTTAGCGTTCTCGCCTCGCATTCGGGAGGACGGCGGTTCGAATCCCCGTCCGGGCCAGATTTGAGTTTTCTATGGTTTCCCCAAATCACTCCAGGCAAATGCCGGGATGCTTCCTTCAAAAGGCCATGGCCGAATTCCTTCCCATTCCTTGCCCCCATCCTTGCCCCCCATCCTTTCCCGTCTCTAAAGACCTCGATGTTAAAAAGAGACGTAAAGCAGTTACAAAAAAAAAAAAAAAAAAAGTAATTTTTCAATATGTTGCGGTTTGCTAATACATATGGCCGATACAGTGTTTAAATCCTGATACTTGCTAAACCTAACTTTAAGGTGGTCATTCATTCTATAAAAATATTAAACAAATAAAAGGATATACCACAGTCGTATTGTTTATTCTACTACAGCATATCGCATAGCTACTGGAATCGGAGAATTACACAGTAACATCTCTCGTATGAACGTAATTAAATCGATTGTGATGAACCTCCAGTATTTCTGATTTCTAGGAAATACATAAACCCTTAAATTTATTTAATTACATTAGCTCAAAGGTCAAGAACATGGAATAATTTTCAATTTTTTAAATTTACACAGTAAGTACATACCCTATTACGACAAATGCTATAAGTAATATTGACTTGTTTTCATGAACACTTGAGACTTGTGTTTATTTTGATACGTTAGAGACGTATGAAATACGGAAAATACAAAACTAATGTTGTTGTTACACATTAGTTCCAATATTGCAAGGTGGATATCACTTAACTGCATGTAAGGAAAACTTGAAATAAAGTAAGCAAGTTGTATTTAATGGGTCAAAACAAAAAACATTTTAAAAGACTTGTACCGTGCGTGGTGGGTAAGCGGTTAACGTTCTGGCCTCGTATTCGGGAGGACGCCGGTTCGAATCCCCGTCGAGGAATTCATATTTGGGTTTTCCATTGTTTCCCCAAATCACTCCAGGTGAATGCCGGGATGCTTCCTTCAAAAGGCCATGGCCGAATTCTTTTCCGTTCCTTGTCCCCAATTCCATCCGCCTCTAATGACCTCGACGAAGCATAAAGCCATAGGAAAAAAAAAACTGTAACTGAGAAGAGAAGAGAAACAATATAAAAATAATTTGTAGCTACTTCATTTTATTCACTTGCGCCGTACGTCCCTCATCAATTTCTCCAGTAAATGAATGATTTTGAAATCCCTCCCTACCATCCACACACTGTGTCCTGTCATTATTATCAAATATGATGCCAAGATATTTACACTTAGGCTCTTCAAAAAGCAGTTTCTCCTCCATGCTATTAAAAAAAAAATACTTATTACGTATCCTTTCCATATATGCTTGTAACTGTTATCAGTTCTTTCCAGTTTCAGTCCCAATATAACATAACGTCATCAGCAATCAACCAGACTTCTGACTGTGACCATCAATACTATTATTCAACATGAATAGTAACTGTCTCAATACACTTCCGTGTGGTACTCTGTTTTCATCTCTTCCTCATTTTGTACTGTATTTCCTACCTTAACTCTTTGCTTTCTACGTTTAAGTCACCTTTTCATCCATTCCAATAGTTTTTACCTTATTTATCACTATTTTATGGCTCACTCTGTCAAAGGTCTTAGAGAGATATACAGTAGAACCTCGATAACTCAAACCTCGATAACTTCAAAAAATAATATGTTCCCTTCCCACCAGAGCCCAAAACCTCTATAACTTAAAATACGCAACCTCTATAAGTTAAATAAGTAATCTCTGTATTGGCCCTCAATAACTTAAAGAAATGTTTCCACAACCTCTATAACATAAAATTGTTTGTCAATGAGTCATTTTGAAAGAGTGTGCAAAACAAAAGGTTTCGGTATTTATTGCTTGCACGTGTTCACTAGTTAAATTGTTAACGTAAACAATGTACAGTACACATGTCACCTATTGTTTGCTCCTTCGAAATTCTTTAAAGCTTTGCGGCGGTTAGCCTTAAGACAACGGCTTACTTGGATCATAAGTTTTTGATCATTGTCCTGGAAACATCGCTTTACCTACTGTGTGATAACACTGGCTTAAAATGAGTTCAAAAAGAAAACTAACAACACTCACATACGCTGATAAATTAAAAGCTATAGAAGCAGTGAAAAATGGATTGAAAAGGAAAGAAGTTGCGGCTCAGTTTGGGATACATGAGAGTACATTATCAATCATCATTAAAAAAGAAGCTGAAATCTTGAAGAAACAAGAATCAGGAGAAAGTCTTCAATGTAAAAGACGAAAAATTGCCGAATTCCCTAATTTAGAACAATGTTTGTTTACGTGGTTCAAACAGTGTCGAAACAAAAACATCAGTGTTAGTGGACCCATACTGAAAGAAAAAGCTGAAGAGTTCGCTAATTCACTGAAAATCAAAAATTTTAAAGCCAGCAATGGCTGGTTAGAGAATTTTAAGAAACGACATGATTTAGCCTTTAAAAAAATGTGCGGCGAAAGTGCGAGCGTAAGCAAATCAGTCTGCCAAGAACGGAAATCTGAATTACATAATTTAGTGAATGATTATGATCCCAATGATGTTTTTAACGCTCACGAAACGGGTCTATTTTTCAAATGTCTTCCGGACAAAACATTAACATTCAAAAATGAAAAATGTCATGGAGGAAAGCACAGCAAAGAACGACTTACGATTCTGCTTTGTGCAAATTCTACAGGCACAGAAAAACTGAAACCTTTAATTATAGGCAAGTCAACAAAACCTCGGTGCTTTGCAGGCCTGAAATCACTACCCATGGATTATGAAGCCAATAAAAAAGCATGGATGACAGCCGAACTTTTTAAAAAATGGCTGATTAACATAGATAAGCAAATGGTAACTTCAAATAGAAAAATTATTCTGTTTATCGACAACTGCACAGCACACGGGGACATACCACATTTGAAGGCAGTCAGAGTACAATTTCTTCCACCAAACACATCACAACTTCAACCTTTGGATCAGGGTATAATTAAAAATTTTAAAACATTATACAGAAAAGAAGTTGTTAGAAAAATGATAGCTGATATGGAGCAAAATACAATTTCTTCTATCAATGTTCTTCAAGCAATGAGGATGGTGGACAAAGCTTGGCGAAACGTAACACCCCTTGTAGTAAAAAACTGCTTTAGAACCTGTGTTTTTTCTTCAGAATCTCAAGAAATAATTGAAGAGGAAGATAATAATGTGCCTGAAGAATGGAATAAGCACATGTCTGCGTCAAACATTACTTTTGAAGACTTCGTTACTTGCGATGATGAAGTAGTCACAGCAGGGACGTTAACAGAGGAAGAAATATTGGAATCAGTAAACAACTGCATTGAAAGTGATAAAGACGATGATTTCAACGACGAGCCACAAACTTCATCTACGAGCGTATCAATCAACGAAGCAAAAAGAGCTTTAACAACTGTACGATCATTTATAGAGCAGTGTAGCAACATAAAAGATAATGTATTCTCCTCTCTATTTGTCATTGAAAATCAAATCGATTTAGAAACTGTGAATTGTTTGAAACAAAAGAAAATCACAGACTTTTTTAAGTAGACTAAACCTTTAATTGTTGTTTTATTTTTATGTAAGGTGTGCAATGTAAATAAATAAATATGATTATTTAAATTTCTGTATTTTATTGAACCAATCCTTCTGATACATTAGAGTAAAAATAGGAACAATGGTACATACATATGTACATACCTACCTCTATATTAACCTATCCCTAACATAGACCCTTGATAACTTAAAACCTCTATAACTTAAAATATTTTGTGTTTCCCTTGGACTTTAACTTATCGAGGTTCTACTGTAGTGCTATGCTATCAATTTCGCCTCCCTTATCCAACTCCTGCATATAGCCCTCTAACTGAAATTCCCTAGATATCCTTGCCTTATCCATGTTGCTGTCTAGCCAACCACTTCTTTTCTACACAGATATTTCTAAAGTGACTGTAAAATCAACTCTATCCATGAATTTTTCTACCACTGATGTGAAACTAATTCTCATGTAATTTCCAAAAATATCTGTAGCTCATCCTTTATGAACCACTAACTAGCAAGTCTCCAGACTCAATCTAAATAATCTTTAAAACATCTTTTGTAATATTATCCACACCAGATCCTTTACGATTCTTTAGCTTCCTTAGTTCTCTCATAATATCTGTTTCCAACGCTTTAGTTTGTCCACTTATGTGATTTCCCTGTCCCACCCTCTGCTTAATGGTCTCATTAAACTAGATACTGAAAATGCGTGCCTTTTTCGTATAATCAGTAACTCAGTAACCAGCGCAGCAAGTTCTGTACATTTCTTGAATTTCTGTTTTGGAATAAATATCGTTAGGGCTCACTTAAATCCCAAATTTACAAATACGGAATGAAGAAGCTATTAAACAGTATGAAATTTGTTTATTCTGCCTAGGTTCTGTGGGAAATGCCAATGTTACGAGTGACTGGAAATTGTAAGTTCATAGTCCGGATTTGCAAATTAACTTTAAGACCAATTTTTAGTTGTGACGAATCAGTAATTTGTTGATGTAGTGATTTATTCGTTGGAAAGTCAGTCAAAACGGGTTTGCAGTAGTATAATCATTAAGCTTAACATGTTTTGGAACTTAACATCTTTAGAGCTTAAAGAAGTATTTCCAACAGGATTAATCGTTGAGAAAATCAAAAGTAATTGTTTACCACTCGGCCGGCAGACGCCGAGGCGAGAGGGCAGGCGCACTGCGCTCGCAGCGCCCCCTACCGCGAGTGGACCGCTCGGGCCGCCCGCGTCCGCTGGCGCAAGCAGTGGCTAACGCCACTGGCAAGATACCGGAAATGGTCGCCACAGTAATTGCGTAAGCAGTGGCTGTAATCTATGCAAGAATCAAACCTGGAGGTGGAAATGTAACTAACAAACCATGAAGAAATAACACCAACCAGCTACAGTAGGGGCAGATATTGCCGATAAGTACGATAGCTACCTCTCTGCTGTTTGATGGTGGTGTCTCTTGTATCGCGGCTTAGTTTGTGGTGGTCGTAGACCTGGGCTACTTTTAGGCTCAAAATTATGTAAAAATATCTTGAAGTTAGAAAAAGTTATTCAGAGGTGTAGTGCGGGTGATGTTGAACACTTTTGGCATATCACATATTTTGGAACACGTTTTTTCGGCAAGTTTTGAGGATTTATAGAAGTTAGTTCATTTTAGCTGGAGTCATTGTTTAGTGAGGCGATAACTTGAGGTCTTCGAGAAAGGAACTCCGATGTTATTATTTACATGGACAAATTGATTAGATAAAGTGCGAGAATTTTTATGTGGCTTATTTATAAATCCAGACTGAACTTTCAAACAATCAGCGGTGTTATCATTTCACAAGTCCAAGCCACACCAATATTTGTCCTGCGCCTTGGTTACCTTGTAAGAGGCTTCAGCGTATCACGAACGCCTTATTCGTTTTACGCACACTGCGCCTTAACCTGAATCATTTATTAAATCGTGAGTAAGCATCATTTGCGATTAATTTGCCAACATTAAAATCAAATGGGTGTGGTAAATACATTTTATGGCGACCGATTCTTTTTGTCATCTTCTCATCATTCGCATATGGCATGCTGCCAAGACGTGAAGAACACCCCATATACCACACAACAAATGAGAAAAATCATTTCGTAGTTATTAAGAGTTAGGGTAACTGATGTAGTTGTAATGACAAGGTCGTTCTTCAAAGTAATGGACCATCTAGCTTAGTAGACCATAACTGTCCTCAACGCAGATTGCAATAAACATGAAGTAGAAATGAAGTTCATCACAAGCTTCACACTCCGGTAGGACTCCTCACTGAAAAATGTCTCCTTGCTTTGTCTGTGCGAAGGCGAGCGAAGAGAAACTTATTCCTCATCACGGACTGTACCTGACAGTGAGAGCTTATCAGTTTGACATGGGTGGTAACTTGATATGCAATAGGTATTATTCCTCCCTAGTTGGCTAATAACTTCTTTTTCATTAATACTTTTCAGGGTAGCCCAAATAGTTTATCAGGATGAGATCTCGTTAACCAGCAAACATATGCTGTGACTGCTCTCCATCTACATATCTCTTCAACTGCAACTGAATCTGTTGTTGCTGACCTCTTTGCAAGTCAGGCCGTTCGTTGGACTGACTGTCGGAACCGTTTAAACTGTGTGAATGTCCTACTCTGGTTCTAGCTCTCCGATATGTGTACTCTGAAGTGCCAAAAATCATGGTATATTCAGATGATGGTAGCACCGCGGAAGAAACATATAAATACGTAATGCAGAGTTGGGACTTTCATTTGTATTCTCGTGAGTAAGGTTTACAGACGTGATTATGGCAGCACGAAATAAATTGCATTCTGTTTCTTAAATCGTTCGTGATTTCGAAATTCTTCGATCCTCAGTATCAAGAGAGTGCCGTGAATATGTAATTTCTGGTGTTACTTCCCGCCGTGGACAACGCAGCGGAGAACCAGATCTACTTAATGACCGAGACCATTTACGTGTGTGTCGGAGTATCAGAGTTGACAGACAGGCAACACCGCGTCAAAGAACGGCAACACTCAACGTGGGACGTACGACAAACGTGTTCTTGCGGACAGTGCGGCGAAATTTGACGTTGATGAGTTTGTGGCAGCTGAGGACTGAAACCAGTGTCTCTGATAAAAAACGCGATCTGTTGTCTCTCCTGGACCCTAGATATCTCGAAGAAGGTTCCGTGGCCAGATGAGCCACGATTCCAGTCGGTAATAGCTGATGGTAAGGTTCGAGTGCACCGCAGTCCTCACGAGGCTACAGAAGCAAATTGTAAGGAAGGCACTGTGCAAGCTGGTGCTGCCTCCAACCTGACAACAACTGTGTTGACTTGGCATGGACACTGACCTCTGGTCAAACTGACCGATCATTGATTGGAAATGGTTATGTTCAGCTATTTGGAGACCATTTGTAGCCATTCATAGTCTTTATGTCCTCAAAAAAGAGGGGCTTTTCCATGAAGACAGTGCGGCATGTCACCAGGTCAAATTGGTCACCATTGGTTTTGAAAAATTCTGGATGATTTGGCCACCTAGATCGCTAGACATAAATCCAATCTAACACATCTGGGACATAATCGAAAGGTCCTGCAACACTTTCATAATTATGGACGGCTATAGAAGCATCATGGGGAATCTCTGATAACTTATTGTTTCAATCTACGCTGGGTTGCTGCAGGTCGCTGGGCAAAAGAGTGGTTCACACTATATTAGGAGGAATCTCATTACTTTTGACACTGCAATGTCTATTATTTGTTCCAGAATATTCCCAAAGGCCATCTTTAGCCCTTTACATTTTGCCGAAAGACTCTCTGGTTGCTGTATAAACATTACCAGGCAATTTGATAGTCTCCCCTACATTAACATTCTCAATAATATGGCACATTTTCCTCTAGAGCAAAAATGACGATACCTGTGTGAATAGTGGAAAAAAACATATAATTTGAAAATAATTAAGAGCATTATTACCTTGCAAGCTATAACTAAATGTGGCAGAGAATGGAAGAAAGAAGACGGTTAAGTGATCGGAGTAGAGGGTGCAAAAGGCGAGTCACCACCAAAGAGAGAGAGAATATGGGAAATTTTTGCTAGAAATGACTCCCATGGACCCTGTTTTGTTCAGTCAATCACATAACATCCATGGTCAGCTCTAGAAATAAGTAGTATCAGTCAAAGCACATTTGACTATTATTAGCATTCTTTACCAGTTATACAGACTGATAACTGATATTTGAGGATGATAAAACAGATATACATCCACCAAATAAGATAAAAAGATAGTTGTTAATGAATTTTCAAGGATTTGTATGTTTTTTGTAAATATTATTAGAAATATTGTTTTTCTGATTTAAATAGGGAGCAAGGAAAAGCGACCCATAGAATCATAGATGATTTAAGCAGAACAAAAGATGAGGAGAACAAGAGAAGATATGGAGGAGCCATGGTGAACAGAAGGAATGCGTTAGCGTCGCCTTCAATTAATGATATATGTAATGGATTGTCAGTATATATGTGACAAGAAATGTTTAAGTGAATTTAAATTGTGCAAATAAAAGATTGAATAAATATTGTGCATTATGAGGAAGGAGATGGATGTTATTTTACGTAGAGGTAAAGTGACCTATTAGAATAACTAGTATTACACGCTCAAAGATAATAAATGTTTGAATACTGTAGTATTGACTTGTTTGAAAAATAAGTAACGGTCAAACTGAGTATTAAACGAAAAAAGATTCATGTAGTTATATTGTTTTACAAAAAGGTTAAATAAAGACTGTTAGAACTGACATTAGTAGCGAGATACGTTACAATATGCTACTACTTCCCATACAGTTCGGCCAGCAACAGCAAACTAAGGATACCGCATATCCAAATATTGCATCCACCATTCCCGAGAATCAGTTATTCGGCCCCTCCTGACTTAGATGGCGTTCCGTCGTATTGTTGGCGGCATCTACGTTGACCACGGCTGACCAGGTGAAACTTGATGGCTGGGTCCTGCTGATCTTCATGCATTCTCTACTTCGACCAACACAGACGATGTCTCCCTCAGCTGCCATATCTCGGGAACGATTTGTCCGCCCGAGAGATTCTAGATCAGTCCACTTTCTAGGCTCTGTCGTCAGGTCTAGATCTTTTCTAATTTTCCCCCATCCTGGGCCTTTCCCTAAAATGGGATCAACTTCGTCCATTCCGAAGTGGTGGTGGTCATTTGGGCTCCTTCCCGATCTACCATAGCACTAACTACTGAAATCAGCATTATACTTTAAAGACAGTACATCAAAGTTTTACAACGTATTTAGTTGGTGATTGCTGGTGCAATTTCGACATCGATATACTGTACAGGCAACCAGGCTGCTACAACCTCAATACCTGGCAATTGCGACTTACAAGGGAACTACACAAACTTACGTTATCTTCATTTGTAGTATAGATTAAAGAGCAAACACTGGTTAATACTGCCATGTCAATAGATATGCCCACCTCATACTGGTACCGGTTGAAGTACTTGGAGCGGGCGAGGCAATGCGAGGCGGCCTCGTAGAAATGTACGAGCAACGACTCGGAAGACGGGTCGTCGAGGGCTGTCAGCACTCGTCCACGGACGGGTACCGCCAGCGCTACAGGGTGAGTCGGACCGTCCAAGAAGGGCAGTGGTATCCTCAAGTTTTCACCGCGTCCGCGCGTCAACAGCTGCTTGCAAGATGGCGTCATGGGGCTGCCACTAGACACAAGATCAATGGAAGATAGCTGCTGAGGATATGAAGCTAAGTTCAAAACATTAGTTTTTCACAAGGCAAATATGTGGTTTATGTAGATCGGTTATCGTGCCAACTTTGCAGTTTGCAGTGACATTGTTGCAGTTTCAGCATTGTTTACATGGAATGCCAAGGGAGCGTGCATAAACCACTTAGCTCCATTTTGGCCTCCTGTGAACCCCCCCTCCCCCCACGTAGCCCTACGTGGCTTTTGCTTCAACCCCCCCCCTCCCCTCCCACGTAGCTTTTTTCCTTTTTGATTCCAGAAGACATTTAGTACTGTTTTCTCTTGTCAGACTATTGTAAATTACATACGGAGGTAAATAACTGAGGTAAATAAATAATCACATGCTGTTGTGTGTTCTGTTCCTTATTTTAACTGTGAAAAATATTATGAAAAGAAAGCTACGTGGTCTGGCTCAGAACACCCCCCCTCCCCCCACGTAGCCTTCCAGCCAACTACTCCCCCCCCCCCCCCTGGACCGAGCCACGTAGTTTGTTCACGCTCCCCAAGTAAAAAAGGAGCTAAAACCTCCAAAATATCCTTATTTGCTGATGAGTAAAGACAGCGGTTGAGCTTCAAAACATTTACGACGCGAGCCATTTTCAGAAATTCAGTGATAAAATGCTTGTATAGTTTCAAATAGAACCAATTCGCTGCCTGCGGGAAACACTGGACATGGTTTCTGTCCTATCCTGAGCGACGCAACATAAGTTACGTTAAGCAGTCCGGTTTTGACGAAGCGCATTCTAAATTCTTTCTCCAATGTAGAAAATATTCCTTAAGTGGTTTGGTTCGCTCCTTCAATTATATCCTCAGCTCAGACTTCATACAACACTTGGTAATCGGCCCATAGTCTGCTGCGTATGCATTTTAAACAGCTCATGTGCAACAGGATCAGAAAAATTAATTCACAGGCCGTTGAACAAGCAGAATACAAGCAGCTTACCAGATGACTGGAAAAGTGCGATAGTAATATCGTTCCGTAAAGGAGGGGTGACAAAGAGGTTCGAAAACTACAGGCGTTATAAACGAGAATGTCTATCGGACACACATACTTCAGGATCCGTATTCTTAATATTAGACTATGTGGGTTAATTTGACATCGCGAATCACAGTGGCTATATCACAGTGAATGTATCTGAAGGGGCGTCTACACGAGCATCATTTTTACGGCAATGTGATGCCGGCAAGTATTACGTCCGAGTGCCCGCAATGTTGCGGCAATATGGACGTGTGGTCGGGCAATAGAGCAGAGTTTCCAGGAAATACGTCCCCATTGTTGTCGGTATTTCTGTGTGATGTCTAGTGTGGCCGGCATGTTGACGGTGATACCTCTCGCCGGCCGAACATTTACGGCAACTTCTCTTCGTGTGTTCGAGTCTGATGCGCATATAGGCACCTTGCACTTTTTTTTCCAGTTTTTTGATAAAATCCGTGTCGAAATGAATATCCTGTCAATCGAAAATACCTTAAATTTTATAAATGAAATATAATTACACCCAGAGTTGGGAAGTTGAAACATCCATTTACAAAGACTGAGAAAAGAAGAAATACAGTTGGAGCTACAGTGCCACAAAGTTTGATATTTCCAATGATGAAGAATACAAAAAATTTAAAAGTTTGAGAACATACGCCAAGAACGAGCTAAAGAAAACAAAAAACAAAAGTGGTAGCGCAGGTGGGAAGCAAGTGCTTTCAACATGGTTTGCATTCAATGCAATGTCATCTCGTGTTGTTTCCGGTGGATATGGACAGTCAAGATAGCTAGAACAATGCCAACCGAATGACTGAGGTGTCAGTTGATCAAGATTCAATTGAGAATGTATAAAACAAGAAATCTATTGCTGTCGTATCTCTTCTATTTAATTTTTATTGATTTCGAATAAGGAAGTTACGATGATTAGCGAATATTCTTACACACTGCTAGAATACTACTGAAGTTTCATTATTTAAAAAAACAAAAAAAATAAAAAAATCATTGGCATGTTAAATTGTTTACATAAATGTTTAACACAGCTCACTTCAGTTGTTATATACGTGTAACCACGTAAAATCAGTAAAAGCCTTTTACTTCCTTCAAATGCACAATTGAAATAAATGACAAAAATATAGGCACATCGGTTACCAAATTACGGTAAAATGCTTCTCATTCAGAAGGGATAATGAGTCTGCCTGTCTCTTTGCTCATACCTGTATAAAAGCGTGAAATTATAGTCAGTTAATTAAAAAACTGAGTCATATAGTAGGCAGATTAAGCTTTTTTTAATTTTCAGACTGATCCCCTTTTCTTTCATTTTGCAAGATAACATATGCGGCAGCCACAATTACTTCATCCTCAGCCATGATGCTGATTGCCGAGCACACAATACGTGTAGACGGGAAATGTTGAGCAATAATATGGAGCATCAAATGCCCGGCAATAGTGGAGCCACACACTGCTGGGCGATATATATTGAGCATCTATTGCCGGATATGTTGCCGGGCAATAAATGCCAGAATGTTGTCAGAAAAAGATGCTCGTGTACATGCCCCTTAACGTGCGTGCAGTTGAAGTTTGGATTTTCTGGCAGCAATATTATCAGAAATTGTTGTCGGCAAGAAAGCAACAACAAGCCGCTGCAGGTTTATAAACAGACAGTTGCTATCGCTGATAAAGTCATATTTTTCGCCAACTTGTAAGATTACTTACTCCAGTAACTCATCCCATTTGAGGCGTTATGCTACTACTACTAACAGACCATAATTACCCACAAGGATACAGTGGGAAGTGTGTGGGAACATGGTTAGAAGTTCAAGCCTTGTTTAAACATTGGTTTATTACAATTATTAAAGATAATGCTGACACTTACAGAAAATGTATAATGTCATATTTTTCGCCAACTTGTAAGATTACTTACTCCAGTAACTCATCCCATTTGAGGCGTTATGCTACTACTACTAACAGACAATAATTACCCACAAGGATACAGTGGGAAGTGTGTGGGAACATGGTTAGAAGTTCAAGCCTTGTTTAAACATTGGTTTATTACAATTATTAAAGATAATGCTGACACTTACAGAAAATGTTACAACTATAATATCAAATACCACCAATCCTGGTCTTGCAAACGAAGATATGAATAATCTTGTTATCACAAAATGATATAATGTTATGGACCAAACCTTGGTCTTGCAACTTATACCTTGAATAACCCTTATAATTACAAACAATCCCATTTATACCAAATTATAAAAAATAACCAGACTGGCTCTTAACAATCTACTAGCCAAATACAATTTTATACTTGAGCCAGACTGCTAACGACGAGGTAGAAGGCGACACACTGGTAGTAGCAATTAACAGAGAAAATGACTAATATAATGTCAAATAAAGCTGGCCTCAATCTTGTAGATTAACGTATGAATAATCCTGTAATCACCGACAATTCCACATAGATCAATGACAGAAATAAGATCAGCTCGTACCCATCTACTAGCATCTAACACTCTGCCAGTAGGACCAAGTACAATTAATGGCTGAGGCAGACCGCTAACAACGAGGCGGAAGACAACACTTGTGGTTGCAGTTGACGGCCACTACATCCAGTACCCACAGCACTCTCGGTGAAGAGTGTCGGAGAACTCCCTCTCTGCAGGTGGTCGAAGCTCGGCCGCACTGACTGCATCCTCCTTAGTCCCGCAACGCTATCACTCCGGAAAACATTGGCGGGATGCCGACCGCGTGCCTTCAACTCACTGACTGGCTGACTGTCCGACTCCATTCTCCAGCCCCGCTGCCACTCCGGGAAGTACTAGTGGAACACCGACTGCCTGCCCCCAACCGACTGACAGCCTCCCTGGCCGCCCGGTCCAAACGCGGACCCGCCTAACCCATCGGGCTTCCGGCGTCACGGCGACACAGGGAAGTACTCGTTCCCGACTGACTGACTGGCTGGCAGACTGACCAACTCCATTCTCCAGCCCCGCTGCCACTCCGGGAAGTACTAGTGGAACACCGACTGTCTGCCCCCAACCGACTGACAGCCTCCCTGGCCGCCCGGTCCAAACGCGGACCCGCCAACCCCACCGGGCTTCCGGCGTCACGGCGACACAGGGAAGTACTCTTTCCCGACTGACTGCGACTAACTAACTAACTAACTAACTCACTCGGACTAACTGCCTCAGACTAACTTACTAACTAACTGCCTCAGACTAACTTACTAACTAACTCACTCAGATCGACCCCGGCTCAGATCGACCCCGGCTCAGATCGACCCCGGCTCAGATCGACCCCGGCTCAGATCGACCCCGGCTCAGATCGACCCCGGCTCAGATCGACCCCGGCTCAGATCGACCCCGGCTCAGATCGACCCCGGCTCAGATCGACCCCGGCTCAGATCGACCCCGGCTCAGATCGACCCCGGCTCAGATCGACCCCGGCTCAGATCGACCCCGGCTCAGATCGACCCCGGCTCAGATCGACCCCGGCTCAGATCGACCCCGGCTCAGATCGACCCCGGCTCAGATCGACCCCGGCTCAGATCGACCCCGGCTCAGATCGACCCCGGCTCAGATCGACCCCGGCTCAGATCGACCCCGGCTCAGATCGACCCCGGCTCAGATCGACCCCGGCTCAGATCGACCCCGGCTCAGATCGACCCCGGCTCAGATCGACCCCGGCTCAGATCGACCCCGGCTCAGATCGACCCCGGCTCAGATCGACCCCGGCTCAGATCGACCCCGGCTCAGATCGACCCCGGCTCAGATCGACCCCGGCTCAGATCGACCCCGGCTCAGATCGACCCCGGCTCAGACCGACCCCGGCTCAGACCGACCCCGGCTCAGACCGACCCCGGCTCAGACCGACCCCGGCTCAGACCGACCCCGGCTCAGACCGACCCCGGCTCAGACCGACCCCGGCTCAGACCGACCCCGGCTCAGACCGACCCCGGCTCAGACCGACCCCGGCTCAGACCGACCCCGGCTCAGACCGACCCCGGCTCAGACTGACCCCGGCTCAGACTGACTCCGACTCAGACTAACTGCCTGCTCGGTTCCGTGTCCCCACATATATACCCGCCATCGCCAGGCGCCACAGCGCTCTCTAGCGGGGGAACACGAAAGAGGAAACAATCGCGAGCGGAAGAGAAGAGAAGGCAAAGATACAACAAGAGCCGAGCACGGCTCAACCTCCCCCACCAAAGCCAAAACCAGGGGAACCAAGAAATCAAGGTTTTACCTAGCACTTAACTTGAGACAGATGCACCCTCATAAACATTTTTGGAATTGGGATTTTGGGACCAACAGATTACTCTCACCCAAACTCGACACACTCCCACGAGAGGCAACACAGAACGACATCCCTGCGCGGGGGGTTTGAGTGGGGGCAATCGACAGATGTTACGACCTCCCCCACCAAAGCGACAACCAGATTAAGAGCTCAGGTATAATTACACACTCACCCAAACTCGACACACTCCCACGAGAGGCAACATAGTACGACATCCCTGCGCGTGGTGTCCGAGCCCGGGCAAGCTACAGACGCCACGAGACTCCAAACACCAATTACAATCGACAAGGGAGGGAGATATCCCCGAGCCAATGAGGCCAACCAGGTTCATAGTTGATGCCGGCACAAAGACAGGCAGATGAAAAAGTCCCAGGAAGCACAACATGGCGATGAAAACCTTCCAGCGGCAAACGGCCCGCCACTCAACAAGACAAACGACCACCCGGCCGACGCCCGACCAACGGACATGACCCGAGCAAATGCAGACCAGAACCACAACAGAACACTACTACACCAATAAATATTACCAGCGGAACTTGCCCGCTGAACTCGCTTCGTCCGCTATCAGATGGTTGCGCACGAGGCACTCGACACAGTTTAACGAAATGTTCGGCATTGCCACAACTAGAACACTTGCCTATAACATGATAATTATTAGCACGTGAATAATCAGACTTCCCCTAATTTTAAGCTCATACTGTAGCTGCTCTTTCTTAAGATAACTCTACCCTACAAAGCGTGTGCCTTCCTTAGCGAATCAGAAAAGAATGCACGAGTATGACAAACAACAACAACAAGGCTTGAAACTACCCAATGTAACCACGCTCTGCTATCATTTGAGGCGTTATGCTACTACTGCTAACAGACAATAATTACCCACAAGGATACAGTGGGAAGTGTGTGGGAACATGGTTAGAAGTTCAAGCCTTGTTTAAACATTGGTTTATTACAATTATTAAAGATAATGCTGACACTTACAGAAAATGTTACAACTATAATATCAAATACCACCAATCCTGGTCTTGCAAACGAAGATATGAATAATCTTGTTATCACAAAATGATATAATGTTATGGACCAAACCTTGGTCTTGCAACTTATACCTTGAATAACCCTTATAATTACAAACAATCCCATTTATACCAAATTATAAAAAATAACCAGACTGGCTCTTAACAATCTACTAGCCAAATACAATTTTATACTTGAGCCAGACTGCTAACGACGAGGTAGAAGGCGACACACTGGTAGTAGCAATTAACAGAGAAAAGACTAATATAATGTCAAATAAAGCTGGCCTAAATCTTGTAGATTAACGTATGAATAATCCTGTAATCACCGACAATTCCACATAGATCAATGACAGAAATAAGACCAGCTCGTACCCATCTACTAGCATCTAACACTATGCCTGTAGGACCAAGCACAATTAATGGCTGAGGCAGACCGCTAACAACGAGGCGGAAGACAACACTTGTGGTTGCAGTTGACGGCCACTACATCCAGTACCCACAGCACTCTCGGTGAAGAGTGTCGGAGAACTCCCTCTCTGCAGGTGGTCGAAGCTCGGCCGCACTGATTGCTTCCTCCTTAGACCCACAACGCTATCACTCCGGAAAACATTGGCGGGATGCCGACCGCGTGCCTTCAACTCACTGACTGGCTGACTGTCCGACTCCATTCTCCAGCCCCGCTGCCACTCCGGCAAGTACTAGTGGAACACCGACTGCCTGCCCCCAACCGACTGACAGCCTCCCTGGCCGCCCGGTCCAAACGCGGACCCGCCAACCCCACCGGGCTTCCGGCGTCACGGCGACACAGGGAAGTACTCGTTCCCGACTGACTGACTGGCTGGCAGACTGACCAACTCCATTCTCCAGCCCCGCTGCCACTCCGGGAAGTACTAGTGGAACACCGACTGCCTGCCCCCAACCGACTGACAGCCTCCCTGGCCGCCCGGTCCAACCGCGGACCCGCCAACCCTACCGGGCTTCCGGCGTCACGGCGACACAGGGAAGTACTCTTTCCCGACTGACTGCGACTAACTAACTAACTAACTCACTCGGACTAACTGCTCAGACTAACTTACTAACTAACTCACTCTGACTAACTGACTCAGACTAACTGCCTGCTCGGTTCGTGTCCCCCACATATATACCCGCTATCGCCAGGCGCCACAGCGCTCTCTAGCGGGGGAACACGAAAGAGGAAACAATCGCGAGCGGAAGAGAAGAGAAGGCAAAGATACAACAAAAGCCGAGCACGGCTCACCATTACCTACTCACAAAATCTTTAGAAGTGAAGTAGTGTGTGATTCGTATCTACTGATGGGAAATCTCGTATCTACCTGCTACTTCGCCGCGACCGGTGTTCGCCGCCGCCAATGCCCGGGTCGACCAGTTCTGGGTGCCTCCAGTGCTGACCGTCTGTGCTGCACACACTGCGAGCTTCCTCCAGCAGAGAGTGCAGCTGGCGGGTAGCGTCGTATGAGAGGTGGCCGGCGTAGAACGAGGCGCGGGCTCGCGGCAGAGCACGAACTTGTAACCAGCCTCCGATAGCGTCCGCCACCGCCCGCAGTACCAACAAACGCGCGGTCGGTTTGGAAGAAGTCTTCCTCTCCACCACTTCCACTACCGTATGGACGTACTTGACTGCCGCCAGCGCCTGTCTGCCAACACAATTTGAGTTAGCTAGATGAAGTGGTGTTTTGGGTACCTCCTCTCGGTCTTTGGAAACTTCCAAGAGCATCAGGGAATTTGTTAGGGAAGAAATCTGAACCAGAAGTAGAAACTTGGATTGGGCAGATGAATAATACGTAGGCAGAAGAACATGGGCCTGCCAATTACGTTTGGCAACTCCCCATCACGTCTCGCCAGGATACCGTTATGGAAATAGTTTTCGTAACCCTTGTTCTTCAATGTCTCACAACATTTGGCGTGCTGGAAAGAATTGCTTGCTGAAGACTTGAAATGTAAATATCTTGGCATTACTTTTGATAACAAGCTTAACTGGGCTGGACACATTGGACAGGTGGTAGGAAAAGGTTTCAAAGTTCTGCACTTGTTGGAGAGAGTGATAGATGAGGGGTTGCACGAGAGAAGTAAAGGAATTGGGTTACAAAACTTTGGTCAGACCATTGCTCGAATATGATAGTGTAGTGTGGGACCCACATTTTGAGTATCAAATAAAAGAGTTGGCGAAGGTGCAAAGAAGGGCTGCCAGATTTGTTTCTGGAAATTATCGGAGAATGCAATCAGTGACGGATATGATAAAGGAGCTGAAATGGGATTCATTGCAAAACAGGAAGAGGATGAGGAGGGTCATGGGAGTGTACAGGGCATATACTGGCGGTGAGGCATGGAAAGATATTGCAATAGGTATGAAAAGTATTGCATGGAAGGGAAAAGATGACCATGACCACAAGCTGGCACTCGATTTCAGGCACAAGGGTGTGGGAAGATTCTCTTTTTTAGGTAAGGGTGTCAGGGATTGGAATGAGTTACCAAGAGAAATGATTAATAATTTACCGAAAACTTTGAAAGAATTTAAAGATAAAATTTGTAGAGGGCAAATGTAGGTGGGTGCAGGATAGGGGGAAGTTGGGTGTGTAGAGAAATAGCCACCGGAGCCTGTGCTCTATTGTAATTAAATTAAATTAAATATTGGGTGGACTGGTGCTGAGTGACGTGCCCTGTTGTTTGTGCTTGCGTGCTCGCGCTGTTGAGAAAACGGCCAGCTCTGTCATAACCGCAATTTGATTATGGATTCTTTTCTAACACGACGAGAAAAATCAAAAGTAAAGAATATATATATACTAGCTGAACCGGCAATGCTTCACTATTGCTGGACTTGAGTAGGCACATAGAATAAATGAAAAAATATTTACATATAAATTTTTAAAGTGCTGTTTCATTCATTTTCAGTTGGAAAGGGTGAGAGGGGATAAGCTTTGGAAAATATATGCAGGCAGTATTTTTCTGTTTGTTGCAAAGTATAAGTGTGCAAATTCCCATTGAAATCTGATGAAATATGTGGTTTTGTCTAAATTATGGGGAGGAGGGGTGGGTTTTTTTTAATTGTTTTCTGACAGGAACCATTTTCGACATCCCATCGACAATTCACCATAGCTTCGCCGTAATCGGACGAACGATTCCGGGTTTGTTTAAATTATGGGGTGTTATGGGGAAGAGGGGGTAATTAAGGTGGTGGAAAGAGAGGAGAGGGATTGGGTTTTTGTGAAATTAATGTGTACAGTATTTCTCTCTCTTTTTTAAAGTATAAGTGTACATTTTCTTATCTAAATCGGATAAAAATGTGGTTTGCCTAAATTATGGGGTTAAAACGTAATGGGGTTGGAAAGGGGGAGAGGGGATGAATATTCAGAAAACCATACATAGGCAGTATTTTTCTATATGTTTTAAACTGTAAGTGTACAAATTCTTATCTAAATCGAATAAAAAATGTGGTTTGCCTAAATAATGGGGTAAAAACGAATTGGGGTTGGAAAGGGGGAGAGGGGATGAATATTCGGAAACCATACGTAGGAAGTATTTTTCTGTTTGTTTTAAAGTATAAGTGTACAAATTCCTATCTAAATCGGATAAAAAATGTGGTTTTGCCTAAATTATGGGGTGTTATGGGGAATAAGGGGTGACTTTTTCGAATTTTTTTTTCACAGGAACCTTCGCAGGCGCACACTCGAAAACTCTCCAAAGTTTCATTGCAATCTGATAAATGGTATAGGAATGCGTAGAAGACGAACAAACCCACAAACCCACAAACATTGATTTTTATATATAAGAATAGCTGACCCGGCAATGCTTCACTATTGCTGGATTTGAGTAGGCACATAGATTAAATGAAAAAATATTTACATATAAATTTTAGACTGCTGTTTCATTCATTTTCAGTTGGAAAGGGTGAGAGGGGATACGCTTTGGAAAACATATGCAGGCAGTATTTTTTCTGTTTGTTTCAAAGTATAAGTGTGCAAATTCCCATTGAAATCTGATTAAATATGTGGTTTTGTCTAAATTATGGAGAGGAGGGGTGGTTTTTTTTTTTTTTGACAGGAACCATTTTCGACATTCCTTCGACAATTCACCATAGCTTCGCCGTAATCGGACGAACGGTTTTCGGGTTTCTTTAAATTATGGGGTGTTATGGGGAAGAGGGGGTAATTAAGGTGGTGGAAAGAGAGGAGAGGGATTGGGTTTTTGTGAAATTAATGTGTACAGTATTTCTCTCTCTTTTTTAAAGTATAAGTGTACATTTTCTTATCTAAATCGGATAAAAAATGTGGTTTGCCTAAATTATGGGGTTAAAACGTAATGGGGTTGGAAAGGGGGAGAGGGGATGAATATTCAGAAAACCATACATAGGCAGTATTTTTCTATTTGTTTTAAACTGTAAGTGTACAAATTCTTATCTAAATCGAATAAAAAATGTGGTTTGCCTAAATAATGGGGTAAAAACGAATTGGGGTTGGAAAGGGGGAGAGGGGATGAATATTCGGAAACCATACGTAGGAAGTATTTTTCTGTTTGTTTTAAAGTATAAGTGTACAAATTCCTATCTAAATCGGATAAAAAATGTGGTTTTGCCTAAATTACGGTGTGTTATGGGGAATAGGGGGTGACTTTTTGGAATATTTTTTTTTTCACAGGAACCTTCGCAGGCGCACACTCGAAAACTCTCCAAAGTTTCATTGCAATCTGATTAATGGTATAGGAATGCATAGAAGACGAACAAACCCACAAACCCACAAACATTGATTTTTATATATAAGATTAGCTGACCCGGCAATGCTTCACTATTGCTGGATTTGAGTAGGCACATAGATTAAATGAAAAAATATTTACATATAAATTTTAGACTGCTGTTTCATTCATTTTCAGTTGGAAAGGGTGAGAGGGGATGCACTTTGGAAACATATGCAGGCAGTATTTTTCTGTTTGTTTCAAAGTATAAGTGTGCAAATTCCCATTGAAATCTGATTAAATATTTGGTTTTGTCTAAATTATGGGGAGGAGGGGTGGTTTTTTTTTTTTGACAGGAACCATTTTCGACATTCCTTCGACAATTCACCATAGCTACGCCGTAATCGGACGTACGGTTTGCGGGTTTGTTTAAATTATGGGGTGTTATGGGGAAGAGGGGGTAATTAAGATGGTGGAAAGAGAGGAGAGGGATTGGGTTTTTGTGAAATTAATGTGTACAGTATTTCTCTCTCTTTTTTAAAGTATAAGTGTACAAATTCTTATCTAAATCGGATAAAAAATGTGGTTTGCCTAAATTATGGGGTGAAAACGTAATGGGGTTGGAAACGGGGAGAAGGGATGAATATTCGGAAAACCATACATAGGCAGTATTTTTCTGTTTGTTTTAAAGTGTAAGTGTACAAATTCTTATCTAAATCGCATAAAAATGTGGTTTGCCTAAATTATGGGGTAAAAACGTAATTTGGTTGGAAAGGGGGAGACGGGATGTATATTCGGAAACCATACGTAGGAAGTATTTTTCTGTTTGTTTTAAAGTATAAGTGTACAAATTCTTATCTAAATCGGATAAAAAATGTGGTTTGCCTAAATTATGGGGTAAAAACGTAATGGGGGTGGAAAGGGGGAGAGGGGATTAATATTCGGAAACCATATGTTGGCAGTATTTTTCTGTTTGTTTTAAAGTATAAGATGTACAAATTCCTATCTAAATCGGATTAAAAATGTGGTATTGCCTAAATTATGGGGTAAAAACGTAATGGGGTTGGAAAGAGGGAGACGGGATGTATATTCGGAAATCATACGTAGGAAGTATTTTCTGTTTGTTTTAAAGTATAAGTGTACAAATTCTTATCTAAATCGGATAAAAAATGTGGTTTGCCTAAATTATGGGGTAAAAACGTAATGGGGGTGGAAAGGGGGAGAGGGGATTAATATTCGGAAACCATATGTTGGCAGAATTTTTCTGTTTGTTTTAAAGTATAAGATGTACAAATTCCTATCTAAATCGGATAAAATGTGGTATTGCCTAAATTATGGGGTGTTATGGGGAATAGGGGGTGACTTTTTGGAATTTTTTTTCACAGGAACCTTCGCAGGCGCACACTCGAAAACTCTCCAAAGTTTCATTGCAATCTGATAAATGGTATAGGAATGCATAGAAGACGAACAAACCCACAAACATTGATTTTTATATATAAGACTAGCTGACCCGGCAATGCTTTACTATTGCTGGATTTGAGTAGGCACATAGATTAAATGAAAAAATATTTACATATAAATTTTAGACTGCTGTTTCATTCATTTTCAGTTGGAAAGGGTGAGAGGGGATACGCTTTGGAAAACATATGCAGGCAGTATTTTTCTGTTTGTTTCAAAGTATAAGTGTGCAAATTCCCATTGAAATCTGATTAAATATGTGGTTTTGTCTAAATTATGGGGAGGAGGGGTGTTTTTTTTTTTTTTTTGACAGGAACCATTTTCGACATTCCTTCGACAATTCACCATAGCTTCGCCGTAATCGGACGAACGGTTTGCGGGTTTGTTTAAATTATGGGGTGTTATGGGGAAGAGGGGGTAATTAAGGTGGTGGAAAGAGAGGAGAGGGATTGGGTTTTTGTGAAATTAATGTGTACAGTATTTCTCTCTCTTTTTTTAAAGTATAAGTGTACAAATTCTTATCTAAATCGGATAAAAAATGTGGTTTGCCTAAATTATGGGGTGAAAACGTAATGGGGTTGGAAAGGGGGAGAGGGGATGAATATTCAGAAAACCATACATAGGCAGTATTTTTCTGTTTGTTTTAAAGTGTAAGTGTACAAATTCTTATCTAAATCGAATAAAAAATGTGGTTTGCCTAAATAATGGGGTAAAAACGAATTGGGGTTGGAAAGGGGGAGAGGGGATGAATATTCGGAAACCATACGTAGGAAGTATTTTTCTGTTTGTTTTAAAGTATAAGTGTACAAATTCCTATCTAAATCGGATAAAAAATGTGGTTTTGCCTAAATTATGGCGTGTTATGGGGAATAGGGGGTGACTTTTTGGAATTTTTTTTTCACAGGAACCTTCGCAGGCGCACACTCGAAAACTCTCCAAAGTTTCATTGCAATCTGATTAATGGTATAGGAATGCATAGAAGACGAACAAACCCACAAAACCACAAACATTGATTTTTATATATAAGATTAGCTGACCCGGCAATGCTTCACTATTGCTGGACTTGAGTAGGCACATAAATTAAATGAAAAAAATATTTACATATAAATTTTAAGACTGCTGTTTCATTCATTTTCAGTTGGAAAGGGTGAGAGGGGATGCGCTTTGGAAAACATATGCAGGCAGTATTTTTCTGTTTCTTTCAAAGTATAAGTGTGCAAATTCCCATTGAAATCTGATGAAATATGTGGTTTTGTCTAAATTATGGGGAGGAGGGGTGGGTTTTTTTTTTTTTTTTTTTGACAGGAACCATTTTCGACATCCCGTCGACAATTCACCATAGCTTGGCCGTAATCGGACGAACGGTTTGCGGGTTTGTTTAAATTATGGGGTGTTATGGGGAAGAGGGGGTAATTAAGGTGGTCTAAAGAGAGGAGTTGGATTGAGTTTTTGTGAAATTAATGTGTACAGTATTTCTCTCTCTTTTTTAAAGTATAAGTGTACAAATTCTTATCTAAATCGGATAAAAAATGTGGTTTGCCTAAATTAATGGGGTAAAATCGTAATGGGGTTGGAAAGGGGGAGAGGGGATGTATATTCGGAAACCATACGTAGGAAGTATTTTTCTGTTTGTTTTAAAGTATAAGTGTACAAATTCTTATCTAAATCGCATAAAAAATGTGGTTTGCCTAAATTATGGGGTAAAAACGTAATGGGGGTGGAAAGGGGGAGAGGGGATTAATATTCGGAAACCATATGTTGGCAGTATTTTTCTGTTTGTTTTAAAGTATAAGATGTACAAATTCCTATCTAAATCGGATAAAAAATGTGGTATTGCCTAAATTATGGGGGTGGAAAGGGGGCGAGGGGATTAATATTCGGAAACCGTATGTAGGCAGTATTTTATGTTTGTTTTAAATTATAAGTGTACAAATTCCTATCTAAATCGGATAAAAAATGTGGATTTTGCCTAAATTATGGGGTGTTATGGGGAATAGGGGGTGACTTTTTGGATTTTTTTTTTCACAGGAACCTTCGCAGACGCACACTCGAAAACTCTCCAAAGTTTCATTGCAATCTGACAAATGGTATAGGAATGCATAGAAGACGAACAAACCCACAAACATTGATTTTTATATATAAGATATATATTTAATATCTGTTAGTTCTCGAGATATCGACCGTCAAATTTAGTTATATGTGTTCCTTGTACCTCGGATCTCTAGTTACTTTTTTATGGTCCAGGTCATATTTTAACCTAATCACAAAACAAAACGCTCATTGAGCATGTCCAGTGTGTAGTTCCTTGTGATTCTAGCATTTTTTCTTCTTTTTTTTCCTGGTTCAGGCTGCAATTCAACCTAACCACCTCAATTTTGAGAAAGTGTATCTTGAGAACTAAGCAACTTATCGATTAATTTTATTCTTCACTTTCGATTTGTCTCGTCGAGTTACATAAGAAACCATCATCAAATGTGATTATGGCGAATTTTTTCATATGGTCTAGGCCATATTTCAACATAACCGCCTGATTTTTCAGACAGTAAATATCGAGAACTAATCTAAATATCAGTTTCAATTTGTCTTGCCGATTTACAAAAGAATCCATCATCCAATTACGACACCGCAGTTATTGTTGAATCCCCAGAAAACGGCTGATATGGAATTGGAGACAAAAACAAACTTAAATTTGAACATTGAAAATGGACAAGAATCTGAGGTGAATACAGGAAATCTTTGAGTAAGAGTATGGGGAAAATCCCTTAGAGAAAACACTGGTGTAAAAACAGATTGAACGATTTTTTGAGGGAACAAGTAACTCATGTGAGTGGTTAGGGTGGCCAGTAACGAGTCGAACGGAGAAAAACATTCCCTAAATTCGTGGAACATTTAACAAAGATAATTGATATTCAAACGACAGGAACTATTCTTCAAAAAGGCACATTTCGTGCATCGCGACAAAGAAACTTCACACACTTCACAGTCTGTAAGGGAGTTTTTGGCTGGTAAACGACTGTGGTGGAGGATTTTCCTTTCTCACTTGACCTTGTCAGTTTACTTTATCCAAAGATCATAATCGCTTTGAAACACTGCTGACACTGAAAAACATCAAGGTTAACATCACAGCAGCTTTGAAAATCATTCCACAACAATATCTACAAATTGTTTTAAAGCGTGGTATAGGCACAGGGATCTTTATATAATTACGCAAGGAAGAGTACTTTGTAGGTGACCACAATGGTATGAGGGACTGCACCACTGCTAGTTTCTATATAAGATGGCGGGTATCACCATATTACATCTCGGATAAATATTGTCTATTTGTCAATTTTGTGTTACTTTTCACGTCGGAGAAAAGTTGAAACGGCAAGAAAACTACAACAAAGGATTAAATCAACATTTTAAGAGACTGTCACTGATTTTGGGGATTCGACGATAACCGTGGCGCCGCAATTTGATGACGGATTCTTATGTAACTCGACGAGGCAAATTGAAACTAAAGAATTTTTTTTTTTTTTTGGTATCTCGCTTAGTTCTCGAGATATTGTACCACAAAAATGACTTGGTTAGGTTGAAATGCCACCTGGCCCAGAAGAAAAATTTCGCCTTAGCAAAATTTAATGAAGAATTAGTATTTGGGTGGCAGTACACCGCCAAGTCGAGTCAACGGCGGCGCTGCCTACCATTTTCTCGAAGCGATTCGGGCTATTTTTGAACCTCAATTTCTTCTGTCGTATTCATGCTACATGTCTCAATGTTGCATAGATATCAGCAATCTTAGCAAACGTACTAAATTTTATTTTGTTTCTATTCTTAGTTTGAATGTTAATCAGATGCAAACTTCAGCGATTTTGACACTCACTGACTGACTGATGATCATCAAAACTCTAAGGCACTTCCCGTAGCCGTAGAAAGATGAAATTTGGTACACAGATAAAATTTTACACACATGTTATAAGAAAAGTTTGCTACTCGTAAATTTCGATATACCTAACCCAAACGTGAAATCGCTTTCTACACTATTAACTTTATATACCTCAGTTTTTCACTGTGAAGTGAGTTTACTATGTTTAACTAATGTGTTAAAGTTTACTTCTTTCCTTTTATTAATTTAGAAGTTTTTGAAATTCAAAATTTTATATCGGCACGACAGCACGACATCAAAATTCCACTGAACTTCCAGTAATCCTAGAAACAAGTTAATTTGGTACACATATATGGTTTCATCCCTAAATTATAAGAAAAATCTAATATCCGAGTTTTCCCATGTATTTATTTAATTACAATCCCAAACATGAAAAATTCTGGCACATATTTGCAGCTTTATTACTTTGCTCCGGATGAAGCTATAAACCTGATATTTCTATACTACATAGAGGTGAGAAGTCGAACCAAAGTCTTAAATTTTACTTTATTCCTATACTTAGTTTGGAAGTTACTGGTAATTTTGTTTATGGTGGTAGTGAAACTAACGGCAATAATTCGGCGACGGCGCACACCCATTGTTTTCAGAGAGTAGGTCATTGTTGCTAACGTATATTGATGTCTTAAATTCTAAAAATGTTCTTATTCACCGATTTTCAAATGGAATCATTACATTTGAGCGGCGATTCAGAATAAGCGATTAACTTACAAAAAAAAAATGAGATTCCACAAAAACAATTCTTGTAAAAATAGGCCAAGTCTCGTGTTCATGAAGTGACAAAAAGTTACGAGATCTTCTTCTGAGCCAGGTCTACACTTTACAGTGTCTATTCAGTTCACTTTGTGAAAAAGAATGGTTTCTCTCGGTGTCATAGATCGTTTATTTAAAATAAAAAAAGAAACTGATGACTTGGCCATTATGCACGCCATGTTTTAGTTGACCTACCATAAATGTGTTGCTTTATCAAACTTATAAATACGTAAAAGCCAAGATTTCCCTCGCTATTTTTCGAATTTGATAATTATTTGTTATGCCCTCAATTTCAGTAAAAATTATGACGTTCATAATGGCCATGTCATCAAATTTTTTAAATTCTAAATAAATGATCTATGACACCGAGAGAAACCATTCTGTTTCACAAAGTGAACTAAATACACACTATAAAGTGTAGACTTGGCTCAGAAGGAGATCTCATAACTTTTTGTCAATACACGAACGCGAGACTTGGCCTATTTTTACAAGAATTGTATTTCTGGGATTTAACTCGACAAGACAAATCTAAAACAAAGATTTTTTTTGTTGATATCTGGCTTCGTTTTCGAGATATTGTATATCAAAAGTGAGGAGATTAGGGTGAGATCTGGCATGGACCAGAAATCTTTTTTCACTTAACCTACTATATCTACACGGTGGAAATACACTATAGGCATAGGTGTGTTTTATTTTCTTCCTAGTGGTTGTTGTTAGGTTGAAATACTGCCTGGAACAGTAGAAACGTCACCAAAAGCGCAAGGAACTATACCTACCTATAACTGATTTTTGACATGTTATATCTCGAAACCAAAGGGAGATATCAAAAAATTTCATTCTTTATTTTCGATTTGTTTCGTCGAGTTCTACAAGAATTCATTATCAGATTGTGGATGATAGAATTGCCCTGATTTTTCAACACTGGTGGCATCTAATGGCTGTTCGTCTTTGTCATATTTAGGCATTTTTAATTAAGTTTTCCGCAAAGCAAGAGCGCAAAACGTGAAGAGGTCATATTGACGAATCAATTAAACCAAATTTCAGCAGGTTAGTACCAATTTCGCGTCGGTTCCGAAAGTGGTGCATTCCCTATGGTATGCAACAATATAGCATTTAGGATTTTTTAAACATTAGTTTGCAAACTTAATTGTCAGAGATACTACGCAGACACAGTGAACTGGCAAGGGGACAAGAAATGACAGAATACATGTAAGTGTTACAATACGGTTAGGAGGATCTGAATGTTAACTCACTCGTCGTCATCAAATTTCATGTCCTCCGGAATGAGATGCTGCGCCATACGTCTGGCGTTGGCCTGGGCCACTTCTTGGAATGACCAACATCGTCTGGACACATCTGAAGGTCTGAACAAAGTCGTGCCCACGTTAAGCTTCACCTGCTCCTTTGTTCTCACCGTGGATACAGCAGCAAAAACCACTATCCACGTATATGTCATCTGTTGCACTGAAGACGCAAACGCTAACAGATGTTAAACAGCTGACTGTGGCGTACGACATGCTTAAATCAAAGAATACAGTAACGCAGAACGTAATATCAAGGCTTGTAGAGATGTTATTTAATGACTCAGAGCAACGCAAGTGATATTTACTTGAACACAACGAAGTAAACATTGAATTTAAAAATATATACATATATATTACAATGAATAAAGTTGAAGTTCTGAAAGAATGAATAAATAATGGAATAATAAAAACCAGAACATGATATTTTATGCCGATAAATTTAACGAAAAGTGATAATAATAAGTGCACTTACAAAACAGGATAGTTAACGGCAGCAGTTTTTACTAATCATGCACTTGGAAATTATAGTCAACATACATTTTGTTTGAAACTTTTTCCATTCTCTCTTTTTCTCTCTCTCCAAAAAAAAAAAAATAATAATAATAATAATAATAATGATATCGAAAAGGAGTCCGTTTTTTTAGAGAACATATTACCCTGACCAATAATCGTCGGGTTTAATCATATTTCTCCATAATCAGGTATTTTAATCATATTAAATTCTTTTACTTTTCATTTTTATGTTTATTTTAGGTATGTTATAACTGTAAAGCGTTCTAGCATTCGTATGAATTTCCATAGTAATATTAAAAAAATATATTTATAGTTTGAAAACCCTGCCAAAGAATTACTTAATTAGAATGAAATTTACGCTAAAAGTTATCAATTTCACAGTCTAAAAGCCGAAAGATGAAATAAGTTATCAATATCTATGGAGTCTCTACGAACAAAGGAGAACTGCACTATGGCATCGCATGTGAGATGCTTATGTTTGTAATGTTGCTTCCAGTTCACTCACTCTTCAGCAAGAAGGGCACCTTAAATATTTTTTAGAACAGTATAATTTTCGGAGCTTTAACTCCTGCAGCCAAAGAGTGCAACTATTAATGGCAGAAACAATGTTGTAAGGATAAGTTTAACACTGGTGGGTTAAAATGTTAAAAGCGTATTGTGAAATGTTTTAAAAGTTTCTTTCAATAAGCACCCTCTGCTATCCACAATTTTCTGAACTGCAAAGTAAATATGTTGATGAAAACACCCTTTGAAAAGGAAAACAAGTGGTTAATGAGCTGGGTTTCAAAATTCAGGGTATCGTCTTCAAACATGGTGTGGAAATTAATTTATAAGAGCGCTGCTTGATTATATGAGATAATATCAGTACGTTCCGTCGTTTGCTCAAGAAACGGCGGAATATGAAAGAAATCGAGACTATATATCCAGGTCATAAGGTCGCACGAATTTAATTTAACTTTCGTTTTAACTTTTAGTGGACTTTGATGGAATAATTGGTGAGTTACTCATGGCAGATCCGATCAGTTTACACGTGAAGCAAGGAAAGACACGGTGTTTATCTTGCTGCTTTGCTTACCCCTCCGGGCAGACCGGTGTGTCCATGCAGGCAATTGGCATTCTTTACCCTTCGCATGTAGGGAGGGGTAAGGACAGCGGAGTGGATATAGAAAGGACAGCGGAGTGGATATAGACCGAAGTGACCTTGAGCCGCCTCTGTTAATTGAACGCGCTATAGTGTTTTATTTTTGGGTTCTCATAGACGAAGTGTCCCATTTGCAAGGGACTGGGGCTCTTTCTCCATCCTCTACCGATAGATATACTTCAAACCAGTACATTTGCAGGGAACACGAGGATTTCACCTTCGCATACGTCGGAACAGATTTAAAAAACATCCAAAAATTATAAAATGTAATGTGGTTAAAATCGTATAATATGCAATATTTGAAAAGGATATACTTTGATGAAATTTGGCAATAACGAACGCGCAACACGAATATGATATCTAAAAACAGAATTAAGTTTTATTCTTAGTTGAAGTTAAAACACAACAACTATCCAGCTTTAATATTTTGCATATAATGTTTAAGAATTAGAGGAAGTGAACAGAGACAACGCGTTGATTACAAAACTTCAGTATTTAAAAATACATGTTTTATTTCTGTTTGCAACAGATAGCAGCTGAGTTTACCCACGAAACCAAAACTTAAACAAAATAAAGCACACTTTCAATTGGAGGATCCTACAATAGTGGTCTGACGCGTGCGATGAGATTACCACTCCCATCCCCATGACTTCTTTAGTTTAAATATGTTAACAATATAAAATCTTCGTCTTCTAGCATCTGACAGGAGCAATGTGTACATCTATTAGCTTTAGATTATCTCAGTTACAATGTCGGGGGAAAAAACCGTTTTCTTGGCCATTATATAGCCAGGAGGCTAGTCCATAACTACATTATAATCAAGAGCTTGTTAGACGTCAACGTCTGATTAGCTTTTTACTGCAACTGCACTCTTTCTTAATACAAATAGGATGCACTCGTCCTGTTCTCAACCGATTCTCCCAGCGTCCTTCCAAACGACATCTTAAATAGCCGTCTGACTCTAGAAGTTGTCAATCACCTAGTATTTTCACGGTTAGGTTTAGAAAACATAGGCCAAGATTTCTGAGTAACCTCTTGACATTCGTTTTGTCCGCTTTACAGCAACATTGCTGAGTATAAATTTAAAATTAGTTTCATTCAGAAAGTAATTTTAAGTTCTAGCTAAATTAGTTCTATCTTTTTTTTTTTTCTTAAAATAAATCCCATTACAAGCCACTTAGATGATGAGATTGAGGACTTCTACGAAAACCTCAAGGAAACTTGTGAGAAAGGAAGAAACAGTCAGTTAAAACTGATTATTCGCGACTTTAATATCAAGGTCAGCAACTGAAAATAGGGTAATTCGATGTGGGCAATTATGGGATCGGTGAAAGAAATGACAGAGGAGAGAGAGTCTTGTGCATTTCGCCGACGACTCAGAAATGCCTATCATGAACACATTTTTCAAGAAGCATCCTACTAGAAAGAGGACAAGGAGAATCCCAAACGTCAGAATTAAAAATGAGAAAGATTTTGTTCTTTCGAAACTCAAAACATTGTTAAAGATGTCTCAACTCTAAACAAGTTTAGCACCAGTGACTACCGACTATTAAGGATTGAAATAAATGTAAAGGCAGAAATAAATAAATTCATAAGCAACAAAACCGGTTATCTCCATGGAAACCTTCAGGATACCAACAATGAACATCTGGCAGCAATATTAATGACGAGTGCGCAAGAAGTTGGCGGCGTCTGCAGAAACAGCACCCAAAAGTGGAAATTAAGTTGTAAGGGATAGTTTAGAGAACGAAACAGGCTTAAAGAAATCGAAGCGAGAGCTCATATTCGATAAGAAGCAGATAATAATAGTGTATGGAAGCATGATAGAATTACTGACAAAGTTGAAATTTTAGAATTAATCAGAAGTTTTTATAGTAACCTACATGGCAGCGTAGAGGAAGCTCCGATATTCTCCGCCCTCTCTAATGTATCCATAGTGCCAGATATTGCTTCCCTATGAAGTCAGTTATGCTATAATTACGAGGAAAAAAGGAATGGCCGCCGGCCACGACGGTTTTTTTATACAATACTTATGGCATTACGCCTCGTCGACGTCGATGTAATTATAGGCGGGAAAGGAATGGGGAGGATCGGGAAGGTATTTGGCCAAGGTCTTTTAAAGGTAGCATCCCCGCATTCACCTGCAGCGATTTGGGGAAACCATGGAAAACCCAAATCTGGATTCCCGGATGAGGATTCGAACCGGCGTCCTCCGGAATTCGAGGTCAGAGCGTTAACAGCTCACCCACCACGCTCGGTGCGACGATTTCTCGGTTCATAATTTGAAGCCAGCTGGTGAATAAACTTTCAAACATTTGGCTAAAGTCTTCTCTTCCTGTCTACTCCATGCACCAATCCCTTCATCATGGAATAAAGCTAAAAAGGAAGGATTCACAACATCAAGAACTACCGACCTGCATGTTTGCTGTCTGTTCTGTACAAATATTTTACAGAGATCTTAATGAACCGAATCAGTTCCACCCTTGATTCTACCCAACCCATTGAGCAAGCAGGATTCCGCAGCAGTTTTAGCACAATCAACCATATTATTAGTATTATTACTACTATTAAACACTCTCTAGTGTCAATTTCCTGCTATCCAATTACTCCTTTTATTTTATTTTTTAAATATCTTATATAATTTGAGTGTTAAATTCCTCCCCATATACTTTTGTAATTTACAAATATTAATTTTAAATTCCTCCAGCGTTATCGGTAAATTATACATCACTTGTTTATTTGTTCCTATCACTGATACCCTTACCCACAAAATAAAATTTTCCTTCTCCCTTATGCATGAAATCGAGTGCCATTCTGCCCCTGCGAGAACTAATTACCCGTGCAAACGAATATCAGATACCTCTTTGTGTAGTCTCTGTAGATTTCGAAAAGGCATTTGAGTTAATTAGTCACAAGGCTGTCTTGCAAGGTTTAGGTGAACATGGCGTGGAAACAGCTTATATAGAAGTACTCCTTAACACATATGCCCTCTCTTCAGCTTTTATCGTCGTTAGGGAATGAACTACAGATTTCCGCATCGAAACAGGTGTTAAGCAAGGTAATCACATCTCTCCAAAATTATTTTCAGCTGTCTTTGAGGTGGCTAGAAAGACCGAAAAAGGCATTAGAATCAATGGCGGAAGAGTTAACAACCTGAGATTTGCTGATGGCATTGCGATTGTGGTTAGTAACACTGATGAACTGCAAATCATGTTTACCGATTTCTTCCACAATGCAAAGCAGTTGACCTCAGAATAAATCTTTAAAAATCAAAGTTATGTCTAACGATTGGGCAACAGAGTGGAATGTACAGCTAACTAATACTTTATAAAATGTCAATAGTACCTTTATCTTGGCTAGCTTGTAAATATGAGGGGAGATGTAAAACCAGAAATTTTTCGTCGCTTCAAGCTGAAATCTCAAGCTTTTCCCCCAAAATTTAAAGAAAATAGAATGAACAGTGTATTTTTCTTATGTTGACATTCCAGCCGTGAGACCTTGAAACTAATTGAATTTACGAAATTTAAACTTACGATGGCTGAAAGATTTATGGAAACGTTAATGGTTGGTTTAACTAGAAAAGATAAGAAACGAGAAACCAACATTAGATCAGTCAGTTGATTACAAGTTCATTAAGCGGTGACAAAGAGGAATTGTAATATTTTATTGAAAATGTTTCAACTGCTTTTAATTTGATTGCGAAGCAAGATCATGATGTTCTTCTTCATTTTGTAAAGTCAAAAGATCTTTAGATCCGCCAGAAGTAAATTATTAATTCATGAGACTGTAAAATATATCTTGATTTAGATCTATGGGGAGAGGCATTTATTGGATCATATGCTTGTAACCTTTTTGCAGCTCGTCAGGGTAAGGCAGAACCGATTGTTGAATGGGCCGCGAGAATTGATAAACTTGCACATTAATTTAGAAATGCAGTGGCCAAAGGAATTCCTGAAGAAGACATAAAAGGGAGTCTTACCCTTGTCGACAGGCTCAGCCGCATTACGTTTATTCAAGGGTTAAATAATGACAGAATTCAGGCAGTAATTAGTGCACAGGGTCCCATTATCACTTTACCAATCGTCTTTAAATCGGCACTCATGGATGAGAGCGCATTGTTGTCACAGAAGAAAAAAGTGGTTATAGGGCGTTCAGATACACCCACCACACATAGTAATGCCATTAAAAATGCTATTTCTGCAATAAGAAAGGTCACATTAGTAAAGAATGTAGAAGCCTACCCATTTGTCAAATCTTCCGTCAGAAAGGACACCTTGCCACAGCATGTAAGGCACGCACATAGTTCAGAAGAATTAGTTATGTCACTTGTACTTACAGCCACCAGCATGGGTATATTATTGCAGACTGTAGAGTAAATAAAACAGTTTGTTTCAAATGCAACAAGACCAGTCACTATGCGCCACATTGTCTCAACAATGACACAACACAAAAGACAAACAAAGGTTCGGAACATGAGCGAAGAGTGTGAGAAATGACAGCCATTCTCACACTCGTCAATATGGCAAAATACAAACTGTAGGCTGTAAACATGAGAATGATTTTATTAAGATTAACTGTGATAAGGAAACAATGGGGAAATCCTCTTTCTGCTTGATACCGGAGCACAACTTTCCTTAATGCACAAGAATGCGTTGGCAAAGCACATTCAAATCGATACAAATAAAACTTTAAGTATCAGGGGAATTATGTCACACACACTGAGAACAAAAGCACCGTAGTTTTGCACTCAAAACTAATTAACCATGTGTTCATCAAGCAAAAGTTTCATGTGGTTGAAGAGTCTGTAGATATAGTTAAAGAAGGGTTAATTAGGAGAGATCTTTTAATTAAACAGGGAGCTATAATTAACTATGAAAACATGTCTGTATGTGTCAGAGGTCATTCTATTCCAATAATGACAGAGTCAGAAAACATTAGTGGGCATACTAAGCGGGCTAGAAAAGTCTCAAAAGGGTCAAGAAGCTCAAAAGACAAATGTTCCCAAGTAAAGGGAAATATAAACACAGAGGGACCATCTAAAAACTCTCGCAGAAGACGAGGAAAGAAGATTGGTGTAGCAACAAGAACACAAATAACACTCCACTACACAACATGTACATAGTGAACAACAGAAACATAAACAAACCAAAACAACGACTGAAGAATTATCTAATCTTAGAGATGTTAATAATTCAAGTCACCATAAGAATAGTTCAAATCAGCTGAACAACAGTTCTAAAGGTAAAAAAGAATTTGTAAATCTTCCAGAGGATTACACAGTGAAGCTAGAGAAGAACGCTTTTTACGAGGTCAGGTTCAATTCCGAAATTGTACAGAAGCTATTGTAAACAAACAAGAAATTATTCAAGGTGTTTTCATTCCTGAGTCATTGGTCAAAATAGAAAATGGTACTTATATTTTATCCATGCTAAATACTAGAGAGGACAGTATTGAATTTATTGAGGGGCATTAGAGGCTGAGCCATATTGTGCAGAGCCAGATATGACGTTAGTGTCACGTGATCATCCACCTGACAGACCGTCCGCCATTAGAATTATAGAAAGTAAACAAACAACTAACCACATGCAACAAATACAAGGGAAAACACGCACCAGTTTATTAATGGAAATCGTAATGGTAGATCATTTGAATGAAGAAGAAAAGCAATCCATTCTAGAAATTTGTTTATTGTACAATTATATATTCCATCTTCCAAGGGATAAGTTGACATACAACAATAAAGTCACCCATGAAATCTACTTAAGGCCAGAAGCACGCGGTACAGTCATCAATCAGAGATCGTATCGAATTCCAGATACCATGAAACCCATTTTACAGAATGAGATTGATCAAATGCTTGTTCAATCAACCAGTGATTGGAACTTTCTGATTATTGTGTTACCTAAGAAACCTGATACCAGTGTTCAACATCGGTAGACAATTGTGGTAGACTTTCGTAAATTAAATGAAATTACTGTATGAACTGTTTTTCCACTAACACTAATTTCAGAAATCCTATATTCCTTGGGGAAGGCAAAATTCTTTTCTACCTTAGACATAGCTCAAGGGTATTACCAAATTTTGACTAAAGAATCTGATCAACCGTTAACAGCATTCAGTGCAGGTCAAGGCCATGTTTCGGAAAAGGGCCATTGGGTTAGCTCATCACCCGCAAGTTTCCAGAAGCTTATGACTGTAGTTTTGAGTGGAATACAAGGTGATAGATGTTTTGTTTATCTCGATGTTATCATCTGTTTTGGTCCAAATTTGGAATCGTACAATGAGAGGTTAAGAGACATTTTTGATAAATTAAGACTACACACCCTTCGCTTTCAGCCAAACAAATATGAATTCTTACGGAGACAGGTTACTTATCTGGGACACAAGTCGACAGACCATGGAGTTTATCCAGACCCTAAGAAAATTGAAGTAGTTAAAAATTACCCAAATCCTCAGACTACAAAACAATTGAAAACATTCCTTCGATTTGCTGGTTATTATCGTTGTTTCATAGAGAAATTTAGTAAGATGGCTTAAACATTATATGAATTATTAAAGAAAAATGTTCCATTTAAATGGAGTGCAAAAACGGACAATGCTTTCCAAACTCTCAAATACAAACTGATTTCAGCGCATGTTTTAGCTTATCCATATCCAAGTCTTCCATATATTATTAGCACTGGCGCATATCAATATGTCAATGCAGGGGGTGTTTTCACAGGGACAGTTAGACTCAAATAGACCAGTCGCATATGTTTCCAGAATATTAAATAAAGCAGAAATTTACTATTCCGATTCTGAAAAAGAGGCCTTAGCTTTGACATGGGTGGTAAAGCAGATTTGGTCCTTATATCTTTGGAAGACATTTCAGGATTTATATGGACCATCGTCCACTCCTTTGGATCTTCAGTTTTAAAGATCCATCTTCCAGATTAATAATATTTCTATTAAAACTTGGAGTATACAATTACACAATTGTTTATCAGAAGCGGAAATCAAATACAGTTGCAGATGCACTTAGCTGAATTAGGGTGGTAAGTACAAGAATCCACCCAACCAGACCCTGTCACAGATGACCCAATTCACACAGAAGAAGCAACACCAAACATCCACATTCACAGTAGATTTACAGAATCAGACGATCAATGAGGATGTTCCAATATTAAGTGAGGAAAAAAAGCCATACTTAGGGAGTTACATGACAGCCCTCTATCTGGACATTAAGGTATAGCCAAAAAGTATGAGCGAATTAGGAGATATGTTCATTGGCCAAGAAAGAAGACCTATATAGAAAACTACGTCAAATAATGTGATAGTTGCTAGATAAACAAACACACATTACCAAATTGCCTTTAGAGCTTACAAAAACAAACTAACATGTATTTGAACGTTGTGCCAAGGATATTGTTGGCCCGTTTCCGTTGAATCACAATGGGAACAAATATATTCTAATATTCAAAGACGAATTGATAAAATTTATAGCCGCCATTCCGATAGCCAGGAAAGATTCTGATATAGTGGCTCGAGCATTAGTCTTATAAGTAATCCAACGCTTTGGCGCGTCTTCTGTTTTGTTATCAGATAATGGTAGCCTCTTTATGAGCGAAACATTGCAACAGGTATGTAATTTATTAAAGATCAATAAAATACATATGTCAGCATTTCGACCACAGTCAAATTTCATGGAAAGGGCGTATCGCAGTCTTACAGAGTATTTACGACATTATATTGATTAGAATCAAAGCACATTGGATGATTGATTACTTTATTTTGTATTTTTAAACTACACCAGAATTAACAGTGTGACAGGATTAACGTCACACGAGTTAATGTTCGGTAGAATCCCAAATATACCAGGGATACTGCAAAGTGAACCCAAAGAAGTTCATTATTCATATGATGAGGATGCAGTTGAATTAAAAGCTATCCTACAGACACTACACAAACAGGCCAAAGCGATAAATCAGGGACCTAAAGTGAAAAACAAGGAATATTATGATAAAACACAAAATCCACAAGACTTTAAGATTGGGAGTAAAGTTCTGTTAAAAGATGACTCCAAAAATCTAATTAATGTAAAAATTTCAAAGGCAGTAACGTAAAATATTGTCCAGTTAGATATACTTTCTCCTAAGCAAGATAAAAAGTTATTTTAAAATTTTTAGTGCTTCTTTTGAAGGCAATTTTTATGTTTTTTTAAACAATTATTTTATTTTTAAATTTTTAGTGATATTATAGTTTGTTTTATATTTTAAATTTGCCGCAGCAGTTCCCATTTTGAGAAACTTCCTGGTAGCTCAGGGATTAAAGCGCTTGCTTTCAAAGAATAATTCTGTCTTTAAATACCATAACAACTTCCAGAAAGGGATGAATTGGGTGTTGTGTTAAGGAATGTCAGGTTTACATCTTGGTCAAGGCTATGTTTCGATCGTATCATAACATCTGTTAAAGCTGCTGGTCGATAACCGAAACATATAACATCGAGCATTAATACATACCACATGCAGAAATCTGTCTCTGGAATATATCTGTTTGCTCTGGCATCACACAGAAAATGTAGATTTTAATTGGTTTTCACAACGTGAAAGCTTGGGATCCAAGTTGAAGTCTGAAGTACATATTGAGCCATTATGGCACATTTATATTATAAATATTATGCTATGACTTAAAAATAGTTTAATTGATTTTGACAGGATTTAAAACTGTGGATTTTTGCAAAGAACATTGGAAATTAACAGGGGTGAGAGTAAAAGGGAAGACGGATTGGGTTTTTGTATGTCAAATATAGACTGCCTTTTCTGATTGATTTAAAGTATACGTGTATAAATTTCTATTGATATCAGATAAAACAATAGGTATGTATAAAAAACAATTAAGGGGTGTGGAGACAAAGAGTAGTTTGGTTTTTGTAGTGTGGGCAGTATTTTTCTCTCTGTTTTAAAGTATACATGTGCAAATTTTCATCGAAACCAGATAAAAACTGTAGCTTTGTGTAAAGAACATTTGCAAAAATTAACTGGGGTAAGGGAGTTAGTGGCACAGTTTTGTAAACAGAATGTAGACACTACGTTTCTCTTTGTTTTTAAGTATACATGTGCAGTGTTCCATGGAAAATTGTTAAACTGTGGGTATTTGTAAAGAACATTGGAAATTAGGAGGGGTGGGGTAGAAGGGAAAAGGAGTTGGGCTTCTGCAATCTAATTTAATCACAATTGTTCTGTATGTTTTAAAGTATACGTGTGCTAATTTCCTTCAGAATCGGATAGAAACTATAGATTAAAGGATGGAATGGAAGGAGCGGAGTTTGGACTCTCGAAACCAAATGTAGAAAGTATTTTTCTGTTTGTTTTGCAGTATACATGAGCATACTTCCTTCAAAATCAGAAAGAAATGGTATCTTTGTATAAAGAACAGTGACAGTAATTAAAGGGGTAGAAAGGAGGATAGGATTTGCGTTTTTGTTAAAGTTATGTGGACAGTATTTTTCTTTTTCTATTTGTTTTAAATTATACGCATGTGAAGTTCCACCGAATAGGATTAAAATGAGGATTTGTACAAATATTAAGGGAAGGGGAGCTAGAGTAGTTTTTTTGATTGTTTGTTCAGAAACCTTATCCATAAAAAATTACATATATATGTTCCAACTTTCATAAAGATCGGTCAAATGGTGTCGACTGCAGCTTTCTAAAAAGAAATTGATAAAAATCAAGGGGGTGGAAACGGAGAGAGGGGTTCAGTTTTTGGAAACAAAGAGTTGGCATTATTTTTCTCTTTGTTTTATAGTAAATATTTACTCAGTTCTGTCTAAACTGGTTAAAAACTGTGGTTGTGTATAAAAATTAAACGGTTTAATGGGGAGAGCGGATGGTTTTTAGATCTTTAGGTCAGACTCCTTCTTCGTGAAAAATACATATAAGCACCAACTTTCATGGTAATCGGTCAAACGATTGCGACTGTAGCTTTTTATAAAGAACATTGACAAAAGTTAATGGGTTTGAAGGAAGGAAAGGGGTTGACCATTGGCAAACCAAATGTTGACAGGATTTTTCTCTTTGTTTTAAAGTATACATGGGCAAAGGGTTCAATAAAAATCAAATAAGAAATGTAGATTTCTATAAAATTAAGGGGTATAAAAGGGAGACATGGGGTGGTTTTTTAAATGTTTTTATTTAATTTCTTTTTTGTCAGAAACCTTCTCCATGAAAAATTGCATGTATATACCAACTTTAATGGAGATCAGTTAAATGGTGTCGACTGTAGCTTTGTATAAAGAACATTGGTAAAAATTTAGGGGGTGGATATGGGGAGAGGGCTTCAGTTTTTTCAAGCCAAAAGTTGACAGTATTTTTCTCTTTATATTTGACTATACACGTCCAAAGTTTAATCGAAATCGGATAAAACATGTGTGTTTGTATAAAAATTAAAGGGTGTAAAGGGAAGGGTTTTTTTAATTAACTAGCTGTTACCCGCGACTTCGTACGCGTGGAGTTTCATTGCCAGAATTGGATATAGAAAACTGTTAGTAAAGTAAGATTTGTCCCAAACAACACCGAGTCGACAAAATATGATGGAAAGCCATCATTATATCATCCTATCGTCTAATCTGTCTCATGAAGAGAATCAATTTACAACATATTTAAAAACAGAAAAGTAAGCGAAGGTCCGGGATGTGTGTGTGTGGGGGGGGGGGAGGGGGGGTTAACTGATGGCAGCTATATTTCAGCTTGGTTTTTTCTTCTTTCTTCAACCTGAGCATCTGAATCTTATAATCTAATAGCAGCACATTGTCTTCTAGACCTGCACCTTAGGCCAGGTTTACGTCCGTAAGGCATGTCAGAAAAGAAGACAAATTGGTGCCAGAAACTTTTATACAGACACAAATGAATAGTACAGTGCAGAGCAAATTGACTTCTATAAAAATAATAAGTTTTGTTTCTTATCGAAATTTATTAACAAATCAAACACTAACAGACTGCGCTACTGAGCAACCAACGTAACATTACAGACTAACACACGAATCTGTCTGTCTTTCATCATTCGATAAGTTCTTAAAATTTCGTGACTAAAACTGTTATTCATATCGAAAAAATGTCCTGTGTCCTTCCTACACTATTTCATTGTTAAATTCCATCAATATTGATATAGCCATTTAGTCGTCAAAACGAAACAAAAAGACAGAGAACTTACTTCCACATTTATAATATGATAGCTGGTATCCCACAACTTCGTTCGTGATTGTAAAGTATTCATATTGACAGCTGTAGACATCTAACCACCATAGTGCACGATGGGAGACTCGATACTATTACCACACACAAATACAAGTCTTCTGCGCTATGTAGTTCCGGCAGCAAAGTAAAATTTACGGATACACACAAGTCTTTGGATGAAATACGAAAATATTCATGATCGACCAATTTCAAACACCATATCTCACACACTCCCACAGTTACCGAATTTCGGGCAACGTTGTGATCGATGGGTGACTCTGTGTTACTACCACACAAAAACGCCGGTAATCTGCGATTTATAGTTTTCACTCAAAAGTGATACACCGTGACACATGCGTCTTTGGCAGAAATATGAAATTGCCGCAGGTCGACCATTTTCATCCCCCATATCTTCCACACCCCCATAGCTACAGACATCTAACAACCATAGTGCACGACAACAGACACGATTCTACCACCACACACAAACACCAATGCTCTATGCTATGTAGTTGTGGCAGAAAAGTGAAATCTGCGGAGACACATGCCTTTCGTCAAAATACGAAAAAATCCTTGGTCGGCCACTTACAACCACCATATATCCCACACAACCACAGTTTCAGAAATTCGGGCGATGTTGTGATCGAAAGGTGACTCTGTGATACTACCACACACAAACGCCAGAGATATGTGATCGATAGTTTTCACTGCAAAAGTGATACACCATGACACTTGTTGCAGAAGTATGAAATTGCCACAGGATCGACCACTTTCAACCCCCATTTCTCCCACACCCCCATAGCTACCGACATCTAACAACCATAGTGCACTACATGAGATACGATTTCTACTACCAGACACAAACACCAATGCTCTATGCTATGTAGTTGTGGCAGAAAAGTGACATATGCAGAGGCAGTCGAAATACGAAAATATCCTTGGTCGGCCACTTACAACCACCATATCTACCACAGTACCACAGTTTCTGAAAATCGGCCGCTGTTGTGATCGAAAGGTGACTCTGTGCTACTACTACACACAAACGCCAGTTATCTGTGATCTATAGTTTTCGCTGAAAAGTGATACACCATGACACTTTTGTCTTTGGCAGAAGTATGAAATTGCCACAGATCGACCACTTTCAACCCCCATTTCTCCCACACCCCCATAGCTACCGACATCTAACAACCATAGTGCACTACATGAGATACGATTCTACTACCAAACACAAACACCAATGCTCTATGCTATGTAGTTGTGGCAGAAAAGTGACATATGCGGAGACAGTCGAAATACGAAAATATCCTTGGTCGGTCCACTTACAACCACCATATCTACCACAGTACCACAGTTTCTGAAAATCGGCCGCTGTTGTGATCGAAAGGTGACTCTGTGCTACTACTACACACAAACGCCAGTTATCTGTGATCTATAGTTTTCGCTGAAAAGTGATACACCATGACACTTTTGTCTTTGGCAGAAGTATGAAATTGCCACAGATCGACCACTTTCAACCCCCATTTCTCCCACACCCCCATAGCTACCGACATCTAACAACCATAGTGCACTACATGAGATACGATTCTACTACCAAACACAAACACCAATGCTCTATGCTATGTAGTTGTGGCAGAAAAGTGACTATATGCGGAGACAGTCCAAATACGAAAATATCCTTGGTCGGTCACTTACAACCACCATATCTACCACAGTACCACAGTTTCTGAAAATCGGCCGCTGTTGTGATCGAAAGGTGACTCTGTGCTACTACTACACACAAACGCCAGTTATCTGTGATCTATAGTTTTCGCTGAAAAGTGATACACCATGACACTTTTGTCTTTGGCCGAATGTATGAAATTGCCACAGATCGACCACTTTCAACCCCCAATCTCCCACACCCCCATAGCTACCGACATCTAACAACCATAGTGCACTACATGAGATACGATTCTACTACCAAACACAAACACCAATGCTCTATGATATGTAGTTGTGGCATAAAAGTGACATATGCGGAGACAGTCGAAATACGAAAATATCCTTGGTCGGCCACTTACAACCACCATATCTAACACAGTACCACAGTTTCTGAAAATCGGCCGCTGTTGTGATCGAAAGGTGACTCTGTGCTACTACTACACACAAACGCCAGTTATCTGTGATCTATAGTTTTCGCTGAAAAGTGATACACCATGACACTTTTGTCTTTGGCAGAAGTATGAAATTGCCACAGGTCGATCACTTTTCAACCCCCATATCTCCCACACCCCCATAGCTACCGACATCTAACAACCATAGTGCACTACATGAGATACGATTCTACTACCAAACACAAACACCAATGCTCTACGCTATGTAGTTGTGGCAGAAAAGTGACATATGCGGAGACAGTCGAAATACGAAAATATTCTTGGTCGGTCACTTACAACCACCATATCTACCACAGTACCACAGTTTCTGAAAATCGGCCGCTGTTGTGATCGAAAGGTGACTCTGTGCTACTACTACACACAAACGCCAGTTATCTGTGATCTATAGTTTTCGCTGAAAAGTGATACACCATGACACTTTTGTCTTTGGCCGAAGTATGAAATTGCCACAGATCGACCACTTTCAACCCCCAATTCTCCCACACCACCATAGCTACCGACATCTAACAACCATAGTGCACTACATGAGATACGATTCTACTACCAAACACAAACACCAATGCTCTATGATATGTAGTTGTGGCATAAAAGTGACATATTGCGGAGACAGTCGAAATACGAAAATATCCTTGGTCGGCCACTTACAACCACCATATCTACCACAGTACCACAGTTTCTGAAAATCGGCCGCTGTTGTGATCGAAAGGTGACTCTGTGCTACTAATACACACAAACGACAGTTATCTGTGATCTATAGTTTTCGCTGAAAAGTGATACACCATGACACTTTTGTCTTTGGCAGAAGTATGAAATTGCCACAGGTCGATCATTTTCAACCCCCATATCTCCCACACCCCCATAGCTACCGACATTTAACAACCATAGTGCACTACATGAGATACGATTCTACTACCAAACACAAACACCAATGCTCTACGCTATGTAGTTGTGGCAGAAAAGTGACATATGCGGAGACAGTCGAAATACGAAAATATCCTTGGTCGGCCACTTACAACCACCATATCTACCATTGTACTACAGTTTCTGAAAATCGGCCGCTGTTGTGATCGAAAGGTGACTATGTGCTACTACTACACACAAACGCCAGTTATCTGTGATCTATAGTTTTCGCTGAAAAGTGATACACCATGACACTTTTGTCTTTGGCAGAAGTATGAAATTGCCACAGATCGACCACTTTAAACCCCCATTTCTCCCACACCCCAATAGCTACCGACATCTAACAACCATAGTGCACTACATGAGATACGATTCTACTACCAAACACAAACATCAATGCTCTATGCTATGTAGTTGTGGCAGAAAAGTGACATATGCGGAGACAGTCGAAATACGAAAATATCCTTGGTCGGCCACTTACAACCACCATATCTACCACAGTACCACAGTTTCTGAAAATTGGCCGCTGTTGTGATCGAAAGGTGACTATGTGCTACTACTACACACAAACGCCAGTTATCTGTGATCTATAGTTTTCGCTGAAAAGTGATACACCATGACACTTTTGTCTTTGGCAGAGGTATGAAATTGCCACAGGTCGATCATTTTCAACCCCCATTTCTCCCACACCCCCATAGCTACCTACATCTAACAACCATAGTGCACTACAGGAAAGACGATTCTACTACCACACACAAACACCAAAGGTCTATGTTATGTAGTTGTGGCAGGAAAGAGAATTATACGGAGATACGAATTTTTGGTCGAAATATGAAAACGCCCTGCACTTACCAACTTTAATCATTATATCTCCCACATCCCTACAGCTATCGTCATTCGGCCAACGTTGTGCACGACAGGAAACTCCATGCTACTTCCACCCACAAACATCAGTGATCTGTGCTAGGTAGTGTTGGCTGAAAAGTGAAATATAGGAAAAAACACGTCTATTTTTATATATATATAAGATTATACATAAAAAATTACATGTATATGCCAACATTGACGATAGTCGGTCAAACGGTGTCGAGTGTGGCTTTTTATGAAGAACATTGACAATAATTAAAGGGGTGGAAGAAGGGAGGGAGTTGTGCTTTGGCGGTTCAATTGTTGACAGGATTTTTCTCTTTGTTTGAAGTATACATGGACAAAGTTCAATAAAAATCAGATTAGAAATGTAGGTTTCTATAAAGTTAAGGTTGTAAAGGGGAGAGGAGGTGGTTTTTTATTTTTTGGTTAGAAACCTTCTCCATGAAAAACTACAAGTATTTGCCAACTTTAATGGAGATTAGTTCAATGGTGTCGACTGTAGCTTTGAATAAAGAAAATTGGCAAAAATTAAGGGGGTGGATAGAGAGAGAGCGGTGCAGTTTGTTTTAAACCAAAAGTTGACAGTATTTTGCGCTTTTTAGTTTTGGCTATATATGTCCAAAGTTTCATCAAGATCGAACAAAAAATGTAGATTTGTATAAAAATTAAGGGGTGGAAGGGAGTAGAAGGGGTGGTTTCTCAATGAAATTCATATAGGACCACTATGGAGGTATACCCTATCCACTAAAAAAAATTCATTTAAATGGGTTCAAAATTGACAAAGATATCACTAAACATACATACCAAAAAAAAAAAAAAAAATACAGACGAATTGAGAACCTCCTCCTTTTTTTTGAAGTGGGTTAATAATTCTAATTATTAGTTCATCTTGCCAGAAAAAGATACTTTGATTATTGATGATTCTTGCAGGTTGTATGCTAAAGTAAATTATGATGAACTAAAATGTAAGCAGTTAAGGTCTGATCTTAGTAATTGTAAACAAAATTTTTTACTCTCAACTTCCTATGAAAATGCGCCGTGCAAATTAAAATTAGCCAGTAAGAACAATCCCTAGTGATTGTACAAGAAAATTATTCTCTTTAAAAGAGAGTTTGTTTACTAAATTAAATAATAACGAATAGTTGTTCGTCGCACCCAAGGAAGAAGGTATTACGATTTTATGTGGTGAAAATCAACCCACGGACGTAATTTTCAGAGGAACCGGTAAAATAAAATTCTTTCAAAGATGTAGAGGTTATTGCCCAAAAATCTTAATCGAAGCACAGCAAACGATAAGAACGAATTTAGAAGTTTATTGTTGTATCATAAACAAAGATTAACATAATAGTTGAGAATTAAAGTTGAATTTGCCCATGGTGAATATTGTCAAAAATCTTGAAGATTTGCGTATTACATGCTTCAAGATGATATTGAACAGCAGGAGAAAAACGCTTTTACAAATTATTCATTGTCTCATTACTCAATCTGTTTAAGAAATTGTTTTAAATATTTTTGGCATAATACTGCAGGTGAATGTGCAATGAAATTTGTGTGAACACCACAATTGTAAACCAATCGATTTGTAGTGAATTGTCTCGTATAACAGGTCGACGACCTATTCATATCAATCAAGACATAAACAATTAACTCAATGATGAGGATAATGTGGTATTTGAGAGATCGCATTCCACTATTGGACAAAGACAATCTCTCGATATCGATCAGTTACCTGTTACTTCTCGCTGTAAATAATTAATTCCCCCGATTGATTAATTAACTAGCCCCACGTTGTACGCGCTATTGTAATGAGACGGCTGAAGGAGGGGGGGGGGGGAATTTTAATTTATTTAAAGAATTTAATTTTTGGTTGGCAAGAATCTTAACATTGCCAGATCTCAAGGAAACTGACATTGATATTATTTTTTTTTTTTTTCATTTTGATTTTACACCGCTAGGCATATTTAAATTTAATATTAACATAAAATCACTGGAATGTCAAACAAGCCTAGTCATTACAATTGGCCGATTTATCCACGCAAACAATTGAATGAATTTACTTAAATTATCTAATGAAGTTAGATTATTAAAAGATGACAAATATGCGCAATATAAAACGATAGTAAATATCAGCAATTAAAACATATGTACATGTATATGAATATTAATCTCGGGCGCCGTTAACTAAAGAAAATTTGGAACTTGTGATTTGCAAGGCCTCCACAACACATATGTTCGATGAAAATGCCAGCTAGCTCAGAATTAACTCTGCTTGGTGAGCATAAGTCTGTCTCAAATCGCTTACGGGTCATTCGCAGTCTCAAAGAACACAATGATTCCAGACCTGGCGAGTGAACATTACCAGCTCGAAGACAGCGTCTCTTGTGGAGGTCGCACAGCTTGTCTCAGTGTGATCTCGATGCAGTGACCAGACGGGGATCACCAGCCTGTGACTATAGGATGGTTACTCTCCAATGCACCCAGAGTCGAACCTTCTCGGACCGTTGCCAAGCCAGAAGTGCCTCTCGCTCTTGGGAAAAATGGCCTCCTTCCTCTCGGCGAAGAAAAACATGTCGTGGCAGAAAGAATAAGCCCTGTTTTAATTTATGAAAACCTTGAGGATTCTTTTCATTGGCAGGTTAGGCTTTCTGGAAATCACGTGATGTCGTAGCACATTGTGATTCGCGGCAATTTTGCCAGCGTTCTCCCGCGCGTCTGTCTTTGGTGGGGCGGGGGAGAGCTGACCTTCATAGCTCCGCTATACAAGCCAAGGGACGACCAGGTGGCCTTGACCGGCGACAGTGACTGTCCATTGTCGCTTCACTGTTGTGGGCTAACGGTACTACTTCCGCCCCTTGGACGAGGTCTGCAGAAAACTTACGCTCGCATATTTGCTCTGAGTCCTCTCAAATAAACACCCTTGCATATTAATTTAAACATATACAATTTGGGCTGCCCGAGATCAGTTTAATTAATCTAATCTGAATAACATTAATATTGAAATAATTTGAAATATATATATTGTAGTGTGGCGTAATAACGTCCTGCTACAGAGGTAACACCATTTTATGACTAAGCTGGAAGATAACGATAGTGATATTTGTCTGAGGTAAGGGTTTTTGAAAGACTATATAAACATCTTCCAACCAAATATCAACCTCTACTTAAGTGCTCACTCTGTTTGCATGGACGAGGTGCTGGTGACTGAATGATTCCCTTTATAAACAATCACGCACTGGAGCGGAAGAACGGAGAGTGGTCCAGGGCTGGAAAAAGAACCAAAAGTTGGTTGAATTAGAAAAGATCAACGGTACGGCGATAAAGAAGGCAACGGGAAGCCACAGCATTAAATACCCACAGAATAGCCAACGGGCATTTAATTGAATGGCAATTCTGTCAACACTGAATGCAAAATATACGAGCGAAAAGCAACGAAACCAACATCACCATACACTCTCGAGGCTTAAAGGATGCAGAACTCTTTCATGGCCGCGTAATAAACTCCTAATAACAAAATAATTTCACAGCGCCCAGCGCTCTAAAATTGAACAATATAGAATTGTAGCACTAAAATGTAGAAAAAGCACATTATACATTTTAAATCACATAATAACATAAAACTGCTGTACATACTTTGTTAAGATTGTAAAGTTCTCTTTATTTTAGAAAATATGAAAATATATTTTATCCATTTAAATATACTACTTTTCCTCGTGTTTCCTGAGTCAAACTAGTTCAAATAGGATCTTTATTTTTCTCTGCATTCCATCGCTGGTTTTCTTTCGATACCACCTGTCGAAATAACACCAATATTAAAAAATCATACATAATGTACTCCATTCCATTTATTATAACTTTAATATAAAATAAAAAGTCTTCCACTTATCTTATTATCTTCTATTTTTCAAATGACAATCAATTACCAATTACAACCTTAATGTTTCATTAACTTTACCATGATACTAATCTTCTGCCCTCGGGCTTAAATTATCCATTTCCCGCCAGGATTTTTTTACAGCTTCTCCATTAAGCTTTTCTCATCCACACCTTCTCTCGTTACATTTTTTCTTCAACTCCTTCTTCTCGTCAACTATTCCCTTTCACCAAAGATCTTGTATAACTCTGTGACCTTAAAAACTGAATGTTAGTATTTAAAATCACAACTACTAATTAAAAAACAATTTTAATAATATTAAAATCACAAATGGTGAAGTCGTGTACCTCACCTGTAACAGTACAAGTGACTGGTACTGTTGCGTGTGCGACAGTTGGTACCCCTGCCAGGAGCCGGGGCGATGGCAGTCGCGTGGAGTGTGTGTGTGTGTGTGTGGCCGGGCACAGGATTAAAGCGCTGGCGGGAACAGTGTAGTATGGACAGATGTGTTGAAAACAAAAGTGCTTCACACTTTAAGAAATTTTCTATCTTCAGATACTAGTTTTATTTTATCGACTGATGGCCATCCGGGAGAGAGTGTGGAAATAATATTAATAAATCACACTGTGGCAAACAGTAATGTCGAGAAGGAGTGATAGAATTTCATTTATTCTCCTCTCTCTGTAGAGATATCCCGGATATTCCCAGTCTGGCGACCGGGCTAACAAATAAAGTAATCTAATTCAGTTGTTTTGTAAAGTTCCCTTGTGCACAAGTCGGCAGGGACAGAAACGATTATAGGACTGTGTAATTACATGGCCATACCGTGGCAGGACTATGCGATTGGAAAAAAAAGTAGGTGAAGTGGACAATCGGTCTATATTTTACCGAACTCGCATAACGAGTGTGGAGCGCTGCGACGCGACGGTAAAGAACTTGATACATTGCGCAACACTGATCTCGCGACATATGGTTCGAGCGGAGAGGCGATAACAGGGAGACGACCGAGGCTACACAACGCGACTGGAATAAAAAACGTGTGGCGGCATCGGAATAGCGACCTTGAGACACCTCTACGCAGGGTGTCTATGCAGCCAACTGTTCCTACGCGGTGGCGGGGGAGCAACGACCTTGTCAGCTGGGTCCGGCTGATGCAGCGAGCGGCGAAATACTCAGCCGGCAGACCAGATAGGAACCTTTTATTTATTTGCTTTGCCTATCAATTAAATTCTACCAAATCTTTTCTTTAGTTTTCTTCCAAAAACGAGGGTTTTCTTTTCTTCTTTTGGCATTTTCTGTCTTTCTTGACATCAGTGATGGAAAAAAAAATCAATTTTCCAATGAAGTAAATGATTTATTAAGAGTCAATTTTATTTTGTCTGTATAATATTTATATTTGAGGCACTCTAGCCTGAAAATTTGCAGCTTATTCCTTGGTTTCATATTATAAACTTGTTTTCTGAATTTTAATGTTTCAATTTCCTGGGAAGTAAGCTATGGGTAGTAAAGGAGAAAATAACGATGCGCCCTGGGAGGCTTCCTTCAAGACTCTGCTCGCAGATATCCAAAGTGACCTACAAATTTTGCGGACAGATATGAAAGCCGATTTGGAAACTCTCAAAATTATTAGGTCGGAATATGAAGTGCTCAGATCCTCAGTTAAGGAAAGTAATAGGAAGTTCGATTGCCGGTTTTCGGACCTTCGGGAAAGTCTGGAAAATCATCAGTTGCAGATCGCTGAGAATAAAAGGGGCCTGGAAAAGGGCAAGGAGGCGTGCACCATGCAAGCGGAAAATTTATCATCGCAATTGATCCATGTTAAGCTCGAAGCAAATAACCATAAGAGCCAATGTGATCAGATGTCAGCATTCATATATCATCAAATTACGCAGCTAACAGAAATAATTGGTGGCCACAACAACAAAATGGAAAGGGTAGAGAATAATTACCAAACTCTGGAAAAAGGCATTCAACAGAGCTGTTCTGAAATGAGGGCCTAAATAGACGTTGTATCAGGTGAGGTGTTGAAGATATCTAACAGAATGGACAAAATTCAATTTTAAACTGATATTTTAGTAGATGCAGAGGCGGCCTTAGGGGGTGGCGAACAGGGCAGTCGCCCAGGGCCTCGCTCTTGCAGGGGCCTCGCGCAATAACCCGACTAAAAAAGTTTATATTTAAAACTTTTCTATTTTATCCTTAGCTGGTAGTTACGACAGTAAAAAGCTGATTAATTCATAATAAAATATATATTAATAGTAATAATTTCCTAAATAAAACTTCTAATTTATATTTATTCAATATCACATTTGTATAAAATTAAGATTAACGATATCAAGATTAATTAAATTTTCAGTAAATAATATTTTTTCTGTAATATATGAATGAAAAATTCATTATTATTTGAATTTCTCTCCCCATACATCAGAAAACTCGGTTTTGTTACTTTCATCGTGTTTTCGATTTACACTCGGGGAATTCCAGTGTTTCATTTCGGTGATCAACTCTTCTCACCTTAAGCTTATTTTGCTAGCAGCTATTAGTTCGAGCCACACTTGACCGATACTAGTCCGCGCTGACATTCGGCCGAGTGACGGCTCACCCCTCTCCTGGTTACAGTTGGCCGTGGGTCGTCCGTGTATCTACTCAGTCTTCTTTAACGTTTTCATGTGGTTCTTTCACGGAATCAATTTTGAAAAATTTCCGCAAAAGTTAGTTGCGTAAGCGTACTTTATAATCTACAAAAGTAATAAAGTAGGTTAAAATACTTTCTTTACCTGACTCACGTTATCACCTCACTGATATTCAAATGCAGTCTTCACAAGCCATCTAAAGTCTTTCGCGCACTGTACGGGATTGAGAGATTCTCGCGTTTCTGAACGCAATCACAATGGAATTTCAAACGCTAATCACTTCGCACTTGACGTGGTTCTTGTATTAGTGGTTATTTTTGATTCATTCGATATTTTTTATTAATATAGAATGAGATTATTTTATATTTTAATTTAAATACAGACTGTAAAGATGCTGTATTGTAATTTCGTGTGGTCTTAAAAAAACTAGTCACAGAGTTTCTAATTGGCTGCGCAGTGCACCTCTCTTGTAGCCACCTAACATATTCTGGTTGTCCTACTATACTTGTGGCCAAATCAATTGGTGGGTGGCCTCGAATGCGCCGTTGTCAAACCACGCACTTAACAGTTGTATTAACTTTTTTACTTGAACTAATAGTTTTTACTGTGTTTTAAATAATTTATAATCACAATTTTGTGATAAAATATTGATGTATGTCATTTTGTTAAGAAAGTTATGTTAATGCAAATGCATTTAATATAACTGAAGAATACTTTCTCGAGAAACTAAGAAAACTTATTGAATTACTCTTCTTATTTTATTTGCAGCTAAGCACTATTAAATTTTATTTTTAGTTTGAATTCTTACTACTAAAATCAAAATTATATTTTGTTATGCTCTGCACTGAAAAACTTGCATAATTGACGACAAAATTATTATTATATATATATATATATATATATATATATATTGACTATAGAATCAAAATTGCGTTATACCAAAAATGTATATGTGGAAAAGAAGTATGGCCACTGCAGTTTTTTTATATATAAAAATCAATCATTACACAAGTAAGCAAAAATGTTATATCGTAATCATGAATATTATTGGAAAGCCAAATGTTTTTAAGCAATATTAATAATATCCAAAAGTAATATCGTAACTTACTACCAACAATAAAACAAGTTAAATATGAGTTTGGGGGTTTAAATAACATTAACACAGCAAACTATTAAATAGAAGATACTAAAAGTAGCACAGTAATTGATAAGTTTATTGATTTATATGTTCTTTAATACTTTACTTGTCTTTCATCTCCATCAATGCTTTCTTCTTCATCATCATCTTCCTCTACTTCACTGCTCTCTTCTTCTGTCATTGAATTATCGTTGAAGTTGATTATAAGAGGCTCGATTACATTATCTCAGTTCACTTCCTATTCGAAATCTTTTGTTTGCAGTTTTTCGGTATGGTAGACACATTTTTGCCACTATTCGATGGTGACGTTTTCCAAGGCTTTATGTAACAAACGTTCGACATCGGCGATTTTAAAAGTGTTGTTTTACTCCGCCACTTCTCTTTTGACTTAGGCCCTAATGAGCTCTATCGGATTGTACTGGCAATGATAAAGGGATAAGCGGACTACTTCAAGTCTTTTTTCGTTTGCAAGTACGTCCAACTCAAACACCGGTTCTTCTTTATTCATGCGGACCTTCTCCAGCATCTCAGCTCTCGTCTCCGTAGGCAAATACGAAATTTTCTTTTCTGTTATCCAAGCAGCTACATCAGCTTTCGGCGATTTGGTTGTTGGAGCTCGGTTTATCACTACCCGAAGATATTTGGCTTTGTCCAAGACGATGATATAACCTTCCTACAAAACATTCAAAAACCTGTCGAGAAACCAATCTTTAGAAGTCGTTGTATTCATTTCTTCAGATTTGATGGTTTTGCTGCATCTGTAGACAAACTTGCTTTCCTGGAGAAAGCCAGTCTTTGCTGTTCAGTCTTGCCCCTTTTCCGACAGATACCTTTAAGCCCCCACTTCCATTTGAATTCTGCCAGATATTTTTTAAAGAATGATTCTTAGTTACCCAAGTTTCATCTAAGTAAAAAATGGGTTGCGTGTCACCTGAGCTACGAAGGGCGCTCATTTTCCTCAAAAATTTTATTCTATAGGCCACTATGTCGTTACGCTCAAGCAAAAATCGCCTACCATTATTCTGACGCCTGTATTTAAGTCCTATATTGTTCAATATGCGTCTTACAGAGCGTGCAGATCCTGTAAAATTTATCTTTTCTGTTAATATTTTCTTAATTTTTCTGAGGTAGAGTACTCACCACGGTCGCAAAATTCGTGTACTTTCCTCCTGACAATGTCCCTGTCAAAGTCGCTAAGCTTTGTTAGAGTGCTGTATTGTTTCATATTTTTCTTTGGAGTAACAAACGTCGGTAATTTTCCCTCACGATACACGCGCTGGACAGTTCTCAAATTGACACCACAAGCTGCAGCGCAAATAGCCTACACATTCCCTAAATTTCTTCGCAATATGGTTGGTTTTTGCGGTAACAAATCACTACAGTTTTTTATTTCAGCAATATCAAGTACGTCCATATTATTCCAGTCTTTTCTTACCAGCGTACATGTAGAAGGCAAAATTTCACCATCATTGTCCACAAGAAGTTTGAAATATTTATATACATTGTGAATGATAGATTTACTCTGTTGTCTGCTTCAGCCGCAGTGGTTCTGCTGTCGATGACGTGCGTCTTGTTGGAGTCGTTTGTCCGGAAACACCTGGAGTAGAAGAATAAGTCTCTTCCTGAATATCAATTTTTAGTAGCACGATTCTCTTGCTAAATTACCCTAATTATAAGTTCTACACTTTTTTGTTCGGTAAAATTATTACATTAAATTACTATTATTAATAAATAACTAAAACGAATTATTTAAATCGCACATAAAAATCGCAAATCGTTAAAAATCAAAATATCATCTCTCGAGCAAGATCACCCTCACACTGACACACTTTCTACGAGAGGTTCACACATTTTTTGTGTGTTGAAAGGGAGGTGGAAGGTATGGCGGTGGGTAGCGAGCTGTTTCTGCTTGGACTAGGCAATACAGGCTCACCGCGATGCAATTTTCAGGTGATAGAAGAGAGCGCATCGCGAGATTGTGTCCAAGTACGGCAAAAGCGCGTTCACACTGACCCGCCAATTTATTTGGCCACAGCTATAGGAAAAGGAAACCTACAGTTTAATGTGGAATTTTAACCATGGAGTGTTCTTGCACTTCGCATTAACAAATCAATACTGTGACAGAGGTAAATTTCAGTTTTAAGGCACATAAAATCCTCAAAGTGGGGTACTCGAACCCTCTAGGGGTTCGCCAACTGAACGTATGGAGTTCCCAACACGATTTACGGTATGGCGGCTGACAGGGTATCTCGAGAGTGTAACACGCGACATGGTGAATTGTGATTGAAAATGAGCAAAATTGCTCCTAAAATCGATTCAACTTGCAACAAGAAACGAGCAAATCTATCAGATTAATTAATAACAAATTGCTCTTTGCGACTCTATTACTTTTTTTACACAAAAATTCCTTTAAAAAAAAATAAAAAGTCAGTTTAAGGGGTTCGCCATTTTGTGGGAAATTTTATGGGGGTACATGGAGCTATGAGTTTGAGAAACCCCGTTTAAGAATGACGCAATCTACATTTTACAATCGTCTGATCAACATGGAATTAAAGTTGAAGAAAGACATTTTTTTCAAGGTAATCGATAACATGAAAACAACATTTGGCCATAAATGACTGAAAATTTCTAAACCGTCTCCATATGCTTCTCCACATCCAGCAGCCCGACACCGGACCACACCGTCAAAAAATAAACCAAACTAATGACGGCAGGGTGTCGGACGAGATTCAATGTCGTTTGAACTAACATCAATCGAGTTAGCTTCAATAATAAGAGAGGTGTCGTCGTGGTTATGCCGATCAGTATAACCCGGCCTGAATGCGTTAGAGAATCGTTTGTAGGGCATTAACCTTTCAGTAGATAAATAAAAATTGAATGATATTAAGTTTAAAAAAATCTTATGTAATTAGCAGTACTTATAGTTAAGAGTGAGTACTTTGAAAATCTACTACTAAATTATTTCTGAGTTAGTTTTATGTGCAAAACAAGAGTTATGAAAGGAGTTCGCCTGAATGTTTGTGCTTTAATTAAAGATTTAATCTCAGGAAATCCCACAAAAATTATTTTTAAATCCCTGCCTACATCTTCCAGTTTATCATGATTAACAATTTGTCATTTTTATGTTTTGTTAACTTTTATAAACCTTCAAATGTAATGTTTTTAAATTCAGAATTTATTTATTTATAACTTTTGCATTTCTCATCAATCATAAGAAATATCGGTTATTTGTTACGTGGCGATACCGCATGCACTGGCGACGGCGGACGTGACGTCACCGTGACGATCCGTACAGTCACAGCTTGTAAACATGTCACTATCGGGACCGCACGGAAATGTGGGGTTTTTTGGGCGGGGAGAAGAGGGAAAAATATGCGTATATTACAAATGTTACTAACGCGACCACACGGAAAAGTGGGGTTATTCCTTTTAGTGCTATTGTGACCTCGCTACGCTCGGTCACAATAATTTAAAATTGTACAATATCAACCTAAACTGATATCCCGAAGGTGAATCAGATGCAGGCGGCCGCTGGTAAGCGGCCGCAGATGTCCAATAACACAACCAGATGTTCAGTGTTTGATGTGTTATCGGATTTCTGCCGCTTATTTGCCTCCCATTTCTGTAAAACACCGTATAAAATATTTTACGAAACGATACCGCGAGTGCACATTTATTTCCAGTGTGACATATGTTTACAAGCTGTGACTTTACGGATCGCCACGGTGACGTCACGTACGCCGTCGCCAGTGCATGTGGTATCGCCACGTAACAAATAACCGAAATATCTACTTTTGGTTCACATACTTTGCACAAAGGACAAGGGCCTCGCGAAAATCTGCCGCCCGGGGCCTCGCAATGGTTAAGGCCGCCTCTGAGTAGATGAACATGTCAAGATACAAATTCCTGGAGGGGTGAAGAAAGAGCTGAAAAAGGATTTCACCCTGCAGGTACCGGAGGATCAAAATCTGCGAAGATAGATTGACGGCAGTGACACCCGGACCACAAGTGTTTTGAAGTCAGTCGGATCACTCTCGTCAAGACTGGTAGACAACAATGAGAGTGGTCTACATCCACAAACACAACACAATGACCCAACATATTCCAACAGCAGTAATTCCAAGGGACAGAAAGAAAGAAGGCAGATCGGGCTAAGGCTGTATGAGCAAGCAAGAAATATAAAGAGGAATAAAAGGCAATCTGGAAGAGGAAAAGGCTCTATTCAATGAGAGAAGAGACGTGCTTAGATTCCATAAAAAGGAAAATATCGAGGGAGAAGATAATCCAAATGTATTAGAGGTTAATCTTTCTTCTAGAACATGCATGATATTCCAGAAAATCTGAAGAGTTATATAGACATTTGTTTTCCATGATGGAAACAACTTTTATTTCACTAAGGCGAAACTTTCTGGCTTTTCTTTCCTGTTCTGACTTATTTCTCTGTTTCTATTTCTGAGCTAAGAGCAAAGTATTACAAATCCAGTGAGCATGGAAGAGTGCGTGGGAAGTGTCGTGTGGAAAATACAACGATCAAAAGGCAGCAGTGGAAATAGTGCGCGGAGCAGGCGACAGCTAAAGCTGTATTATTTTTTTTAAATCTTTTAATGAAAAATTTGTTTTTTGTCGGGCAGTAAGATGATCAGTGTCAGTATATATAGAATTTTATGCTTATATTTTTATGTAATTAGTGTTAAAACTTTATTTGCTTAACCATATAAATGTTATAGTTAAAAAAACAATAAGGATGGTCATCAGAATACTATGACTAAGATGTGGTAAACTTGGATGTATTGTTTTGTCTATTGTAGTCAGATTTCTCAAATTTATAACAAATCCTTGGGTTCATCAATCCCTATCATTTGTTCCATTTTAAGGGGGAGAGTGTAACAGTACAAGTGACTGGTACTGTTGCGTGTGCGACAGTTGGCACCCCTGCTGGGAGCCGTGCGATGGCAGTCGCGGGGAGTGTGTGTGTGTGTGTGGCCGGTCGCAGGATTAAAGCGCTGGCGGGAACCCGATATTTGATCTTCCCGCAATAAATCCACTGTGATCTCATCTTCATTGCATGCTCTCATTTTGTCTCTCGTGAACTCTTCTATTCCCAATATTCTCACTTCCTCGTTCTTTGTCAGTTCGTACTCTTCTTTTATACTAACATTACCATCGTCATCATTTTCTTGTTCTTTTTCGCTATCATATTCCCTATCATCCACCTCTTCTTTGATATAAATATTTTCTTCCTTTTCTTTATTATTTGGTTCTTTATCACTCTCTTCTTTAATACTAACAACCTCTTCTTTATTTATATCATCTGGATCGGCTGCTCCAAACACTTCTGTTATTGCCCCTTTTCTCAATTCTAAGTTTTGCTCTTTTGTGTCATCTCTTTCCTCTTTCGTTTCACACATTTTGAAACATTTCCACCACTGAAAATATACTACTTTTCTTTGTGTTTCCTGCGTCAGACTATTCTCCACTTATCAGACGAACTGTTTTTTTTTGTAAGACAAAGAGGGACTATGAGTATGAACTATTTCCCCAAAGGGTAGGAAGACAGGTAGGAGCAGGGTTGTCAGATGGCCGCGAAATCCGGGAATGTCCGTGGATTTTGTGTCTGGTCCCGTATCCAGGAATTAAGCGTTACTGCAACGGAATTCCCGTATACCAAGGTGGCCATGCCACACTCGTAGCGGGAGGTAGAGTAGCGCTCGACCTTACCGACCAGAGACAATATATATAGACTATTGAACTATGACGTAGTGATTTTCAACCAAAGTTGAATTAATAACTGACCACTTTCGTTAATGGTCTTAGTTCATGTGCACTGTACGTGAGTTATTAGGTTATTTTAATTGGACATCATACTAAATATATTACAGAATCGACTATTCTGGCAATTCATTTCTTCAGAGTTACTCAACTGTTTAATAATACGGAATATGTATTACTTTCTCTGGGTGTCACAGATACTATGACCAATGATTAAATAGTGTTTTCCCAGTCTCAATAAAAAAACAACGTGATGCTTTCGAAGCAACCAGGAATTTTTTTAAAATTTTGCTGAGTGAGCTTTAAGGGTCAAATACCAGTTAAGCTAGTTTGAATCTATGAACAATCGTATCTGTTCATGTTTAATACCTTCCTTTATTGATACCTACTTCTATTAGTACTTCTGAGTTCTTGAAGCTCAAGAGCTTTTATTCATCCTGAACCACAGGTCAAGTTTATATTTCGTCAAATGAGGTCCTGTCATAATCTTTCTACATCTACATCTATACTCTGCATTTCACAATTACTGTGGGTGGCAGAGGGTGCTAAGCACCAATCCTAATTCAGTGCATTCCAATCCCGAACAGAACGAGTAAAGAAAGAATACATAAATGTATCAGTATGGCATCTTATTCTCGAAACTTATCCCTCCTGTCATTGCGACCTAAATAGTGACCTAAAAACTGGAACTATTCTAGACACGTGACGATACGCAAAAAAATAAATAAAAAAAAAATAAAAATAAAAAAAAATAAAAATAAAACGGTCCGAGTCGAACACTAGTAACCATAATATATATATAGTAGTACATCAGTTGTCACTGTACCTTTAAGTATCCTAATCATAAAAAAATCCTTTGGCTACTTTATTTGATACTAGCGTAGTTCCCAGCGTTGCCCGGTATAGTTGGCGTAGATTACCCGTGCGCTATTTTTATTCCCGCAATGACAAACATTTGTACAAAGATTCATAAAATTCGCGCCAACTTTTTTTGGAATTAAAACAAACCTTCATTCACATGCTCCCTATCAAGAAATGGGTGGGTTGAAGTTTTTTTGCACATACACTTTTTTCATTAATCAGAAAAGATTCATGTGTATCAAGCTTCATTAATTTGGTTAAGAAATTGCATTATTACATTACTAAACCACGCTAGATTATGTTAGAACTTCACATTTGATTCATTTGCGAAGTGAATTAATGGATATACTATTTGCTCGAAACGTCAGATACTTTAAGTCCGCAGATTCAGCCTTTTATACAAATATCAAAAGTGAATCCATAATAATATAATATCGTAAAAAATGATTTTATTCGAACAGAACACTAATGATGTTGGCCAGAGACAATATAGTTGTTGGCCTACTGCCAGAGATCGTGTTTTAAAAAAATCTCTACGGCTATCTACGGCGTTTGAAAATTGAATATCCTGAATTAAAGGAAAGAATATTTCAAGGTTTGTTTAATGTGCAAAATAGTTATTATTGTAAAGTTATCTTATTGCTTTCATTAAAGGCTATGGTCAGAGACATTGTAATTGTGTGTTTAGTGCAAAGCATGGAGGAAGGAATATATTCCTTTCTCCAAAGTGCAAAGCATGCTTCATCTAGTGCAGGGGTGGCCAACCCAGATGATCTCGCGGGCCACTTTGGAAGTGCTTCATAACTCCGCGGGCCGCATATAAAATTATATGTCCCCACTAGAGACTTTTTTTGAGGTGAAACATGAGTTATTATTGTGTTTACTATTAATCTTACATGAAAACATAGATAATATACTAATAAAGATACTAAACGCGCATTGTAAAGAAAAATATAACACTAAAAATGAAATATAAAAAATATTTTGTAAAAGCGTGATGAATCTCGCGGGCCAGAAAAATGTTCAAGGTGGGCCGCATGCGGCTGCGGGCCGCGGGTTGGCCACCCCTGATCTAGTGGTTCCATCCATAGAGGAAGGAATATATGGAGACGAAATAACGCCAAATCCTTGAAACCTCATGAAAAAACTGCTCTCCTACTGCGTATGCGCGGCGGCCATAGGGATCCCCCCAAAACATTGGGCTGTTTGCACTGTGTCAGCTGCTAAGGATATTTCATTTTCTAATATTCTAAAGTTTTCTATAATGCCAAGTTGTGTAGCATATGGTTGCACGAACAGACAAGATAGGAAACAACCTGGAATATCGTTTCATAAGTAAGTCACATTGTAATTATCGTTCTTGAAATATCTGACAGGTTACTGCAACATCAGGACCTATCGCTATAAATTTATTCATTGCTCTCAATATGATCATATCGTTCTCAAATTTTTATTGGTGTAGTGTAGACAATTAACATATTAATCTAGCCTTATTGTAGACAAGTGTTGAAAATTTAATTTAAGCGGGTCAAGTTTACATCGCGACCCAGTGAATAAGGTAATCTGCAGGCTTTACTCAAGTTTCAGTTTACACTGAAAGTGTACTATGAAATTAATTGTGATAATTTGTTCTGTGCGAACTACTAAACGTGATTAAATAAACGTTGTGGCCCGAAATGTAGTTCGCGATGCATTTAATGTGTTAAGGTGTGTCTACATAGTTTGATTTTGTAGCGGCAATATTAATGGAAATGTTGGTAGGTTGAAATGCGGTGACTACCAGAAGAGAACAAACAATTTATTTATTATTAGTTGTTAGCTTCTGACTTATGAATGCACTGATTTTGTTAGCAAAATTATATAGGTCACTAACAGCACAATATCGTCTAAGTAAGCTCAGAAACTATGAAGTCTTTTGAAGTGATCATTTTTTAAAAGTTCTAAACATTTTTAAAATTTCAGATTTTGGTGACGTTTTTATTCTGGTCCTAACCACAAGAATAAGTAAAAAACTAAAACACCCACTCTGCATGTGCAGCAAAATTATCTTTTGGTCCAGTATGCATCATAATCGGCAATACTATCATTACTGTGGTGCCACAATATGATGATGAATTCTTATAGAACTCAACGAAACAAATCGAAAATAAAGAATACAATTTTTTGATATCTCGATTAGTTTTAGAGATATAGGATGTTAAAAATCAATTATAGGCATAGTTCCATGTAATTTTGGTGACTTTTTTGTTTGTTTGTTTGTTTCAGGCCGTATTTCAACCTAACAACAATCACTAGGAAGAAAATAAAACACCTGTATTGCATTTCCACAGTGTAGATATGTTGGCTTCAGTGAATTTATTTTTCTGGTCCAGGCCAGATCTCAACCTAACCTCCTCACGTTTGAGGTACAATATCTCCAATAAGCAAAATATCAAATTAATTTATTCTTTATTTTCGATTTGTCTCGTTAAGTTGCTTACGAATTCATCATCAAATCTGGATATAGCGAAAGTTTTCTTCTGGTCCAGGCCGCATTTCAACCTAACCACGTCAATTTTAAGGTACAATATCTTGAGAAAGCGAGATATCAAAAATTTTAATTCTTTACTTTGTTTGTCTCATCGAGTTACATAAGAATTCGCCATCAAATTGCGGCGCCACTGTTATCGTTGAATCCCCTCATAAGATAAAAACCTCACTTTTGAGACAGTATATCTCGCGAACTAAGCGAGATATCGAAAAATTTTATTCTTCATTTTTGATCTGTCTCGTCGAGTTACATAATTATCCATCCTCAAATTCCGGTGCCACGGTTGTTTTATGATTCCCTTGAGGTTTTTGTGCCTATTCCCCGTGTTTCTACGGCCAAGCAATATGGCGGCCTCCCCACCTCACTTATCTCTACCCGGTTTCACTCCAGTACGTGGTGTAGGTCTCTTGCGTCTTCTCCATATTTCCTCCATGGTTCCATCTGTGGTTTTCCTCACGATACGTTCAGAATTTCATTTAATGTTCCGGCGTTATGTAACGTAGAAGCATAAGACATGCCAAACAACTGAGTTGATGTTCTAAGCTTTAAAACGGTGAAAACCCCATCGAAATCTTTTTGAGATTTTGAGATTTTCTAGCACAAATATACCCGGTTTTCGTTTTATAGATATAGATTAGTTCAAAATGAATCTGCCATTAAAATATGAATGTATAATTATTCCAAGGAATTTCACAGTCATACATGTAGAATTTCTTTTTAAGGATATATCAAGGCTGTGTATTTTTTCTAAGTTAAGAGATAGCTTGTTAGCTTTACAGCACATTTAACTTTGATGAGAATGTCGCTTCATTCGAAGTTATAGCAGAAGTTACTTTTACAAACAGCATACTTATAACATTTGGAGTTCCCATTTTCAGTAATAGTGATAGGTCATTGCTAAATGGAATAAACAGCAGGGGGCCAAGAATAGATCCCTAAGGAACACCATGACCTACCTACCTAAGGTTTGATATTTTGTAGTCGAATGAGACCACTTGTGAACTGTTACTTAAATGTGACTTAATTAACTTGACTGCTTTTTCATCAAAACCTAGGTGTTTAAGTTTCAGTAGTAAAATTACATGAGACACAGTAGCGAATACCTTGGACAGGATAATTTTCATAGAAAAATACTTTGTATTTTTCAGAATAATGAGTCTGGCATTTTTACTTTTTTTCCATTGTTAAAAGTAGATCTGCTGATATTAAGAACAATATATACTCTGATTTTTTTTATATATTGTAATGTAAATCTTTGAAATGAACGTCAAGGATTGCAAAATGACAGATTGCAGAGTTGTGGCCTGTGGGTCTCTGGTTTGTAGGATGTAGGTTTGTCAGTGGGATGTAGTCTTTAAATTATCATAGGATTAGAAACTGTTAGAAAATAAATTTCAATTTTAAAGTGATCAAATTAATGCGTGCAGATGGGCAACAAGTAGTAGAACTGTGTGGCCACCCACATAAAGCTAACGGAGAGTCATTCTAAATATAGTAAACCTAAAGTGTATGTTTATGAAATTGAAATTAAGTGCAACAACGCGATCTGTCGAAATAAAGGTCGCAGAATGCTTTTAGCACCAATTGGGCAATCAATTTTGGGAGGAGATAGTAGCATTCCAACAAATCGTTTGCCCTACAACAATAGGCAAAGGAAGCCAAGTACCGATAGTGATAGTACTTCAACAGCAGACAATTCTGAAGGGCCAGGTGCAGACGAATATAAATTTGTTGAATCTTCACATTCGCAAGAGGTAGTAAACACATTTGATCTAGGCGTACTAATCACGGTTTCTGTATCGTACAATATGTTTGGATTGTCTTACGATTGTGTATGTTTGACTTCTGTAGGTTCTCCTGGGTTTGAATGAATTGAGAAATGACGGACACTTCTGTGATGTTACTTTGTCCGTTGACGGCGTAAAATTTCCAGCCCATAGAAATGTGTTGGCATCATTTAGCCCCTATTTCAAGGTAATGCTCGTAATATCTGTTACATTTGTGAAAAGCTATACACTGTGATTGTATTAAAATTGATATTGGTGGGTTTACTGGAGATCTCGATTCCTTTAGGAATTGGCATCATAATACTGCAGTAGTTGTGTGAAACATACCGCTAGAAATATTTTCTGATGTACATTCAGCAGACATGCTGGTCCATGGTGTATTACGACCTAATTTCTGCCGTGGTGTACTACAACTGAATTACATCTTGCAACTGAATATCGCAGGATTATGACGTATTATGGTATGAATATTATTGAATGAAGATTGCAGTCTCTGGTAGACCCATGTTGGCTTTTTTGTTATTACATTTCTCATAGTAATTTGAGCCCAATAGAATACTTGTTTATAGAATAATATTAAGAAACACATATATACTAATTGTTGGAATATTGGGAAATTCTTTCATAATCATGGTGGCACAATTTGATAATGTATCCTTATGTAAATCAGTGAGACAAATTGAAAGTGACAACTAGAATTTTTTGATATCTTGGTAAGTATTTGGAATATCATACCTCAAAATTGGGGTGGTTAGGTTGAAACGCACACTGCACCAGGAAAAAAGAAATTGCCAATGCCACCAGGAACTACATGCTGGATGTGCAGAATAGGTGTCATGTTTTCTTCTTTGAGCTTGCAGTTAGGTTGAAATGTGGTATTTACCGGAAGAAACGTGACACCCAGGAACTGTAACTAACTTTTGACGTTCGATGACTCAAGAACTGAGTGAGATATTAAATTTTTTTATTCTTTACTCTGTGTCTCGTCAAGTTACATTGCAATCCATCATCAAATTGCAGTGCAACAATTAATGTGGAAAAACTGGAAAGTGCACCGAGGTTATTAATGTGGGATTACTGGAGATCGCGATTCCGCCTGGAGTTTGCATCATAATACTGCAGTGGTCAAACGCAAGACTCCGCTAGAAATTTTTTCCGAAGTATATTTAACGGCTTCTTGCTGGTCCAGGCTGTATTTCAACCTAATTTCTGGTTGAAAATAATTGTCCAGGTTGTATTACAACTGAATTACTGATTGAAAATAATGTCTTGTGATTGACTACAGCAGTATTACAACGATATTATTTAATGTTGTTGCAGCGGAATCGCGATCTCCAATAGACCCATTAATGTTTGTGGCCGCAGGTTTTTCCAGAATTTCAATCCAGTCAGAAATGCAAACTAGAATTTCTCAATCATAAGTTTTAGTTTTTATAGGTATTTATTCATTTTTTAGGATACTTGTCAAGTTTTTTTTTTTCTTGTATGATATTTAACCATAGTTTATCAAAGCTTCACTTGTCTGAGTATAGCTACATAAAAATATCATCATTATAGGCTATGTTTACAACCACCTTGGCAGAGTCAAAGCAGTCTGTGGTTGCTGTTAACGGTGTGGAGGCAGCAACTATGGCACTTCTCTTGGACTATGCATACACCAGCTCAGTAACTGTTACACGCACTAACGTGCAATCATTGTTGGCAGCTGCAAATCTACTGCAAGTTCTCCCAGTGAGGGATGCTGCATGTCAGTACCTGGAAAGTCACATGGATACTGCAAACTGTGTTGGTATTCATTGCTTTGCAGAGACACACGCATGTTCAGAACTCCAAGAAAAGGCTCGAAATTATACTCTCAAGTAAGCTCACTTTTTAATAGTATTCATCATATGTAGTATCGTAGTAAAATCATTTGAAATTTATTATAGTGCTAACACTAAGGTATCATTTATAATTGGGTGATGAGATGAGAAGTTATTCTTACGTACTCTCAATATAAAAATTGCAATTCCATTTTGTGTAACAAAATCCTTTTCGGTTTCCAAGCACAAAGTTATTGTGCTTATGATATATTTCTGTAGCCATAACTAAATCTATTGAAGTCAAATGTATGCTATCCCTGGTATCCAGGTGTATGCGTTCCCTATTGAGGTTATTATTACTCCTAGTAAACTACTCGAGAGGTGAGCTAGAGTGGTCTCCCAGTGTTCATAAGTGTAGATGACTTCAGCTCACCAAAGTTGAAGGAAGGAGGGCAGAAGCAACATAGAACAACACACAAACACAAAAAATACAATATTTCGGTTAAACCCTTTGTCAAGTAGAAAGTAGGTGGCTGAACTCACACAAGCCTTGCGTTAGATGCAGCCACTAATAGAATTCTATACTTACTACATACTAAAATTGTAAAAATGGTGTGTCAATACATGAAATTTATTTCAAAAATGGTTATTTGTGTGATTCCACTTAAATGCTTGTTAATTGATTGAATCTTTTGCAGTCCTGGGTTTGAGCCCAACACCCTACTGATTTTACTTTTCACCAGGGATGGCATTTAAAGAAGAAATTGTTTTATGAAGCAACTGAATAGACTCATGAAGGGGTGCACCATGATATAGACCGTTAATAGCCTCGAAAGTAACAAGTAGTGTACATGGATAAAATTGAAATCTCGGTATACAGTATCACAATCAAATGCGCACTTTGTTTCATGAACCAAGCGTGGTGGGCTAGCGGTTGACGCTCTGGCCTCGTATTCTGGAGGACGCTAGTTCGAATCTCCGTTCAGTCATCCAGATTTGGGTTTTCAGTGGTTTCCCCAAATCATTCCTTGGCCATGGCTGAATTCCTTCCCATTCCTTGTACCCAGTCCCATCCCACCTCTAATGACCTCAACATCGACAAGGTGTAAAGTCATAAGGAGAGGGGGAAGGGGGAAAGAAACAAACACAGTATGATGATTATCATCAATACTTGTGAATATATCTTTCACTTGATGGAAGTTCTCCTGGTAGAACAGCACTGCAGACAAGCATGTTCCCCATCTAGTGAGAACAGTTTTTGGTGGAAGAAGGATCTCGGGCAGATGATCCTTATAAAACTGCACACAAGCTGATGCTTTTAGGAATTTTTTCCTACGTGAAATTACTTTGTTAACAGAAGGAAATAGAGAATGTATCTCTTCTGCAATCCAATTTAATCCATTCGCCAAAATGTAACATGGATAAGATTGGGGAAAAATACTCAAAGCAACTGACCAGCTTTTAACGTATATGAAGATATGTGATTAAGAGACGCACCTTGTAACAATCACTCTCCGATTCAGTAGGCCACAGAAGTCGCAGGGAATCCTTTACAAATCTTGCAACTGTACTGTTGTTGGTTTTCTCTAACATTCTGTGTTCCGGGTTCTTTTTGGCACAATTTGCCCAATATAAAGATGTGTATAGAGAAAGTGTGTAACTTTTCCTAAGGGTGGATTCGTCCAGTATTCTTTGATTAACACAGTACTTCTGAAGAAATGCCCGCAGATCTGGATTATTCAATTTATGCAGCAGGATGTTGCTGCATACAAAAGCGTTACAAAGATCAACAGTATTAATTTTAGACCGTGATACCCGAGTAAAAAGTCGCTGTTGCGTGTTCCTACTCTTTTCTTTTGACCTGAGATGTACAGCTGTTTTAGAATAGGGATCAAGCTGGAAATTTTTATCGCATTTTACATTCTTCTCACATATTTGACAGCACACTACAGTACAAAACTGTCACTAGAATAGGCACTGTTGCCTGAAATCCACTGCTTGATTAAAAATGATCTTGTGCTTTTTTCTTTAGGCATTTTTACAGTTAAGTTAAACAAAACTATGCATAGCACACGAACAAACTTTGAGAGGCTACTACTTTGGTAAAGGAAAGTACATTTGCCTTTAAAAGTACAGATTCCTGAGATATGAAAGCCATGAATCTATTCCCAGGAAAACTGGCTCATGCCGCAATTAGGGTAATATTCAGGCCAAGAAAACCGCTGGGCTTCCCTGTAGTTGTAGCAGGAACAAACAGAGTGGCAAACTATGAATATCCCGTGCCGGGGCAAATACTTGTGATTGTGGCCTCTTCTAACAAGAATTTGCCACATGGGGCTGTATAGAGCTGCTCTTTGATTTTGCCGCCACCCTAAAAGGTCGCCGCATACACAAATTTGCCATTTACCACACCTTCAAACATGTCACTGTGGGAGTTTGGGTCAGGTAGAAAGTTCTCTACATGTTAATGCCATCATAAGAAAAACCCTGTTTACCCCAAGAATTTGACAGACTTATTGTGTTGCCCAAGGATGTCCAACATACACATACACTAGACCAGGGGTGGCCAACCTGCGAAAACAATAATAATGACTTATGATGATCAATTTTTTTATTAAAAAAAGTCTATAGTGGGTCTAAATCTATATGGGGATATATGATTTTATATGCCTGCGAAGTTATGATGCATTTTCAAAGTGGCACGCAAGATCATTTGGAGTGGCCACACCTACACTAAACTTTTCAGTTTCTTCAGAAATGTCAGATAATAGGTCATGAGAAGAAATAAATTCCAAAATATGCACTAACCCTCAAAATCTGCATACACAAGCTTTTTTTTTTTTTTTAAATAAATAAAAAATTGGCCCTAATAATACATTATTTAATTTGCAAAAATTAATAAATGAATTTCAACGAAACATTGCATATTGATAGATTGTGTCATCAATTAACATTTATGATACTTTGTGCCTGTATCAGAAACAGTTTTCAATGATACATATGCCAAAATTGAAAATTTTGGAATCTGTATATGCTGCCTTACACAAATACTGATGATTGAATTTCAGCTAAATTGCTTAGATTGATGGCCTGCATTCATTTGACTATTTTATGGAAATTTCCACTTTCCACTTTTGTATGTGTGTATGGATCATTAAAAAACCAAAAATTTTAAATTGAATATATGATAACTGACATATATATTTGAATGTGGCAACCACACATTGAAAAATAAAGTCCACTAATTTAATTGTTCCATAATAGAAGCTATTTGACTATTTTATGGAAATTTGTATTATATTTCATTCTACGTTTTCAACTTTCCACTTTTGTATGTGTGTATGGATCATCCAAAAACCAAACATTTTAAATTGAATATAATGATAACTGACATTGTTTGAATGTGGCTACCACACATTGAAAAATAAAGTCCACTAATTTAATTGTTCCATAATAGAAGCTATCCGTTTGATATTGTCTTGTGCAAGCTTTCTTGCAGTCAGAATGATTACCACAATTAGTCCTGTACAGGTGGTGACTGTGTTTAAAGTTTACAAACTATATGTGATCGACTTTGTGATTCAGTCAGATGTTTTATATCACAGTTTATATTCATACAAATACAGCAATCTCTCTGATTATGTTCTAGAGCAGCGGTTCCCAAAATGTATTGCTACACGACCCAGTTTTAAGTAAAAAAAAAAATTCGCGGCCCACCTGATATGAGAGTCGATCTAATAGCCTATCAGAATTGGAACTGTTGTATGGCCTCGATACGCTATCAACTGTCCTATCCTATGAATAGGAAAATTTTCGTATGAAGGATGTACTATCAACAAAAACAAGAACTGATAATACATAAAACAACAAACATAATATAGACCGGGAGACGACTGTACAGACCATCGCCTCATTAAGATGACTGCTGAAATTCCACGATTAGAAGTAACTCGAACAGCATATTTAAATGCAACTGCTCTACCAAGTCGCTTTTTGGTGGAAACCACCTGCAGACCCGATTTTAGTAGTTAATTGATAGGTTTATCATTGTGTTTTACAGCACCCAAATATATGAAATTATCGAAAACTGGAAGCAGGAAAACACAATGGTAAATTTACCAGTCAACCACTAAAATGGGACTTGTAGGTGTTTTCCACCAAGATATGACTTGGCACATCAGTGGCATTTTCCTGATTTGCTATTAACAAGGATAACTGGTAAGACAATATGGTAGTTTGTTTGTTGGGCTTACAATGACTTTTCCATCGTAGATTTGGTAGAAAGATAATATCATTTTTTATTTTGAAAGAATTCAAGAGGCTTATACGTGTACTCAGGATGCTTGCTAGTCAAATGTCTTTCAAGTTTTGATGGCTTCATGCTTTCATTGAACAAATTTTCACAACAAATCACGCACTGAGGTATTGGGGCCTCTTCAATACCCGAAAACACAAACGGATTTCAAATAATCCGGTTTATACTTTCTCATATACGTCTTTTTCTATTCTCGTAGCTCTGGTTCAGTAACATTTGCAAACCTATTATTATTTGCCGTAGAAGCTGAAGTTTCCTCACCATTTGCATACTCTCTTTTACGGCACGATCCAGTCCACAACAAACTTTCTATAATCACATTAAATCTATTCTCAATCTAAACAAAACGCAAACAACAACTCACTCTCACAAGCAGAGAAAAATTGTTTCGATCAAAGACATTGGTTTAGATTCAAGCATTAACAAGAAAATGACTACCAGAGAAGTATGGTATGCCCGCACATCTCCACTCTAGAACGGGGCGGGAGAAGGTGTGTTCAGGGTTGCCGTAAAGATTGCGCGAATGCTGCCGCTGCTATATATCACAACGAGGTTATTGCATAATACCAACTGACTGTTTAAGAAAACTTTTTTTCACACAGAGTTTTAATTTAAGTTAACAGCTTTCATGATTATTGCACTTGTAAAATATAGTGTTATATTTTTTAAATAGATGAAATAAAAGATGTATTTTTGGGGCAAAAATGTCGATTTTTCGCGACCCATAGGTTGGGAACCGCTGTTCTAGAGTCTAGACCATTTCAAATATTGCTTATGGAGAAAGTTTGTGAACATTATTGAAGTATGCTTGTAAGTCATCAATGAACATATCATCTTCCCAATTAGTGGCAGATTCAAGAGATGGCATAACAAATGTACTTAAAACATTTACATATGAACTCATTTTAGGAGCAGATCCATGATAAGTGGGGAAAAATGTGGCTGCTCTTCTACTTCTTTGTACCCAGCCATCATTTCTTTGATAGTTTATCTGTAAAGTAAGAGAAAAAAAATTATTAAAATCCACATGGATGAAATTGTTTGGGCACAGCTAGTAATACATATAAATAGTAGCTAATTCTCCACATCAGATAATACCGGTAACACTCGTATATTATGTTTGTTACAGATTTTAAGTCTTTTGATAATTAACAGCTTTGGTTGTGCTTGAACTTGTAATGTGCAAATGAAAAAAAAAAAAAAAGTGTGTGTGTTTTTATTAATACAAATCCAACGTCGACATGTCTATGAATAGTTTAAAAAGAAGCAATGCTGTTCTTCAAGTGTAATAGTTATTATACATTGTCAGCTACCATAAGTGGGGCATGGAAACTTCAGCCAGTTGTGATTGTGGTACACCAAAGCAAATTATCCAGCATATTGTCACTGAGTGGAGTAACAGAGCTTACACAGGTTCACTGCAAAACTTGGCTAAAGCATCCATAGCTGCTTCTGAGTGGCTGGACAATCTGGACTTAAAATTTTAAACTTTCAATAAGTTATTGATCAAAGAATGGTGGAAACTTTTTCAGGAATTTTCGGGAAGTTGGGCGCAGTGAAGAATTTCTGAACCTCTCTGCAGCAAAATTAGTGGAGTTTGTGAGCAGTGATGACCTTGAGGTTGAACGAGAAGAGACCGTATTCCAGGCTGTTATACGGTGGTTCAACTACAGCCCAGAACAGAGGAGACAGGAATTCCACAAGGTAATAAAGAGACATTAGATACTGAGCATCTGTTTGAATCTGCTTATTCTTATTTTTGAGTGATGTAGCACAGGTTGCAAATAGTTACACTCTCATTCAGGAGTAGCAGACTGTGGTATAACATGGAGAAGTTATATATATATATATATAAAAGTAGTTGGTTGCTAGGGAAACAGCGGCGTAACAAGAACCAGCTGGCGAGCAAGAAGGTTTAGTGTGAACGTTTGGGGTTGAAGATGTATAGTTGTTGCTTATAGAGGACCTTCATAATCTTCGGATATGAATTAGTAAAGTGTAAATGAAATAAAGATCGATGAATTAAGTGAAAGCTTATCATCACTCAAGTGTTTAAAGATGAAGTTTGTTTTGAAGTTTCGACCCAAGACTTGGTAAGAATATTTATTAGAATAACAACATAACGATAACACATTAAAATCCGATGACAATAATAATAATAAAATACGACATCAAAATTATACCAAAGATTCATGTTAATTTTGCCAACATTCTAATGAAATCATGACCATTGAATGATGAAATGAAAGATGTTACTAATGTTCATACCTTTTATTCGTAATAATACATTTAAGTTTGAATAGGTTGCCTACGTGCCATAAAAAGCAGGTGTGAAACTTTATTTTGTAAGGCACCCATTAGTTCACCAAAAGCACTCCTACTAGCCATCCCCAGTAGTAAATTATTTGATAGATTGATTTTGAAGTCACTTAAGCTAGACTTCGAGAAGAGTAATTGTCAACTTGAAGGAATTTTCCTGTATTCATTTCCATAGTAGAAACTCATCATAAGAATCGTTTTAAACTGTATTCATTATATTGGGAAAAATTTATATTAAGAGATATTTCAGTTTGTTGACGTTTTGAAATGCGCAATTAGAAGAATAAAAATCTCGGGTTTGAAATATATTTGAATTGAGTACAGCTACAGCTGAACTTTTATCACCGGCTATAGTCAGCGTTGTCCCTAGTATTTTGATAATAAAATTAACTAATTTGGCAAAGTTTAATAAGTGGTTTTAATTGAGAGAAAAAATGAACTTTTTAACTAAAAGGAATACAATTGAGAAATTTATATCAGTAGATAGCCTAAACTGAGACGATTACGAATATATAATGGTTTCGGTAAAAAGTTTAATCATTTGTCAGATAATTAAGTTTTTAAAGGTAGATTGTCGCTAATTGTTGTTGGAGTTCGAAAAAGTCCGCCAAGCTGATGACGTAGGAGACCTTAACGTTAAACTTATAGAAACCCTTTTGGATGCTAAATTAAATTAAAGTTAAATTAAAACAGATAGATTGTGATCATATGAAACCCTTGTATAAATTGCAAGTTAAACTATTTCGTACTTTGGAAGATATTAACTAAAGAAAAAAGTTACTGACGTCATAGGTCGGGCAGAGCTTATAAAGGACCAGGCAGCCATCATGGTTTGTCTCATTCTTTCACCGGAAAGTGATCGCGTAACTTCGCATTAGCTAGCGTGGCGAACAGCTCCAAGCGGTAGTGGTTGCGGCAAATTCCAACATGCTATAACAATCGGGTACTCACTAAAGTTGACGGACTTAGTGAGTTTGTCTTCTCATATGAATGTGCTTTACCTGTAACTTTAATTTAATTTAATTGCAATGGAGCACATGCTCCGGTGGCAATTTCCCTACACACCCAACTTCCCGCTATCCTTCGCTCACCTACATTTGCCCTCTACAAATTTTAACTTTAAATTCTTTTAACGTTTTCGGTAGGTTATTCATCATTCCCCTTGGTAACTCACTCCAATCCCTGACACCCTTACCTAAAAAAGAAAATCTTCCCACACCCTTGTGCCTGAAATCGAGTGCCAGCTTGTGATCATGGTCATCTTTTCCCTTCCATGAACTACTTTTCATACCTACTACAATATCTTTCCATGCCTCATCGCCAGTATATGCCCTGTACACTTCCATTACCCTCCTCATCCTCCTCCTGTCTTGCAATGAATCCCATTCCTTCAGTGAAACTGTTGTTCGATGTTTTATCCACGTTTCTGGTACCGATATTGTACAAGTGAACTTAATTTCAAGAATATAAGCATTGTGTGATTCTTCAAAACTGTGTAAAGTGAACTTATTTCAATCACCCTTCGTATTCGAGGTTATAATAGGAATACGTGGCGCCCAACGTATATAATATTATAGGTACCAGAAGGCTACACATGGTCATGAACTTAATTGTTCAGGCGAGAGTGTTAAACCCCCCATTAACCTTTAAGCCTGACGATTTGTCTTTATGATGTTCATCTGTGCTGCAGTTTTGTGGATTTGATAATTTAAATTAGGAGACAAATTTAACCAAATTAGGTTCTGATTTTCAAATTCTTATTTCAATCCATTTTTGTTTATGCCATAAGTTTAATTTTTCATTAACTGTTGTAAACCTAAAAGGATATTGAAATATAATTCTAATGATTGTAAATGCATAGAAAATTTTCAGAAGTTTTTAAAACTGTTTTAGTTTTTCAAGAATTGTAACATCGTAAATTTTGTGGTTTGCACATTACTATTTAAACTTATTTTTTAAGTGTAAACCCATACTTTTTTACCCTATCTATCCCTGACCCTGACTATATTGCTCATTTTCACATGGTAGCTTTGATTATTGATGAATTAAAATTTCTCACATTTTAAAATGTCAAATTGTTTGATGCAGTTAAGAGTGTCATCACAGATAATCCAGTTATGTGGGCAGGAAGAAAAAGGATGTTTTGCGCCTGGCAACTGGACATAGAACAAATAAGATGAACAGGTGGTGTCTGACATTTCAGGCGGTGTTGAGAGAAATAGGCTCAAACTGAATGGTAGACGCTGATCCTCCTTATACTTGAATGTTTCCTTGGATTTACTAACAGTGTTAATGATTTTTTTATGGCGTAGCTATCTTTCAAATGTGAAAAATAGATTCGATGGGGAACAGTTATTGAATGAGATTATTACAATAACTACTATGAGATTTAATAAAAGGCATGATTATTTGCTCTCCTATCATTAGCTGTAGCAGGTAGCAATTTCTTTCACAGTATGGTGTAATTTATTGGCGGAATCTAATACTGACAGTTTGGCTATGGTGCCACAGGTGTTGGAACATGTGCGTCTTCCTTTGCTGAGTCCATACTTCTTGCATGACTGTGTGGAAAGCCAACCAGTAGTGAGGCAGTCTCCTGAGTGCAGGGCACTGGTAGAGGAGGCCAAGATGTTCCACTTATTGCCAGACAGGAGAATGGAGTTACAGTCACCTCGTACTCGCCATCGCAACAGTGCAGGCACTGTACAGGTAAATTATGTCAGCCTCAAGTTAAGGTTAACCAACATTTTCAGAACTTAGTTATTAAAAGATGTGATTTTAGGAATATCAAATCAGTATGGCTTTTAAACCTAGGGATTTATAACACAAATTTTATAAAAGAAATGTAGTTTTTGTAAAATGTGTCTTGTTTTCATTTTTACCCCTCTTTTGGGGTTACATAGTCAAAATGACAAAAGAAATGGCACCTTAACATTTCGTAATATTCATCCAACTGCAACCTCATTATTCCACTGGCCTTGCATTCATTTGAATGAAATTTCAAAATAGATGTCTTTCTATTGGCCACATAACAGAGCCGTATGCAAATACTAAACAAAGTGGTTACTCTCGTATGAAAAAAAAAATATATATATTTTTTTAAAGTTTTCCATATCCAATAATGCGTGTTATCATTAGACAGGTATTCAAAAGTGCAATCTATGTTCTTTGGGATACTTTTATTTAGTTTTTCATTTTGCGAGATATGAGTTATCGGTAATCAAGTGGACCGCTCCTATCTAATGTTGCAACAATATGGCTGAAAAATTGGAAAAAAATGGACCTCTCCTATCTAATGTTGCAACCATATGGCTGAAAAATTGGAAGACATTTAATAAGGGCTTCCAGTGATAATTATTTCAAGTAGTTTCACATTCTGCTATCAACATGCCTAATTTTTCAAGCATGAAATATGCAGCTAAACGATGAGGCTTAAAACAATGTTTATGTAGTTAGTGGTTAATGGAATCATCTTAAATGTTTGGTTTAAATCCTAGATAACCTAGAAATCTTTATAGGAATTTAATATGAGATTCACATCTGGTAAAATTTTGCTTCATTTGTGTGAAACAAGCTAGGACACTCTGTGGTTAATTGTAAACTGTAGGTGCAGCCATGACAGGTGGACAGCACAGTAGCTTGAAATGGTTACATCTCGTAAGGTCACATGAATTTCCACTTTTGATTTAAATAAGGTACACCTAGAGAGCATATATTAATAGGTTATTCAGTTTTAAAGAAAACCAAAAGAGATAGATGCAGAACCCTATGTAAACATGCCTAATGCACACTTTTCAGATTATTTAATTTACCATTTCAAGTACTCAATATTATATCCACTTACTGTGACATTCCCCATGCTACCTGGACAATTTTTTATTATTGTCATCACCATTTCATACTGCAGCAGACCGGGAGTAGGAATGAACAAGACTCTTCGATACTCTCTATTTCGTCACCACTTGACTTCCAATATCTTCTCCCATTCTGGATTGTGACAGGGCAGTTCTTTTTGTACCTGCGTTATCAAACTTCCTCAGGGTCTCCTCACAGTTTTTTTCCCCCAATTACTGATTTCTCAATATGTCTTAGTTAGTCTTTTTGTTTTAATTCTTATCATGTGACCAAACAATTTCAGATATGTCTAGAATGCTCTTTTATAGTCCACTGTATGTTTTACCCAAGGTCTTTCATTTCATTCAGTTGAACCAACTTTTCTCCTTCTTAGCTACGGTGAAAGCTTCTAATTCATAGGTTTTATTGCAGAATAGGTAGATAATTTTTACTGCCTGAGTAAACCTCAGGTCCTACAACATCTGAGAAACAGAGCTGTGGAAGTTGGCAACTGTTGTAATCCTATAGCTTATTTCTGTAATCAGCCTATTATCAGCTAACATAGTGATGCTGAGGTATTTAAAATTTGGACCAGTTTCATGCTTTCCCTATTTACTGCCAAGCACATTGATCTCACTTATTTTAAATCCAAACCTGTCAAATTTACCTTTCAGTCAGTCAAGCCATTGTTGCAGTTTCCCTTTACTCTGCTCTTAATGCTCACAGTTGATGTTATAACTGTGAATAGCAGGACATTAATTTTCTTGTCCTTTTTATGGAACTTGATAATTTCATGCATAATGCTTCTAAAAAGTAGTAAAGGCAAAACATTTCTTTGCTATATCTTTACCACCTAAATCACTTCCCCCTATAACATATATTTAGACAATTTTTGCCTTTATGTACGACAACATTAAGCACAATATGGATTGAGAGGGAGGATTAGTTATTGTTCTACTATGTTACAGTAATTATCATACATCAAGTAAGGAAATAATAATGCTAATTGTGACTTCTTAAATGAGAACTGAATTAGCATCCGCCAAGAGAACTCTTCTTCCAAATTCACTAAGGAGAAAGGGATACTCGACCTACATGCTTTATATTATTTGTAGGCTGTGTGCCTGCTGCCTGCTTTTTGCAGCTTGGCATCTGTGGCAGGTGATTGTGGCTGTGGGAGGAGAGGATGACAAGGTGGTGCTGCGGTCTGTCGAGTGCTACGACCCTCTGACACACCAGTGGCGCACACTTGCTTGTCTGCCTTTTGCTGTCAGGTATGGTTTTTCTTGGTTAAATCATATGTATTCTGATCACTCGTAGTCAAAGTTTGTGTTGCTTTTCGTAGCTGATTACCTTTATTACTTAGAAGGTTTGGGGGAGAGGGGTGGAGGAGGGGAACACCTTATCACTGATTAGAAAGTGGCGTTGCTTGGAAATGCAGTCCCTAAATAACTTAAAAATCATTGTGAACCATTTGTAAGACCTTGTTTTGTTGACTGGTTGTTTTACCAGTAGATGCATTAAATTTGCTAGCTTATGTGTTTTCACAATATCACATTTCTTCAAGGTCTAATCACATAGCATTAGTAAAGGTTAAATTTTACCACAAACAAATATGTGCCGAGTCATTTTTATGTTATCCTTTAGATTTAAAATGTTGATCAACAGATTTCTGGGCAGATGTTTCTAAGTTATGAGTAGTATTTTGTAGTGCTGACAAATAAGGCCCTTTTGAAATACAAATCCAAAGCTATTGTGGGAGAGTGTTGTGTTTCTTATGATCAGATTATCATTTGAAATGTGCCGTGTTGCCTTTTGCGATGTGATTATATTTATTTGTCGTGTGCGGCTAAAGCAAATAATTAATCAGTTAGCCTTTATATGCTGCACAATTTAAATCAATCTTTTATTACTTCAAATATATCGCTTAAATTACATAACTGGACTTCTTTTGCAGGCTCTCCTTAGTGCCGTGTTAGGCCATCTTCTAGTTATCTGTCTGACTTGTTGTTATAGCAACCGTTTAAAAGAGTAATACCAACAGGCCATGGAACTCTTAACATTACAAAGATAAAAAAGGACATTAAAATATGAATTCTGGGATAACCTTTCTGTTATCCTACAGCCCCCCCCCCCAAGTTTACCATACCATTTGCCATCAATACAAGTATAAATGGTTATGGTAAACTTTTTTGGGTAAATGTTATCCTTTTGAAGTTAGGAGAGCTTACATTTACATTGACTAACAAACATTTTTTTCTTTCTTTATATCTACTCTGTTTTTTCAAAAATCACAACAATGAGAAAATGAAAAACAATAAAACATTCCTCTTCGTGTCCTGTCACGGTCGCCATGTTGTATTTCTTATGATCAGATTATCATTTGAAATGTGCCATGTTGTCTTTTGCGATGTGATTATATTTATTTGTCGTGATTGTGCTCGTGTGCAGCTAAAGCAAATAATTAATCAGTTAGCCTTTATATGCTGCACAATTTAAATCAATCTTTTATTAATTCAAATACATTGCTTAAATTACATAATCGGACTTCTTTTGCAGGCTCTCCTTAGTGCCGTGTTAGGCCATCTTCTAGTTATCTGTCTGACTTGTTGTTATAGCAACCATTTAAAAGAGTAATACCAACAGGCCATGGAACTCTAACATTACAAATATGTGCTAAAGCAAATAATTAATCAGTTAGCCTTTATATGCTGCACAATTTAAATCAATCTTTTATTACTTCAAATATATCGCTTAAATTACATAACTGGACTTCTTTTGCAGGCTCTCCTTAGTGCCGTGTTAGGCCATCTTCTAGTTATCTGTCTGACTTGTTGTTATAGCAACCGTTTAAAAGAGTAATACCAACAGGCCATGGAACTCTAACATTACAAAGATAAAAAAGGACATTAAAATATGAATTCTGGGATAACCTTTCTGTTATCCTACAGCCCCCCCCCCCCCCCAAGTTTACCATACCATTTGCCATCAATACAAGTATAAATGGTTATGGTAAACTTTGTTTGGGTAAATGTTACCCTTTTGAAGTTAGGAGAGCTTACATTTACATTGACTAACAAACATTTTTTTCTTTCTTTATATCTACTCTGTTTTTTCAAAAATCACAACAATGAGAAAATGAAAAACAATAAAACATTCCTCTTCGTGTCCTGTCACGGTCGCCATGTTGTATTTCTTAATGATCAGATTATCATTTGAAATGTGCCATGTTGTCTTTTGCGATGTGATTATATTTATTTGTCGTGATTGTGCTCGTGTGCAGCTAAAGCAAATAATTAATCAGTTAGCCTTTATATGCTGCACAATTTAAATCAATCTTTTATTACTTCAAATACATTGCTTAAATTACATAATCGGACTTCTTTTGCAGGCTCTCCTTAGTGCCGTGTTAGGCCATCTTCTAGTTATCTGTCTGACTTGTTGTTATAGCAACCATTTAAAAGAGTAATACCAACAGGCCATGGAACTCTAACATTACAAATATATAAAATGACATTAAAATATGTATTCTGGGATAACCTTTCTGTTATCCTACAAGAGTTCATTTATTCCATGGTTCTGTACACACTGGTTTTTTTTGTGTATTTATTGGAGCTTCTTTTGGGAGTTTTTTTATTGTCTCTCTTATAGATTACCATTGGTGACATTGGGTTCAGCATGCATACAAAGAAAACTCATTGGGTGTTGACTTGGTTATTTACAAACAAAATAAGGTGGCTTATATTAAGTGGAGTTTGCTTAGCATGTTAAATGGATTAGTAATGACAATGAAAGTACCATTAGCCAGTTAAAATAAGGAAATATAGGGAAAATAACCAGTCACTTACCACAAATGAAGGCAGGAGGGCAAATAAAATGAACACACTTCATGAGATACTGGTGCAGAACCCTATTAATGAACATAGGACTAGACCATTGGCAAGGAGGGTTGTGCATACATCACTGCCTTCCTCATCACTATCCAAAATGACCTGGTCCTATAAACATGAATAAGGTTTTATACTGAAATATTGTAATGTGTGTTCGTGTTATTGTGTTTTCATGTATGTTTGACCCTCCTGACTTCATCTTTGATAAGAGATTGCTTATTTTTCCTATAATTCCTAATTTAGTATGTTAAAGTAAATATCTGTAATTTCATTTCAGTTTAAATGACATTTACAGAATGGATACTTTTCAAAATCACGTTATTGTGCTACAGTTGTATCTTTCAATAAATGATTAGTCCGTTCTTACTTTTCTGAGTGAGCAAGTGATGTGTTCGCCCACATTTATTCTGTTTTTATCAACCCAGTGTATTGATATGTACTGTTATTATTAGGTAAAAAAAAAGGCATGCCAATTTGAAGGAAGTCAATATCTTCGTATGTTTCAGCAAGCATGGTCTAGTGGCATCAGGAAAAAACACACTATATCTGGCGGGCGGAGAATTTCCAGATGGAAATGCTTCCCGATCTTTATGGAGGTATGACCCAATACTTGACCACTGGCAGGAGATGGCATCCATGCTTGTTCCACGATCTGAATTGGGTATGAATGTAGTGCTCATTCTAAACTTTTGTGCCGTGTAGTGTATAGAAGAAAGAATTAACTAAAAAACAATCATAAATAGGTGCAGGCACAACATAGGTTATTAAGACCATACACATTTGATGCGCAAGTGGAGACTTTCCCTGCATTTTGCTGCAATGTAATCTTCACGGGTGTTAAGCCAGATGATCTCATGAAAACACAATGTTTTGGCAGCAGAGCCAGCTGTCAAAATGTTGTTTTCATGACACCATCCAGCAGGACACTGTAAGACAAAAAACTGCTACCGGGGTTGGAGTAGAGTTTAGTACCGTAACTAGCAGTTCACTTGAAATGAAAGTTCTCTGATGTTAATAATTTTGAATGACCATGTAGCCTTTCTGGATTCTCAACTGAGATGCGTACAGGTCACCACAATTTTTTTTTAAACCACAAACATAGAAAAAGTTTTCAGTCTACTACGAAATCACAAAAACTCACTTTGATAGAAAAATTTGAAGTTTATTTAAAGAAAAGTCACATTTCCAAAATTTGCATTCTACAGTTGAGAAGGCGATCGAACAAGATTTCCAGAAAATTTTAGGTTGTGTAGAGAAAGGATGCCGACAGCAAAAAACCCCTTTTGAAATTTAATAGTTCATGTTAACTGTTAATACCACACTTTGGTCCGAAAAATTCATCATGGCTGACACCCATTCCCAGGCTAACGCGGCAAAACCAACCCGCAACAAATCACTTGACGCAGAGTTGCCTTACATAGCGTTCCCGGAGTAATGACTGAAGACGAAACAAGACAGACATCCCCCACCTCGGGGCTACCGCTTATATAGACGCCAGCTGCACACCACATGTATACAGACGCTTAGCAAAAATATGTAAGTGATCTAGATTATAAAAAGTGTTCAAACTTTGACACTATGTTTTCTTATCTTCAATATGCCTAAAGGATGTTTAGTGAGAAATTTTGGGTGATTAGTTTAAATTTTTGTTTAATTTGCGTAGTGATACCAAGTCTTCTGAAGCCAGTGGGGATTTACCCAAACGTTTGAATTTATTCAATTTTTTAGAAATACTGCTGAATTCCAAATTACCTGAATAAAATTAGTATCAAAATGTTCTACAAAAATTCCTGAGTTCAATGGTGTAAATCAGTGGTTCCCAATTAGTTTTTCCTGAGTACCACTTCAAGAAAGGACCACAACCTCGCGTATCCCTTATAGCTAAAATTATAATAGATGAAACCATTTTTTCGTGATTTATTAATTTTTAATTGAATAAAAAGCATTTAAAAAATCAACAAATGTCCAAAAAATATATTTTGACGATTAGTAATGTTTGCTTAATTTTTTTCCAATTGTCTAAGTAATTACCTCGACCAAGAGAATATCGCACGTACCCCTTGAAGTAACCACAAGTACCCCTGGGGGTACGCGTACCACTAATTGGAAACCACTGGTGTAAATTATACTGAGATTGGTGGCGAGATAGCGAAGTTACAGCTTAGACTAGGGTTACCAGACGTCCCTGTTTCCCGGGGACAGTCCCCGTATTTAGTTCTCTGTCCCCGGACAGATTTCGTCCCCGCAGTGTCCCCGGATTTTTACTGATGACCCCAGAATTTTTTTAAAATCTAGATATTCTTTTTTAAAAGCCCTGATTTGCTAATGCATTCGTTTAAAGAAAGAAATCAATAAAATTTCTTCTCTAAAGGAATTTGTGTCAAAAGATAAAGTAAATGGATGGAATGAATCCAGTGTTGGTGTTTGCTCAAGAAGGAATTTATTTACATTTTTCTAAAAAAATGGTCCCATATTTCAGCTTCGCAACTTAGTAGAACTGGGGGTAACACATCTGTAGAGAGTGTTTTCTCCTCAATGAACATGATGGGGACATCACAGAGCATCAGAATGAGTACAGAAACAGTTCAAGCTACGCTAACTATATTAACAAACTTATTCATGACTTGCCAAGAATTTTCCGGCATCAAGATCTTCTCAAGAAGATTTATTAATCTGAGAAATACCAATGACAACGAGTTGGAGGTAAAATCAGGTACCATATCTTTTAAAATACAAAATATATAACAATGACAAATATGTTTCTTTTAAGTTAACCCAACCTTTAAGCATCATATAACTTATAAAAGTGCACCGCATCATTACGACAAAATATGCCGAAAGCGTCCCCGGATTTTGGTGAAAAAATGCTGAAGTGTCCCCGGATCCGGAGAAAAAATTCTGGTAACCCTAGCTTAGACAAGATTTGGTAAAGTGACTGTTTAGAAGTCAATAATTATTAACATATAGTTTGTATCGAAAAGGAAAAATTGTCAGGATTTTCTTTGAATTTAGTTATGTGTTTTAAAAGTTATTTTATCTCTGGAAGGGACTTGGTTTGGTTGCAAATAAATCTTAAGTGAACCACGTGTGTTTAGTGACGAAATAATCTTTAAAATGTCTATAAAATCTGTTCTACTGCATGGAATGTTCTGAAATTTAAATATGTGATACTAGAATTTTGGTTCTTTTAGAAAATCTACTTTTTATTTCGGGAAATTTCTAGGAACCTATGATAAAAAATGTTAAAAGTTAAGTGCATTTATCGAAGTGTTTAAAAGTTTATTTATGCTATTTACACGGTCAGAGACTACGGAATTTTAGTGAATTTAACTTTCTTTTGAATTATTCTTATTTTAAAATTACTTTACTTCACTTAAAAGTGTTCATAAATAGTGAAATGGTCTCGTAGCAGAAATCTGTTGTTTACTAGTTGGATTATAATGGGTTATCTTATTCCAGGTTAGTTAAAAGTTTCTTTATTCTTATAAAAAGTTTTATTTAGTGCTTTTATTAAATGTTGTGGGTCTTTACTGCTTTTAAAATGGTTTATTTAATAAATTAGGTTGTGGTGTCAGCTTCTATCGAAACATTCCTATCCTAATCTGTACTTGTAATGAAATCTATGTGTTTAAATGAAAGCTTACTTCCTCCCTTATACTTGAAGCTAAGAAACTAGAATTTACCAAAATTCTAAGGTGCTTACAACACCCATGAAGATTACTTTGAAAAATATTTGCTTCTGTTGCTGTTTTTTTGAAGGTCTGAAAACAGATCATGAAAAGAAAATTTTGTTGAAGGGAGGATGACAGCAGCAACATAAAACACATTTTGTGCTATGCCATTACTAATGAAATTAGAAATACGATTGAGTTACACAGGTACCCATGATTAGCACAGCCACATGAATGACATTCTTCTGACTCCATTGTTGCTAGAGATTTAGCTAACTATATTCTCATGGATGTTTGGATATATTATGTGGATATAAAAATAATGATATCAGTGTTTTGTCCTCTGATTTAATTACTTTTATTTTCTGATTCAAGGACTAGCCATGTTGGATGGGTGTGTCTATGCCGTTGGGGGTTGGGAAGGATCATTTCGGTTGGACTCTGTTGAACGATATGATCCAGAGACCAATTCATGGCAGATGATTGCACCAATGAAGATGGCTGTCACAAGTCCAGCTGTTGTTACTCATGATGGTATGCTGTATGTTACAGGCAAGTATTATAACAAAGTTCTTGCTTGGTTATTTCCTTGTTGAGAGGAAAACATGTAACAGTAACTAAAACTTGCTTAACCCTTTCCTCCCTGATGGTACTTATAAGTACCACTGTATTTACCACCATATAATTCGACAATACCAGTGTCCACTGCATTGTTAAGCCTGTTGATGTATTGTTGTATGATTAAGTCAGACAATGACAACATTTTTTTAAATTCTGCGTGAAATTCCGAGAAATTAATTTTCTAAGTTGGGGCTTGACAGCATACTGACCAAAGTAACAAGTGGTACATTACAATGAATTTTTAGATGATAATTTACTTGGTAAGTGTCAATTTCTGTTATTACTTTTTTAGTTTGAACATTTAACCATATATTTTTTACCTATAAAATATGTTTTCTAGTTTCTTTACTAAATAATCTAGAAAAACCAACGTGGACTTATAAGTACCGTCAGGGAGTTCTGGGTAGTTTTATACAGATTATTGGTCAATAGATTTAGCAAGTATACAATTGGTTTTATCATTGTTTTAGATATTTTCAAATGGATATTTTTATGAAATACGCTCTGATTGAAGCTCTTCTCTTAGAAGTTTATAATTTATCAGCTCTTTCTTAGAAGTTTATAATTTATCAAGGCAAAAATGAAGAAATGACTGGAATGTTCTCAGATTACTCATTAGGTCAAAGAGTGGTCTTAGAATTGACTGAAAAAAATGGAGCAATGACGATGTTATCTAGTATATTATTTTTCATCAGTTTCATTATTAAAAAACTGAAACAACTTTTGTTTGTGGGAGAATCAGACCCTACTGCAAGGGACTTTCTAACAATCTGCTGATGGAAAACTAAAAAGAGGAGATTGTGACAATGAATTTACAAACCTAGGTATTTGCTACTGGAAATGGAAGGATAAAAAGGTCATACATTTATCAAATTTTCATGGCAGCGGTGAAACTCCACTACACTGGTTGGGTCAATGGCAACTTCAACAGATGGCCCTCTCTCGGTTGGATTGGTGACCTGGTGGATCTTGGACCAGAGGGCCTCTCTGGCCGGTCATCGGGGGCCACCTCCGGCAGTAGGTCCCGTAGCATTTTGCCCATCCTGCCACCCTGTTGTTACACCACTAGTTATATGCAAGAAAAAGATGGATTGAAGTCGACAATTTCATGCTCAGGAGTCGTCAAGGACTACAATACCTTCATGTGTGGGGTTGATACTGCTGATCAGCTGATGACTTTGTGCAATGCTGACAGAAGATTACCGAAATCATGGTAAAGATTGTTTTTGGGAATTCTGGATGTTGTATTTGTCAATGCCTATAACATAAATGGTCCGATATTTGAAAAAAAGTCTGTAAAATTTTTTAGAAGATCCTTTGCACAAGGTATGATGACTATGAAGGATATCGGTAAGAAGAAAAGGTCATCTATATATATTTCACCAAGCCCTCATCCATTCAAACAACACAAGTCATACTATTCCACAATGAGAGATGTAAGATTGGGAAACAGAGGTATACACTGTCCCTAAATTGTAAAAATCAGATGAAGATGTGAAGTATGTAGAATGAAGAAAATACAGTCAAAACATCATTCCAAATGTTGCATACAATGTCTTTTGTGTCTGAATGAGCAAAAAAATTGTTTTTTTTTAATATCATGAGGCAAACATTTCATACCAATATGAACATAATTGATTTCAATTGCTATTCTGTACATCCTGTGATACACAAAGTCCCTGACGGTACTTATAAGTACCGGCTTAGTAATTAGCACTTAGAGTTCCAAAAAAAATTTGAAAAAATATGTGTGTTTAATTTCAAGTACCTTTATACAAATATTAATTGAAATTATAAATTTCCCTTTTTTTCCAATAGCCGGTAGGAAAGGGTTAATTAATTTTCTCAAATTCTGAACATTGTCACCAAGGGAAAGTTAGATTTTGATCGTTAATCAGTCTCGTTTTCATGTGCAAAGTAATTGTGGCAGTCTATTCTTGCAGTTTTAGGTTATTAGTTGTTAAAATTACTTTTATATTGCCCTGATGGGCATCATCTCGTCATGGTCTCAAAAAGATCCTAGAAGCATTGGGAATATATATGGATCCATGACACCTGAATAGTTCATCAAAATTTTATTGCTGGGGGATGGGGGCAGGAAGGGGGGGGTCAGTGGCTTGAACATCTCTTTCAATGGCATTTTCTGAGTTCCGAGATGTTGCTTTGGCCAAGAGGACTCTGATGGCATGAACCGCAAAACGTGTTGAAATTGTTGGTGCCATAGGTGGTGGCATAATAATTTACAGGGTGGTCAGGGTTCTGGGTGAATACTGATTGTCTGTGTCCATTCATTCTGATGGCCAGTGTAGGAAGCTGGGCAATGGTTACAGGTGAGTTGATATATAAGGTGGGAGGATAAACACGTGGCAAGTCCTGTGATGGGGAAGCTTTCTCCAGTGACAGTGTTGGTGAAGTAATGGAAGGCTGGTGTATCCTGCATAATTTGCAGCGGCATCTGTTGCAAGGAAATGAACCTTGAGACTCAATTGTAAATGAAAACACTGTCTATTAGCAACTGGTTTTATTCATATATACTCAGATGCGTTTCGCCCTTGTGGAATAGAGCATCGTCAGTGACAGTGAATGTACATACATGTTGGTGTTAAGAAAATTGCAATATTAATATACATAACTAATAATAAACTACATTCTACTTATGAATTATGGCTGAGACAGTTAAATGATGATTGAGAGCAGCTCTATCTGCAATTTTTTGTGACCACAACTGTTGATGTGGTTCCACATAACTATTGTTGCCCCCTTTTTTGGAGGTAACTATATCACTGTGTCAAAATGTATTGAAAATTACACTTTGTTATTGACGCACAGCAAGAACCTTCTTGTTTACATGTGTGTACGGTGATGCCAACCTAATGTTTTTGCTTGTGTTGTAATGTCTGTCTCTATGTATTATAAAATATGTCTCTGTTTGTGCAATGGTGTCAGTGTTGTAATTTACTGTTATGTGTATTATATTCTTGTGTCTTGGTTATTCTTTAATGTTTTGAACAGTGTCTCATTTGTTAAATGAGTGAATTCATTAAGTACAGTTTGCTTCGATGCAATGGCTTTATGAATGTGATAACTTTCCTGTACTGTAAGTTGGTGTGTCTTGTGATTGTTTATTTTCAGTATTTTCATGTCTGTTTGTATTGTGGTGGGTTGATGGTTGTGATCTAATAAATGTTCTGCAAATGTTGGGTGATTTGTACACACTTTATCAGAAACAGTAACACAATACTGGCTTGTCAGTATTGCGTTACTGTTTCCTGGGATGACACTGATGTAATATTGTGCAAGATAAGAGTGATAGAATGGCTCCGATATGTTCTTTCTATTTTGTACTAAAGTTCCTGGTTGTCTGTCCTATGTATTTAGCTTGATATTGTTGGCAAGTCAGTTCATATATTCCTGACTGTTGGTACTGATCTATTTCATTATGGTTGTTTAGGTGCTTCTGTACTGTGTTGTTTGTGTCAAATGCAATTTTTAGTCCTTGTTTTCTGAATATGTTACTTATTCTGTAAGTGTGTTTGTTGATGTAGCTCATTATGTACCATTGTTTTTATTTTGGTTCAGTGTGCTGGGGTGTGTGATATTGAGTGGCATTTTTATTTTTCCTGGATTTTAGTGTTGAGCTATGTAACAAGTTGTTTTGTGAACTCATTGTTTTTGCAATTTGTATGATGATGTTTTATTCTGTTTCATAATCATTCTTGGATAGTGTTATGGTATTTAACCTGTTTAGCATGTACCTGAATGCTGCCTGTTTGTGGTTTAGAGGGTGGTTAGATGTTTTGTGTATTATTGTGTCTGTGTGGGTAGGTTTCCTGTATATGAGCCCCTTAAAGCCCAAGTGGTGTAAGTCCAATTTTTGTTTTTTTGAGTTAATGTTTCAGAAGTGTTCAGCAAGTTGCATTCTGTTTAAAGCACAAGTGGTGTAAATTCTAGTTCCCTTAACAACCTTATAGTTAGCAGTACTAGTTTATGCAGTCAATGCAGCCATCTGTTGGGTAAAAGCTAAAGTGGTGTATATTGGAGATACACCACTGTGCCTGTAACTGTTTGCAGTTCAACCACTTTTCGCTCATCTAGAAATGTTGTAACCAGGTAAACTAAAAAACATTTTGATAACCTAGATGTAAAAGATTTAAGTTTTGATGTGTCATTATGAGCAGTGATGAGAGCAGTGTTAGTGAGCCAAGCATTTTGGCAGATATTGGAGCAAGTGATGAATGTATTCCAGCAGATTCTGAATTCATCTTCGCCAAGCAGAAAAAGCTCATAGTGCCATGAACGAGGGCACTCAACAGTCCATTAATAATAGCTCTTACTATACATTTTCCTATGATTTGGAAAAGTCTCTTCCTTTTCCTAAACTATCATGTCAAGTGCCCTATTACAAATGCAATAATGTTTATAATTGGAATGC
>CM061920.1:293574728-293753082 GCA_031002005.1 Vandiemenella viatica | reverse complement strand
ATTGTGTAATTGTCGACATTATTTGAAATTTTTTTGTATAGTAATTAAGATAAGATAATGTTATTTTTTGACATTGTGATGTATGGAAGCTATAATGGTCAGCCTCACCAACACTTTAAAGTAATAGTTTTGTATTAATAAGAAGAAATGGGTAGGTTAAACTGTCTCTTTAAGTTGTTGGATTTTTTTGGCTATTGTAAACTGTCATTTCCAAGTAGCAAAAAAATAAACCCAAGGGGGTTGTGGCGAGACAGTATTAAGCCATGTATATGATTTGTAAAGCTTAAAGTCGTCATGAAGCAATGTTAAGCACAGAGGTGCAAGGTGTAAAATTGTAATTGCTGAGTCAGCCTGTAACAGGCCACTGCAGGAGTCGGTAGCTGGCTGCTGCAAGAGTGGTCTTAAGGCTACAGCGTGGCCTTGTATAATTGTAAAGTGGACGTAAAAGCAGTAAACTGCTGTCCACTAATCACGTTAGGGAAGTGCTTCGTGACAAATGACAAGAATGACAAGCTAGCGGTGGTGAGAAATGGTAACACAGTGTGTAGACTCGCTAGTCAGAAGCATGGTCAGAACTTGCAATCGGAGGAAATGAAGTACTGTATAGCCTTGTCCACGGTCAGGATGAATAAGTATAATTAGTGGTGGTGATTGGGATAGATATATGTGCTTGGTAAATAAATCAGATGTGAACTTAAATGCGACCTGTGAATTGACTTAGTAGAAGAATCGAACCTGCAAACCTAAACAATTAAGTCAACTATCCATCATACCTATCATCGCCTACACAAGTTTAGTGTGGGCAAGCCAATCATTACATCGCTTGATCACCACATATGGTAGCAGGCTCATTAAATCACTACAGAGTGACGTGTGGTAGGACATGAGTTCTGGCATTTCTTTATTTGCCATGACCGCTCATGGGATCACCACTGATTTCCGGAAAATGGTGATCAATTTGAAACGTGAAGTTATGGAACGACAACATACAGGAGATTTTATTGAAGTTCCATTCTTTTTTTCCAAGAATGAGGCATAAAATCTGATGCAGTTCATTGTGTAGAACACGATCGATGTTCTATTATGATGAAAGCAATGCTGTTGTGAGATATTCAAGATTTTGATTGCAGCATCCACCAATTGCAGCATTGTATCTAAACTATTACACAGACAGAAGAATGGTTAGAGCTGCTGGTCCAAATCACTCCAGGCAAATGCCGGGATGCTTCCTTCAAAAAGGCCATGGCCGAATTCCTTCCCATTCCTTGCCCCCATCCTTGCCCCACATCCTTTCCCGTCTCTAAAGACCTCGATGTTAAAAAGAGACATAAAGCCGTTAAAAAAAAAAAAAAAAAGAGCTGCTGGTATCGAAAAAAGAGACAACAGCAAAGAAAAAATACTTTGATTAAAAGAAGATCCTCTTAAATAATGGCAAATGAACGCTCACAAAAATTCATTGTTGTTACCAATAGCCCGCAGGTTTTTGTCAGCTCCACCTAGCAGTGTTGCTAGCAAACAATTCAGTGGAACAGCATTAATTTATGATGAAAAGGGAAGCAATTTAAAAGGAGAAAAGACCTCCAAGCTTTAGCTTTTAAAAATAAATTGCCACTTTAAAATTTGGTAGTTGCAGTAATTGGAAAACTAATATTTTATTATCATCACCTTATTAAATTTAAGTTGCTGACAAATTGATTTGGTTTGATTATAAAAATAAACTTCATGATGTAATTTGGTGCTTTTATTAAATACAAGTTAGACACAAAATGAAGATTCTGTTGCAGTAAATTGCATTTTCAAACACTTATAATTCCTTTTCCACTAATAAACAAATATAACATCTGCTTCTGTTTCCGTAATGTCACTGTGTAATGTTACTGCTCATACACCTCAGAAGCCAGCACTTTGGTGAAACTGAATAAACAACCTGAACTAATTAAAATATATCCTCTACAGTCCATATGTGTGGACCCAACGCGATTAAAACACTAGGATTTTAAAGTCGGTGTATAGGGCATCTAAAATATGGAGATAATTAAATGATGGAAAATAAATATTTAAAAGTTCAAGAACTAAAATAGAAATAGTTAAAGAATTTAAATATCTGGAGAAATGGATTAGTAGGAATCTAACAGAAAACAAGGCAATAGAAACCAGAAAAAATAAACTTGAATTGGCCTTCCAATTGACAAGAGAGATATACAACAAGAAATCTCTTTTGTGAGGGTCTAAAATTAAGCATTACAAAACAGTGGTAAAGCCGGAAGCATTGTACACAGCAGAAACTCTGACCATGAGTCACATAGGGCAGATAGAACAACTGGAATTAAAAGAAAGAAAAATTTTAAGAAAATCATAGGAACAAAATTTCAAGATAATAAAATAGTATACATCAAGAATGAAACTACAAAAAATTGAAAAACTCTCAGACACTATGTGCAAAAGGAGACTAAATTTCTACGGACATCTTCTCAGAATGAACTCTGGTAGACAAACCAAACAAATTTTTGATTTTTTTCTGGAACCGCATAACTAATTGGTTCACAGAAATTGGAAAAGACCCCTAAGAGAATTAAAAATAATAGAAAAGTCGCTACTTGATAGAACAGCCCAGATAAGATTTAAAGATGAAAAGTTATGGTTCCAAAAAAAATCTAAATAATGTCAAAACCCATCATCTCGGAAGAGGAGAGAAAAAGGAGGACTGAGAGGATGAAGAAATACTGGACGCAAAAGAAGGAACAGCATGCAAAGAAGTGACTGATTCTTCATACCCCAAAGAGGGTGAAACGAAAGAAGAAGAAGATGGAAATTAATATCCGCATTAAGTTGTGTATTCTGTGTCCTGTGTCAAATAAAAACAATAAGCTGCGGTCTTTGCACGGATCACTCCCCCACCCCCCTCCCTTCACATGGCCCAGCGTAGTTTTCAACCTAACCCCTCCTATCGTAGACTGAGCCACCTAGTTTATGGACACTTCCATGAGATGACACCCGCCAATACTTTATTGGTGGAGCCCTGAGACATGTCATCAGACGCAACTGGCTTTCAGGTAAATTCATTTTGGAGAGGTTAGTAACAGTGGTGGATCCAGGATTTTGGTTTGGGAGGGATTTGAGCAGATTTTGGTTTGGGGGGGGGGCCTTGGGCAGATTTCGTTTGGGGGTGGAGAGCCCTTGAGTTGGGTAAGGGAAGGCTTTACAGTCATGCCGCCCTTAAAAGACCAGTAGAGCTAAAAAAAATGTCGGGGGGAGGGGGATTAAGATACTTTGGTTAGTAAGCCAGGACTACCCAATTATCTCAAAATGTAAAGAATTGTATGCCTTGGCGGATAGTGGAGGAAGATTCCCACATTCAGAAGTTCATTATACACTACTGCTTTTGAAAATTGCAACACCAAGAAGGATATATTTATTCCACGATTAGGGACATTACACAAATGATTAGAATTAGGAGAACTGTACGTATACCTTGTCCTTAAGAATTTAACATGGTTTTAAGCCACTACATGCTGTAATCAGAGCCTGGATATGCTGAGAGAAACACACTGCCACCTGATTTGTAGGCTTGTCCACAAAGCACTGTCAGTGGCTGTAGGAGGACCAAAATGAAAAAGTTATCAACTGACAATATGCCAGCTTGTTCTATAGGTGACATGTCAGGCAAACATGAAGACCAGGGAAGCAATGGCAGCAGTCATTCTTCGAAGGTGGCTTGAACATTTCACACCTCATGTAGCCGGGTACTGCCCTGTTAAAACATGGCATGTGGAGTTACCTATAAGAGTGGCATGTCCTTCATCCAGTTATCCAGATTCTATAAATGAACACAGTTTTCCTCATTGTTGTTTATTTATGAATGTTTCCCAAGAAACAAACCGACTAATACTCTTATTTATACACAATATTTCGGAGATATAAATCTCCATTGCCATCTTCAGTGTAGTCGTAAGACCTGAAGTTTGACTAGAGCACATTTTACGAACTTCAAGTCTTACGACTACACCTGAAGATGGTGACGGAGATTTATGTCACTGAAATTTTGTGTATAAATAATAGTATTTCTAGGTTTGCTTCCCAATAAACATTCAAAAATACTGGTGGACAGGACACCTTTCAGTTATATGGCGGATACACTCCCATACTTTGGTCGAGTTTGTGAAATGGTTTATTGTGCTCACAAAATATGCCATGACCTTCTCTTGCTTTCCTTGATAGCATGACGCGCCTAAGATCTACCAATTCAGAATGCTGCAAGGTTGTCAAGAGTTGGCTGCAACCTAAAATGTCACAAAGCCCATGTGCCAAGGAACTGGCATTCTTCACAGCATTTCAGAGCATCTGACATACAAATATCAGCCATCCGATGAATACAGTGGTTTTTTAACCACATTTGAATTGACACAAGCATGTTGTGCTTGTGCTCATGTCTGCAATGGATGTCTGGCTAGCAACACTTTCTTTCCTGATGGTAGTTGAACCCATCTAAGCAAAACTAGTTGCAAAAATGGGAGCGGCAAGCAACTTGCTTTCTTCTTCGGTTCTCCATAGGGTTTTTGCTCTTTGGTCTTCAACTCATGTATCTTACGCTTTTCAAGATACACACACCAGGCAGGGTGCTACCTAGAGCAGTTGGTGCACACCTGTTGGAGCATAAAACAAACTCCTGGCTCATGTGCTCCCTTGCCATACTTACCACAGGTGAGGATGTTCTTACATGATGCAATGGTATGCCCGAATCTCTGAAATGGTGCACTGCATGGGGTCAAAAACACACAGGCATAGGTTCAGGTTTATGTAGCCTGCTTTGATACACTTGGGCAACACTGAAGTCTACATCTACATCTACATATATACTCTGCAATTCACAATTGTGGGTGGCAGAGGGTGCTCAGCACCAAAGCTAATCTCTTTGCTGTGCATTCCAATCCCTAATGGTACGAGGGAAAAAAGATTCATATAAGAATCAGTCCGGCACCTTATTTCTCTAATTTTATCTTTCCTGTCCTTCCGACTCAAATAGGTTGGTGGAAGAAGTATTTCACTACACTCATGAGTGAAAGTTGGAGTACGCATGTTTTCCAATAAGTTTAAACGAAACGTGTGTCGTCTATCTACCAGAGACTCCCAACCTAATCTACTAATCAGTTCTGTGACGCTTTCATAAGGACTGTAGCAAGCGGTCACGAATCGAGCGGCTCTTCTCTGTACTTTCTCTATACTTTCGATCAATCCCTTACGAAACGGGTCCCAAATGGCACAACAATAATCCAAATGTGGACGCACAAGAGATTTGTACGCTATCTCCTTTGTTTGTTCATTACAATTTTTCAAGATTCTACCTATGAATCGCAGCCTAGAATTTGCTCTACCTACTAAAGAATTAATGTGTATGTCCCATTTCATGTTCCTTTGTACTGTTACTCCCAAATATTTAATAGAATCGACCATATCAATAACTGTATTGTTTAACTCGTATTTCTGAACAATCGGATTCTTTTTGTTAGTTATGCTCATTGTCTTGCACTTTTTACAGTTTAGAGTAAGTTGCCACTCAGCGCACCAAGCCAAAATAACATCCAGATCGCGCTGAATTTCTAAGCAATCGGCCAAAGTTCTTACTTCCCTATAAATAACCGCATCATCAGCAAACAATCTAAAAAGGCTTTTCACTTTGTCTCCGAGATCGTTTATAAAAATTAAGAAAAGAAGTGGTCCTATTACACTTCCTTGAGGTACACCCGATGTAACATCTAGATTAGAAGAACTTTCTCCTTCAACGACAACATACTGCGACCGACCAGTTAGAAAATCCTTTATCCATTCACAAAGCTGATCCGATATACCGTACGCTCGAAGCTTCGCTAAAAGGCGGTTGTGTGGCACAGAGTCAAAGGCTTTCTGGAAATCTAAAAAAATTGCATCTACTTGTGAACCTGTATCGATAACTTTCATTACGTCGTGTGTAAATAGGGCCAGCTGTGTTTCACATGATCTTTTCTTCCGAAATCCATGTTGATTTGTTGTAAGCAAATTATTATAATCTAGAAAATTCATAATGTTCGAGCATATAATATGCTCCATAACTCTACTACAAACAGATGTTATAGATATGGGACGATAGTTCCCAGGATCACTTCGATCACCTTTTTTGAAAATCGGAGTTACTTGCGCGATTTTCCAGTCTGAAGGTACTTTTCGCTCTTCTAATGATTTACTGAATATATCAGACAGAAATGGCCCGATTTCTGCAGCATACTCTGAAAATACTCTTACTGGAATTCCATCCGGGCCTGTGTCAAACATCAAGACGAAGCTGGCAGAATTTTCGAGACTGACATTTACCATCTGTGTGAGCTGATGCATCTCAACCACTTTCTCTGATTCCCACTCCTTAAGGAGTTCCTCGGTAGCTAATTCATTACATCAAGGTAGGTGATGACGCCTTTACTACAATTCAATTTAGGGACTTATGGAGCTCGCATTTTATGGTGAAATACCAAGTTTCTCACAATTAAGGAGTTGGGTAGCCTATTTACTGATGGTTGTTTCCAGCAGCAGGGTCCCACTGACTATAGACTCCCTACTAGACTCTTGAGACCCTTTGATATATAATATATATAATTTTCCTTGCACACTCTGCATATTACGAAAGCATTCACAAGTGAACAAACTTTCCCACTACTGTTACTATCAGTTTCTGAAGCAGGAGGACTAACAACCCTGACCCACTTCTTCCAATTGTGGGAGTTTGTACTGCCCTGCGGATCACCCACACCACAGGCAGAGTTTTTTTTTTTTTTTTGTTAGGTTTGATTGGATTTTGGTTTTAAATTAACTGAGTTTTTGGTCCCATGAGTAAGGGGAATAAAGGTTGAGCGGCGCATTGACCACTGCTGGGACTACTTGCACAGTTTACCAGTTGGAAGGTACTTTTTCATTTCTAGCAGTATATATCAGACAAAAATGGTTCAATTTCCATTGCGTACTCTGCAAATACTCTTACTGGGATACCATCATCGCCTGGCGCTTTACCCCACCTCAGGCACTCCAATTGCTTTACAATATTTGAAGTTATTCGGGAAGCATTAGAAATTAAACTTAACGATAATAACATCAATAGGGACAGTGGACTGTATTTAAGTGAAGCCTGGAGACCAATTATTAAGGATCTATGTCTTAAAAAACAAAAATCTTCCCAACAAGGCTAAATAGAAGCAAACTGACGCCATGGACATAGTTTGCCAGCACTTATGTCTACAGGTTAAGCAACGTTGAACGTGGCGAGTGCTTGGATGGGTGACCGCGTATGGCTCAATACGCAGTCCGCAACGACTGATACCCTCGGCTTGCGGAAAAACCGGTTAAGCAACGGTGAGCGTGGTCAGCACTTGGATGGGTGACCATTTTGGCTCCATACGCAGTCCGCAACACTGATACCCTCAGTTCCAGCGCGCTGATTGGGCGTCCTGGCAACCCTCTATACACGACATTCGAATTTCGGAGGCAGCGAAGCCCCCATTCGAGTGGGAGAGCGCGCCTAGTGAGGACGTACTGAGCGACGCGCGCATCCTCCGCTCAACTCCGCGTAGCGCCACCAGGGCGCAGTAGCGCCGCGCCTATACGTTGACAGTGCGCTGGGCGCAGAGCCTCAGTCTCCACCCCGCTTTACTCAAGGAGACCTACCAACACTTCACTTGCCGCCCCACCTTCTTGCTGCCATCAGGCATAATAACAGGGTTGCAAGGGAGTGGAAGCTGACCCACAGCCCCGACACCAGAAGACTCCTAAACCGCCTTCATAAGCAACTGAAAGCGGATCTGACCCACCACAGGAACCGACTATGGGACGCCCGAGTTTCGGCGCTTACCCCAGACGACGGGACCTTGTGGGCCCAGACACGCAGCTTCACAAGGCGGAAGTGGAGAATTCCCCCCTTGGAAGGTACAAACGGTCCCATCCATCGACCAGAAGGCAAAGCAAATGCCTTGGCCGATGGATTCGAGCGCAACTTCCGTCCCTCCGAAACGCATGCAGACGATCAGGTCCTGAGACACACCGAAGACCGTCTGCGCGTTTTCCTGCAAGCCGACGACGGAGACGAGGAGATAGACCCCGTCTCCCCTGAGGAGGTGGCCAGCTGTCTTGCAAGGCTCCGGCCAAACAAGGCTCCTGGCCACGACGGGATCGGGAACAGATGCCTGAGGAATCTGCCACCTGAAGCACACGGGTTTCTGGCAGACATCTTCAACCGCATCTTGCGGACAGGGGTCTTCCCGCAACGGTGGAAACATGCTGCAATAGTAGCTAACCACAAGAGCGGGAAGAACCCCTGTCTCCCCCAGAGTTACAGGCCCATCAGTCTCCTACCGTCGATCAGCAAAGTCTTTGAGAGGCTGCTACTGAAGAGGATGCAATCCTTCATTTCAGATAGCAGTCTCCAGCCCAACCACCACTTCGGTTTCCGCAATGGACACTCGACCACCCAACAGGTGCTCCGCATTGTGGAAACAGCAACCCATGCCTTCGCCCACAAAGAGTACTGCGCTATGGTGTCCTTGGACGTAGCGCGTGCCTTTGACTCGGTCTGGCATTCTGGGTTGTTACTGAAGCTTTACCAGCAGGGCTTCTCGGGGCCACTGATAAAGCTTATCAGGTCTACCTGCTTGGCCGAACCTTCCATGTGAAGGTGGACGGAGTCAAGTCAGGCAACAGAAACAACCTGGCAGGAGTCCCCCCAGGGGTCCGTCCTAGGCCCCATCCTGTACACTTTGTATACGGCTGACGTACCAACGGCAGATCGTGTACAGACAGCCACGTACGCGGACGACACGGCTTACATCACCCATAGCAGGAGTAAGGCCGTCGCCACCGCCCGACTGCAAGGAGTTCTCCAGAAGACGGAGGCTTGGGCTAGGAGGTGGGGCATTGACGTCAATCCCACCAAAACCCAGGCCATCGTTTTCACGAGGAAGTACGGCCCACGCAACGGCGGCCAACCGGCCCAGTTGCTGAGGCTGAACGGATCCGACATTCCCTGGAGTACCTCACTGAGATACCTCGGGGTAATGCTGGACTCCAAGCTCACCTGGCGCACGCACATCAACGACGTGCGTAGAAGGGCCAGCGCCAGGCTAAACGAGCTTTACCCCCCTCCTGAACAGGAACAGTGCACTATCACCGTCCCTGGGAGTGCGCATATACCTCACCCTGGTCAGGCCACTCCTCGAGTACGCCTGCCCAGTGTGGGGATATGCCACTCACACCCACCTGCGACGACTGCAGGCGATCTAAAACAGGGCACTTAAACGTGCCCTCCACCTCCCCCACCGTTTCCCGACAGCGGCTCTTCATGAAGCCACCGGCATCATGCCCCTAAGAGACCGTTACCGAGTGCTGGACACTGCCTTCTACAAGAAGGCGGAAACCAGCACTAATCCGTTGATCAGCGTGCTTGGCCGGTACGAAATTCGTCCAGGCCGGCACAGAAGACCACTGGATCTGACCGTTTAGACAAATGACGCCCCGACATATTACGACAGTAATAAGTAGCCAACTGTGACGACAAACCCCACGCAAAGTTTTACCCCATCTACTAATCCCCGCGGAGGAAATGTCGAAAGACAATAACCTCCAGCATACACTGTTGTTTTTGTTTCAGGAAGAACGAGAATGGCTGCTCTGGCTGGGTCGGCCCCCCCCCCCCCCCCCCCACCACTCGGCCGGCAGACGCCGAGGCGAGAGGGCCGCGGAGGTGCACTGCGCACGCAGCGCCCCCTATGGCGAGTGGACCGCTCGGGCCGCCCGCGCCCGCAGTGCTTCCAGCAACAGACGCGTCGGCAATTGCGCCGGCGCAATCAGTGGCTGACGCCGTGGCCAAGATACCGGAAATGATCGCCACAGTAATTGCGCAAGCAGTGGCTATAATCTATGCAAGAATCCAACCTGGAGGTGGAAATGCAACTAACAAACCATGAAGAAATAACACCAACCAGCTACAATAGGGGCAGATATGGCCGATAAGGGCGATAGCCACTCCTCTGCTGGTTGGTGGTGGTGTCACTTGCATCGCGGCTTAGTTTGTGGTGGTCTTAGACCTGGGCTACTTTTAGGCTCAAAATTATATCTTAAAGTTAGTAAAAGTTATTCACAGGTGTAGTGCAGGTGATGTGGAACACTTTTGGCATAGTACCATATATATTGAAACACATTTTTTCTGTATGTTTAGAGGATTTATCGAAGTTTGTTGGTTTTAGCTGGAGTGATTGTTTGGTGTGGTGAGAACTTGTAGTCTTCGAGAAAGGAACTCCGATGTTATTATTTACATGGACAAATTGATTAGCTGAAGTGCGGGACTTTTTAAGTATAAATGAGGTACGCCACAAGCTTCACACTACGGAAGGACTCCTCAGTGTAAAGGGTCCCTTGCTTTGTATGTACGTACAAAGGCGAGTGAAGAGAACCATATTCCTCATCGCGGACTATCTGAGAGAACTTATCACTTTATCATGAGTGGTTACTTGATATGCAATAGGTATTATTCCTCCCTAGTTGGCTAAATAACTTCTTTTTCATTGATATTTTTCAGGGTATCCCAAATTATCCGGATGAGATTTCGTTAACCTAACTCATATTAACCAGCAAATATATGCTGTGACTGCTCTCCATCTACATATCTCTTCAACTGCAACTGACTCTGTCGTTGCTGACCCCTTTGCAAGTCAGGCCGTTCGATGAACTGGCTCTCGTATCCGTTTAAACTGTGTGAATGACCTACTCTGGTTCTAGCTCTACGATATATGTACTCTGAAGTGCCATATTCAGACTATGGTAGCACCGCGGAACAAACGTATAAATATGTAATGAAGATTTGGGACTTTTAGTTGTATTCTCGTGAGTAAGGTTTTCAGATGAAATAAATTGCTTTCTGTTTCTTAAATTGTTCGTGAGTAAGGTTATCAGATGAAATAAATTGCATTCTGTTTCTTAAATTGTTCCTGATTTCGAAATTCTTTCGATCCTCAGTGTCAACAGACTGCCGTGAATATGTAATTTCTGGTATTACTTCCCGCCGTGGACAACGCAGTGGCCAACCACATCTACTTAGTGACCGAGACCAGCTACGTGTGTGTCGAGGTATCAGAGTTGACAGACAGGCAACACCGCGTCAAATACCGTAACACTCAACGTGGGACGTACGACAAACGTGTTCTTGCGGACAGTGCGGCGAAATTTGACGTTGATGAGTTGTGGCAGCTGAGGACTGAAACCAATGTCTCTGATAACAAAGGCAATCTGTTGTCTCACCTGGATCCTAGATATCTCGAAAAAGGTTCCGTGGCCAGATGAGCCACGATTCCAGTAGGGAATAGCTGATGGTAAGGTTCGAGTGCGCCGCAGTCCCAACGAGGCCATGAAGCAAATTGTAAGGAAGGCACTGTGCAAGCTGGTGCTGCCTCCAACCTGTCAAGAACTGTGTTGATACGGCATGGACACTGAACACTGGTCAAACTGACCTATCATTGACTGGAAATAGTTATGTTCAGCTATTTTGAGACCATTTGTAGCCACTCATAGCCTTCATGTCCTCAAAAAAGATGGGCGTTTCCACGAAGACAGCGTGGCATGTCACCAGGTCAAATTGATCACCATTGGTTTGGAAAAAATTCTGGACGATTCCAGTGAATGATTTGGCAACCTAGATCGCTAGACATAAATCCAATCGAACACATCTGGGACATAATCGAAAGGTCCTGCAACACTTTCATAATTATGGACGGCTGTAGAAGCATCTGATAACTTATTGATTCAATCTACGCTGGGTTGCTGCAGGTCGCTGGGCAAAAGAATGGTTCACACTATATTAGGAGGAATCTCATTACTTTTGACACTTCAATGTCTATTATATGTTCCAGAATGTTCCCAAAGCCCATCTTTAGCCCTTTACAATCTGCCGAAAGACTCTCTGGTTGCTGTATAAACATTACCAGGCGATTTCATCATCTCCCCTACATTAACATTCTCAATAATATGGCACATTTTCCTTTAGAGCAAAAATGACGATACCTGTGTGAATAGTGGACAAAAAAATATAATTTGAAAATAATTAAGATTATTATTACCTTGCAAGCTATAACTAAATGTGGCAGAGAATGTAAGAAAGAAGAGGGTTAAGTGATCGGAGTAGAGGGCGCAAAAGGCGAGTCACCACCAAAGAGAGAGAGAATATGTGAAATTGTTGCTAGAAATGACTCCCATGGAACCTGTTTTGTTCAGTCAATCACATAACATCCGTGGTGAGCTCTAGGAATAAGTAATCTCAGTCAGAGCACATTTGACTATTATTAGAATTCTTTACCAGTTATACAAGACTGATAACTGATATTTGAGGATGATGTAGCAGACATACATCCACCAAATAAGATAAAAAGATATGTTAATGAATTTTTTAAGGATTTGTATGTTTTTTTGTAAATATTATTAGAAATATGGTTTTTCTGATTTAAATAGGGAGCAAGGAAAAGCGACCCATAGATGATATAAGCAGAACAAAAGATGAGGACAACAAGAGAAGATATGGAGGAGCCATGGTGAACAGAAGGAATGCGTTAGCGTCGCCTTCAATTAATGATATATGTAATGGATTGTCAGTATATATGTGACAAGAAATGTTTAAGTGAATTTAAATTGTGTAAATAAAAGATTGAATAAATATTGTGCATTATGAGGAAAGAGATGGATGTTATTTTACGTAGAGGTAAAGTGACCTATTAGAATAACTAGTATTACACGGTCAATGATAATAAATGTTTGAATAGTGTTGACTTGTTTGAAAAATAAGTAACGGTCAAACTGAGTATTAAACAAAAAAAGATTCATGCAGTTATATTGTTTAACAAAAAGGTTAAATAAAGACTGTTAGAACTGACAATAGTAGCGAGATACGTTACAATATTCTACTACTTCCCATACAGTTCGGCCAGCAACAGCAAACTAAGGATACCGCATATCCAAATATTGCATCCACCATTCCCGAGAATCAGTTATTCGGCCCCTGCTGACTTAGATGGCGTTCCGTCGTATTGTTGGCGGCATCTACGTTGACCACGGCTGACCAGGTGGAACTTGATGGCTGGGTCCTGTTGGTCTTCGTGCATTCTTTACTTCGACCAACAGAGACGATGTCTCCCTCAGCTGCCATATCTCGGGAACGATTTGTCCGCCCGAGAGATTCTAGATCAGTCCACTTTCTAGGCTCTGTCCTCAGGTCTAGATCTTTTCTAATTTTCCCCCATCCTGGGCCTTTCCCTAAAATGGGAATTCCGAAGCTGTTGTGTGGACATTTGGACTCCTTATCGATCTGCAGAAAGCACTAACTACTGAAATCAGCATTATACTTTAAAGACAGTACATCAAAGTTTTACAACGTATTTAGTTCGTGATTGCTGGCGCGATTTCGACATCGATATACTGTACAGGCAACCGGGCTGCTACAACCTCAATCCCAGGCAATTGCGACTAACGAGGAAACTACACAAACTTACGTTATCTCCATTTGTAGTATAGATTAAAGAGCAAACACTGGTTAATACTGTCATGTCAATGGATATGCACACCTCATACTGGTACCGGTTGAAGTACTTGGAGCGGGCGAGGCAATGCGAGGCGGCCTCGTAAAAATGGACGAGCAACGACTCGGAAGATGGGTCGTCGAGGGCTGTCAGCACTCGTCCACGGACGGGTACCGCCAGCGCCACAGGGTGTGTCGGACCGTCCAAGAAGGGCAGTGGTATCCTCAAGTTTTCACCGCGTCCGCGCGTCAACAGCTGCTTGCAAGATGGCGTCATGGGGCTGCCACTAGACACAAGATCAATGGAAGATAGCTGCTGAGAATATCAAGCTAAGTTCTAAACATTAGTTTTTCACAAGGCAAATATGTGGTTAATGTAGATCGGTTATCGTGCCAACTTTGCAGTTTGCAGTGACATTGTTGCAGTTTCAGCATTGTTTACATAGAATGCCAAGGGAGCGTGCATAAACCACTTAGCTCCATTTTGGCCTCCTGTGAACCCCCCCTCCCCCCACGTAACCCTACGTGGCTTTTGCTTCAACCCCCCCCCTCCCCTCCCACGTAGCTTTTTTCCTTTTTGATTCCAGAAGGCATTTAGTGCTGTTTTCTCTTGTCAGACTATTGTAAATTACATACGGAGGTAAATAACTGAGGTAAATAAATAATCACATGCTGTTGTGTGTTCTGTTCCTTATTTTAACTGTGAAAAATATTATGAAAAGAAAGCTACGTGGTCTGGCTCAGAACCCCCCCCCCCCCCCCCCGTAGCCTTCCAGCCAACTACTCCCCCCCCCCCTGGACCTAGCCACGTAGTTTGTTCACGCTCCCCAAGTAAAAAAGGAGCTAAAACCTCCAAAATATCCTTATTTACTGATGAGTAAAGACAGCGGTTGAGCTTCAAAACATTTACGACGCGAGCCATTTTCAGAAATTCAGCGATAAAATGCTTGTATAGTTTCAAATAGAACCAATTCGCTGCCTGCGGGAAACACTGGACATGGTTTCTGTCCTATCCTGAGCGACGCAACATAAGTTACGTTAAGCAGTCCGGTTTTGACGAAGCGCATTCTAAATTCTTTCTCCAATGTAGAAAATATTCCTTAAGTGGTTTGGTTCGCTCCTTCAATTATATCCTCAGCTCAGACTTCATACAACACTTGGTAATCGACCCATAGTCTGCTGCGTATGCATTTTAAACAGCTCATGTGCAACAGGATCAGAAAAATTAATTCACAGGCCATTGAACAAGCAGAATACAAGCAGCTTACCAGATGACTGGAAAAGTGCGATAGTAATACCGTTCCGTAAAGGAGGGATGACAAATAGGTTCGAAAACTACAGGCGTTATAAACGAGAATGTCTATCGGACACACATACTTCAGGATCCGCATTTTTAATATTAGACTATGTGGGTTAATTTCACATCGCGAATCACAGTGGCTATATCACAGTGAATGTATCTGAAGGGGCGTCTACACGAGCATCATTTTTACGGCAATGTGATGCCGGCAAGTATTACGTCCGATTGGCCGCAATGTTGCGACAATATGGACGTGTGGTCGGGCAATAGAGCAGAGTTTCCAGGAAATACGTCCCCATTGTTGTCGGTATTTCTGTGTGATGTCGAGTGTGGCCGGCATGTTGACGGTGATACCTCTCGCCGGCCGAACATTTACGGCAACTTCTCTTCGTGTGTTCGAGTCTGATGCGCATATAGGCACCTTGCACGTTTTTTTTCCAGTTTTTTGATAAAATCCGTGTCGAAATGTCAACCGAAAAGACCTTAAATTTTATAAATGAAATATAATTACACCCAGAGTTGGGAAGTTGAAGCATCCATTTACAAAGACTGAGAAAAGAAGAAAGACAGTTGGAGCTACATTGCCACAAAGTTTGATATTTCCAATGATGAAGAATACAAAAAATTTAAAAGTTTGAGAACATACGCCAAGAACGAGTTAAAGAAAACAAAAGTGGTAGCGCAGGTGGTAAGCAAGTGCTTTCAACATGGTTTGCATTCAATGCAATGTCATCTCGTGATGTTTCCGGTGGATATGGACAGTCAAGATAGCCAGAACAATGCCAACCGAATGACTGAGGTGTCAGTTGATCAAGATTCAATTGAGAATGTATAAAACAAGAAATCTATTGCTGTCGTATCTCTTCTATTTAATTTTTATTGATTTCGAATAAGGAAGTTACGGTGATTAGCGAATATTCTTACACACTGCTAGAATACTACTGAAGTTTCATTATTTCAAAAAACAAAAAAAAACAAAAAAAAATCATTGGCATGTTAAATTGTTTACATATATGTTTAGCACAGCTCACTTCAGTTGTTATATACGTGTAACCACGTAAAATCAGTAAAAGCCTTTTACTTCCTTCAAATGCACAATTGAAATAAATGACAAAAATATAGGCACTTCGGTTACCAAATTACGGTAAAATGCTTCTCATTCAGAAGGGATAATGAGTCTGCCTGTCTCTTTGCTCATACCTGTATAAAAGCGTGAAATTATAGTCAGTTACTTACAAAACTGAGTCATATAGTAGGCAGATTAAGCTTTTTTTAATTTTCAGACTGATCCCCTTTTCTTTCATTTTGTAAGATAACATATGCGGCAGCCACAATTACTTCGTCCTCAGCCATGATGCTGATTGCCGAGCACACAATACGTGTAGACGGGAAATGTTGAGCAATAATATGGAGCATCAAATGCCCGGCAATAGTGGAGCCACACACTGCTGGGCGATATATATTGAGCATCTATTGCCGGATATGTTGCCGGGCAATAAATGCCAGAATGTTGCCAGAAAAAGATGCTCGTGTACATGCCCCTTAACGTGCGTGCAGTTGATGTTTGGATTTTCTGGCAGCAATATTATCAGAAATTGTTGTCGGCAAGAAAGCAACAACAAGCCGCTGCAGGTTTATAAACAGACAGTTGCTATCGCTGATAATGCCATATTTTTCGCCAACTTGTAAGATTACTTACTCCAGTAACTCATCCCATTACCTACTCACAAAATCTTTAGAAGTGAAGTAGTGTTGGATTCGTATCTACTGATGGGAAATCTCGTAGCTACCTGCTACTTCGCCGCGACCGGTGTTCGCCGCCGCCAATGCCCGGGTCGACCAGTTCTGGATGCCTCCAGTGCTGACCGTCTGTGTGCAGCACACTGCGAGCTTCCTCCAGCAGAGAGTGCAGCTGGCGGGTAGCGTCGTATGAGAGGTGGCCGGCGTAGAACGAGGCGCGGGCTCGCGGCAGAGCACGAACTTGTAACCAGCCTCCGATAGCGTCCGCCACCGCCCGCAGTACCAACAAACGCGCGGTCGGTTTGGAAGAAGTCTTCCTCTCCACCACTTCCACTACCGTATGGACGTACTTGACTGCCGCCAGCGCCTGTCTGCCAACACAATTTGAGTTAGCTAGATGAAGTGGTGATTTGGGTACCTCCTCTCGGTCTTTGGAAACTTCCAAGAGCATCAGGGAATTTGTTAGGGAAGAAATCTGAACCAGAAGTAGAAACTTGGATTGGGCAGATGAATAATACGTAGGCAGAAGAACATGGTCCTGCCAATTACGTTTGCCAACTCCCCATCACGTCTCGCCAGGATACCGTTATGGAAATAGTTTTCGTAACCCTTGTTCTTCAATGTCTCACAACATTTGGCGTGCTGGAAAGAATTGCTTGCTGAAGACTTGAAATGTAAATATCTTGGCATTACTTTTGATAACAAGCTTAACTGGGCTGGTCACATTGGACAGGTGGTAGGAAAAGGTTTCAAAGTTCTGCACTTGTTGGAGAGAGTGATGGATGAGGGGATGCACGAGAGAAGTAAAGGAATTGGGTTATAAAACTTTGGTCAGACCATTGCTCGAATATGGTAGTGTAGTATGGGACCCACATTTTGAGTATCAAATAAAGGAGTTGGCGAAGGTGCAAAGAAGGGCTGCCAGATTTGTTTCTGGAAATTATCGCAGAATGCAATCAGTGACGGATATGATAAGGGAGCTGAAATGGGATTCATTGCAAGACAGGAGGAGGGTAAAGGGCGTATACTGGCGATGAGGCATGGAACGATATTGCAGTAGGTATGAAAAGTAGTTCATGGAAGGGAAAAGATGACCATGACCACAAGCTGGCACTCGATTTCAGGCACAAGGGTGTGGGAAGATTCTCTTTTTTAGGTAAGGGTGTCAGGGATTGGAATGAGTTACCAAGAGAAATGATGAATAATTTACCGAAAACTTTGAAAGAATTTAAAAATAAAATTTGTAGAGGGCAAATGTAGGTGGGTGCAGGATAGGGGGAAGTTGGGTGTGTAGGGAAATAGCCACCGGAGCCTGTGCTCTATTGTAATTAAATTAAATTAAATATTGGGTGGACTGGTGCTGAGTGATGACTGTAATTGTGTAATTGTATGTTTCTGATACGAAATAATAATAATAATACGACAGAAGAAATTGAGGTTCAAAAATAGCCCGAATCGCTTCTAGAAAATGGTAGGCAGCGCCGCCGTTGACTCGACTTGGCGGTGTACTGCCACCCAAATACTAATTCTTCATTAAATTTTGCTAAGGCGAATTTTTTCTTCTGGGCCAGGTGGCATTTCAACCTAACCAAGTCATTTTTGTGGTACAATATCTCGAGAACTAAGCGAGATACCAAAAAAAAAAAAAAAATTCTTTAGTTTCAATTTGCCTCGTCGAGTTACATAAGAATCCATCATCAAATTGCGGCGCCACGGTTATCGTCGAATCCCCAAAATCAGTGACAGTCTCTTAAAATGTTGATTTAATCCTTTGTTGTAGTTTTCTTGCCGTTTCAACTTTTCTCCACGTGAAAAGTAACACAAAATTGACAAATAGACAATATTTATCCGAGATGTAATATGGTGATACCCGCCATCTTATATAGAAACTAGCAGTGGTGCAGTCCCTCATACCATTGTGGTCACCTACAAAGTACTCTTCCTTGCGTAATTATATAAAGATCCCTGTGCCTATACCACGCTTTAAAACAATTTGTAGATATTGTTGTGGAATGATTTTCAAAGCTGCTGTGATGTTAACCTTGATGTTTTTCAGTGTCAGCAGTGTTTCAAAGCGATTATGATCTTTGGATAAAGTAAACTGACAAGGTCAAGTGAGAAAGGAAAATCCTCCACCACAGTCGTTTACCAGCCAAAAACTCCCTTACAGACTGTGAAGTGTGTGAAGTTTCTTTGTCGCGATGCACGAAATGTGCCTTTTTGAAGAATAGTTCCTGTCGTTTGAATATCAATTATCTTTGTAGTAATAGCAAATAGCAGACTTTGTTAAATGTTCCACGAATTTAGGGAATGTTTTTCTCCGTTCGACTCGTTACTGGCCACCCTAACCTCTCACATGAGTTACTTGTTCCCTCAAAAAATCGTTCAATCTGTTTTTACACCAGTGTTTTCTCTATGGGATTTTCCCCATACTCTTACTCAAAGATTTCCTGTATTCACCTCAGATTCTTGTCCATTTTCAATGTTCAAATTTAAGTTTGTTTTTGTCTCCAATTCCAGATCAGCCGTTTTCTGGGGATTCAACAATAACTGCGGTGTCGTACTTGGATGATGGATTCTTTTGTAAATCGGCAAGACAAATTGAAACTGATATTTAGATTAGTACTCGATATTTACTGTCTGAAAAATCAGGCGGTTATGTTGAAATATGGCCTAGACCATATGAAAAAATTCGCCATAATCACATTTGATGATGGTTTCTTATGTAACTCGACGAGACAAATCGAAAGTGAAGAATAAAATTAATCGATAAGTTGCTTAGTTCTCAAGATACACTTTCTCAAAATTGAGGTGGTTAGGTCGAATTGCAGCCTGAACCAGGAAAAAAAATAAGAAAAATTGCTAGAACCACAAGGAACTACACGCTGGACATGCTCAATGAGCGTTTTGTTTTGTGATTAGGTTAAAATATGACCTGGACCATAAAAAAGTAACTAGAGATCAGAGGTACAAGGAACACATATAACTAAATTTGACGGTCGATATCTAAAGAACTAACAGATATTAAATATATATCTTATATATAAAAATCAATGTTTGTGGGTTTGGTCGTCTTCTATGCATTCCTATACCATTTGTCAGATTGCAATGAAACTTTGGAGAGTTTTCGAGTGTGCGTCTGCGAAGGTTCCTGTGAAAAAAAAAAATCAAAAAAGTCACCCCCTATTCCCCATAACACCCCATAATTTAGGCAAAACCACATTTTTTATCCGATTTAGATAGGAATTTGTACACTTATAATTTAAAACAAACATAAAATACTGCCTACATACGGTTTCCGATTATTAATCCCCTCGCCCCCTTTCCACCCCCATAATTTAGGCAATACCACATTTTTATCCGATTTAGATAGGAATTTGTACACTTATACTTTAAAACAAACAGAAAAATACTGCCAACATATGGTTTCCGAATATTCATCCCCTTTCCACCCCCATTACGTTTTTACCCAATAATTTAGGCAAACCACATTTTTATCCGATTTAGATAAGAATTTGTACACTTATACTTTAAAACAAACAGAAAAATACTTCCTACGTATGGTTTCCGAATATTCATCCCCTCTCCCCCTTTCCAACCTCATTACGTTTTTACCCCATTATTTAGGCAAACCACATTTTTTATCCCATTTAGATAAGAATTTGTACACTTACACTTTAAAACAAACAGAAAAATACTGCCTATGTTTTCCGAATATTCATCCCCACTCCCCCTTTCCAACCCCATTACGTTTTCACCCCATAATTTAGCCAAACCACATTTTTTATCCGATTTAGATAAGAATTTGTACACTTATCTTATATATATATATAAAAATAGACGTGTTTTTTCCTATATTTTACTTTTCAGCCACCACTACCTAGCACAGATCACTGATGTTTGTGGGTGGAAGTAGCATGGAGTTTCCTGTCGTGCACAACGTTGGCCGAATGCCGATAGCTGTGGGTATGTGGGAGATATAATGATTAAAGTTGGTCAGTGCAGGGCGTTATCATATTTCGACCAAAAATTCGTATCTCCGTATACTTCTCTTTCCTGCCACAACTACATAACATAGACCATTGGTGTTTGTGTGTGGTAGTAGAATCGTCTTTCCTGTTGTGCACTATAGTTGTTAGATGTCGGTAGCTATGGGGGTGTGGGAGATATGGGCTTTGAAAGTGGTCGACCTGTGGCAATTTCATACTTCTGCACAAAAGTGTCATGGTGTATCACTTTTCAGCGAAAACTATAGATCACAGATAACTGTCGTTTGTGTGTAGTAGTAGCACAGAGTCACCTTTCGATCGCAACAGCGGCCGAATTTCAGAAACTGTGGTACTGTGGTAGATATGGTGGTTGTAAGTGGCCAACCAAGAATATTTTCGTATTTCGACTGTCTCCGCATATGTCACTTTTCTGCCACAACTACATAGCATAGAGCATTGGTGTTTGTGTTTAGTAGTAGAATCGTATCTCATGTAGTGCACTATGGTTGTTAGATGTCGGTAGCTATGGGGGTGTGGGAGATATGGGGGTTGAAAGTGTTCGACCTGTGGCAATTTCATACTTCTGCCAAAGACAAAAGTGTCATGGTGTATCACTTTTCAGCAAAAACTATAGATCACAGAAAACTGGCGTTTGTGTGTAGTAGTAGCACAGAGTCACCTTTCGATCGCAACAGCGGCCGAATTTCAGAAACTGTGGTACTGTGGTAGATATGGTGGTTGTAAGTGGCCAACCAAGAATATTTTCGTATTTCGACTGTCTCCGCATATGTCACTTTTCTGCCACAACTACATAGCATAGAGCATTGGTGTTTGTGTTTAGTAGCAGAATCGTATCTCATGTAGTGCACTATGGTTGTTAGATGTCGGTAGGTATGGGGGTGTGGGAGAAATGGGGGTTGAAAGTGGTCGACCTGTGGCAATTTCATACTTCTGCCAAAGACAAAAGTGTCATGGTGTATCACTTTACAGCGAAAACTATAGATCAGAGATCTCTAGCGTTTGTTTGTGGTAGTAACACAGAGTCACCTTTCGATCACAACAGCGGCCGAATTTCAGAAACTGTGGTCGTGTGGGAGATATGGTGGTTGTAAGTGGCCGACCAAAGATATTTTCGTATTTCGACGAAAGGCATGTGTTTCCGCAGATTTCACTTTTCTGCCACGACTACATAGCATAGAGCATTGGTGTTTATGTGTGGTAGTAGAATCGTGTCTGCTGTCGTGCACTATGGTTGTTAGATGTCTGTAGCTATGGGGGTGTGGAAGATATGGGGGATGAAAATGGTCGACCTGCGGCAATTTCATATTTCTGCCAAAGACGCATGTGTCACGGTGTATCACTTTTAAGTGAAAACTATCAATCGCAGATCACTGGCGTTTGTTTGTGGTTGTAACATATAGTCTCCCATCGATCAAAACGTTGGCCGAAATTCGATAACTGTGGAAGTGTGTGAGATATGGTGTTTGAAATTGGTCGATCATGAATATTTTCGTATTTCATCCAAAGACTTGTGTGTATCCGTAAATTTTACTTTGCTGTCGGAACTACATAGCGCAGAAGACTGGTATTTGTGTGTGGTAATAGTATCGAGTCTCCCATCGTGCACTATAGCTGTCAATATGAATTCTTTAGAATCACGAACGAAGTCGTGTGTTCCAGCTAGTACTTTAAAAAAGAGAGAGAAATACTGTACACATTAATTTCACAAAAACCCAATCCCTCTCCTCTCTTTCCACCACCTTAATTACCCCCTCTTCCCCATAACACCCTATAATTTAAAGAAACCCGCAAACCGTTCGTCCGATTACGGCGAAGCTATGGTGAATTGTCGAAGGGATGTCGAAAATGGTTCCTGTCAAAAAAAAATTAAAAAACCCACCCCTCCTCCCCATAATTTAGACAAAACCACATATTTCATCAGATTTCAATGGGAATTTGCACACTTATACTTTGAAACAAACAGAAAAATACTGCCTGCATTTGTTTTCCAAAGCGCATCCCCTCTCACCGTTTCCAACTGAAAATGATTGAAACAGCAGTCTAAAATTTATATGTAAATATTTTTTCATTTAATCTATGTGCCTACTCAAGTCCAGCAATAGTGAAGCATTGCCGGGTCAGCTAGTCTTATATATAAAAATCAATGTTTGTGGGTTTGTTCGTCTTCTATGCATTCCTATACCATTTATCAGATTGCAATGAAACTTTGGAGAGTTTTCGAGTGTGCGCCTGCGAAGGTTCCTGTGAAAAAAAAATCAAAAAAGTCACCCCCTATTCCCCATAACACCCCATAATTTAGGCAAAACCACATTTTTTATCCGATTTATATAGGAATTTGTACACTTATACTTTAAAACAAACATAAAAATACTGCCTAAAAACGGTTTCCGAATATTAATCCCCTCGCCCCCTTTCCACCCCCATAATTTTTTTACCCCATAATTTAGGCAATACCACATTTTTTATCCGATTTAGATAGGAATTTGTACATCTTATACTTTAAAACAAACAGAAAAATACTGCCAACATATGGTTTCCGAATATTCATCCCCTCTCCCCCTTTCCACCCCCATTACGTTTTTACCCCATAATTTAGGCAAACCACATTTTTTTATCCCATTTAGATAAGAATTTGTACACTTATACTTTAAAACAAACAGAAAAATACTGCCTACGTATGGTTTCCGAATATTCATCCCCTCTCCCCCTTTCCAACCCCATTACGTTTTCACCCCATAATTTAGGCAAACCACATTTTTTATCCGATTTAGATAAGAATTTGTACACTTATACTTTAAAAAAGAGAGAGAAATACTGTACACATTAATTTCACAAAAACCCAATCCCTCTCCTCTCTTTTCACCACCTTAATTACCCCCTCTTCCCCATAACACCCCATAATTTAAAGAAACCCGCAAACCGTTCGTCCGATTACGGCGAAGCTATGGTGAATTGTCGAAGGGATGTCGAAAATGGTTCCTGTCAAAAAAAATTAAAAAACCCACCCCTCCTCCCCATAATTTAGACAAAACCACATATTTCATCAGATTTCAATGGGAATTTGCACACTTATACTTTGCAACAAACAGAAAAATACTTCCAGCATATGTTTTCCAAAGCGCATCCCCTTTCACCCTTTCCAACTGAAAATGAATGAAACAGCAGTTTAAAATTTATATGTAAATATTTTTTCATTTAATCTATGTGCCTACTCAAGTCCAGCAATAGTGAAGCATTGCCGGGTCAGCTAGTATATATATATTCTTTTCTTTTGATTTTTCTCGTCGTGTTACAAAAGAATCCATAATCAAATTGCGGTTATGACAGAGCTGGCCGTTTTCTCAACAGCGCGAGCACGCAAGCACAAACAACAGTGACAAAAAGTTACGAGATCTTCTTCTGAGCCAGGTCTACACTTTACAGTGTCTATTCAGTTCACTTTTTTGAAAAAGAATGGTTTCTCTCGGTGTCATAGATCGTTTATTTAAAATAAAAAAAGAAACTGATGACTTGGCCATTATGCACGCCATGTTTTAGTTGACCTACCATAAATGTGTTGCTTTATCAAACTTATAAATACGTAAAAGCCAAGATTTCCCTCGCTATTTTTCGAGTTTGATAATTATTTGTTATGCCCTCAATTTCAGTAAAAATTATGACGTTCATAATGGCCATGTCATCAAATTTTTTAAATTCTAAATAAATGATCTATGACACCGAGAGAAACCATTCTGTTTCACAAAGTGAACTAAATACACACTATAAAGTGTAGACTTGGCTCAGAAGGAGATCTCATAACTTTTTGTCAATACACGAACGCAAGACTTGGCCTATTTTTACAAGAATTGTATTTCTGGGATTTAACTCGACAAGACAAATCTAAAACAAAGATTTTTTTGTTGATATCTGGCTTCGTTTTCGAGATATTGTATATCAAAAGTGAGGAGATTAGGGTGAGATCTGGCATGGACCAGAAATCTTTTTTCACTTAACCTACTATATCTACACGGTGGAAATACACTATAGGCATAGGTGTGTTTTATTTTCTTCCTACTGGTTGTTGTTAGGTTGAAATACTGCCTGGAACAGTAGAAACGTCACCAAAAGCGCAAGGAACTATACCTATAACTGATTTTTGACATGTTATATCTCGAAACCAAAGGGAGATATCAAAAAATTTCATTCTTTATTTTCGATTTGTTTCGTCTTCTACAAGAATTCATTATCAGATTGTGGATGATAGAATTGCCCTGATTTTTCAACACTGGTGGCATCTAATGGCTGTTCGTCTTTGTCATATTTAGGCATTTTTAATTAAGTTTTCCGCAAAGCAAGAGCGCAAAACGTGAAGAGGTCATATTGACGAATCAATTAAACCAAATTTCAGCAGGTTAGTACCAATTTCGCGTCGGTTCCGAAAGTGGTGCATTCCCTATGGTATGCAACAATATAGCATTTAGGATTTTTTAAACATTAGTTTGCAAACTTAATTGTCAGAGATACTACGCAGACACAGTGAACTGCCAAGGGGACAAGAAATGACAGAATACATGTAAGTGTTACAATACGGTTAGGAGGATCTGAATGTTAACTCACTCGTCATCATCAAATTTCATGTCCTCCGGAATGAGATGCTGCGCCATACGTCTGGCGTTGGCCTGGGCCACTTCTTGGAATGACCAGCATCGTCTGGACACATCTGAAGGTCTGAACAAAGTCGTGCCCACGTTAAGCTTCACCTGCTCCTTTGTTCCCACCGTGGATACAGCAGCAAAAACCACTATCCACGTATATGTCATCTGTTGCACAGAAGACGCAAACGCTAACAGATGTTAAACAGCTGACTGTGGCGTACGACATGCTTAAATCAAAGAATACAGTAACGCAGAACGTAATATCAAGGCTTGTAGAGATGTTATTTAATGACTCAGAGCAACGCAAGTGATATTTACTTGAACACAACGAAGTAAACATTGAATTTAAAAATATATACATATATATTACAATGAATAAAGTTGAAGTTCTGAAAGAATGAATAAATAATGGAATAATAAAAACCAGAACATGATATTTTATGCCGATAAATTTAACGAAAAGTGATAATAATAAGTGCACTTACAAAACAGGATAGTTAACGGCAGCAGTTTTTACTAATCATGCACTTGGAAATTATAGTCAACATACATTTTGTTTGAAACTTTTTCCATTCTCTCTTTCTCTCTCTCTCCAAAAAAAAATATTTAATAATAATAATAATAATAATAATAATAATGATAATAATATCGAAAAGGAGTCCGTTTTTTTTAGAGAACATATTACCCTGACCAATAATCGTCGGGTTTAATCATATTTCTCTATAATCAGGTATTTTAATCATATTAAATTCTTTTACTTTTCATTTTTATGTTTATTTTAGGTATGTTATAACTGTAAAGCGTTCTAGCATTCGTATGAATTTCCATAGTAATATTAAAAAAATATATTTATATTTTGAAAACCCTGCCAAAGAATTACTTAATTAGAATGAAATTTACGCTAAAAGTTATCAATTTCACAGTCTAAAAGCCGAAAGATGAAATAAGTTATCAATATCTATGGAGTCTCTACGAACAAAGGAGAACTGCACTATGGCATCGCATGTGAGATGCTTATGTTTGTAATGTTGCTTCCAGTTCACTCACTCTTCAGCAAGAAGGGCACCTTAAATATTTTTTAGAACAGTATAATTTTCGGAGCTTTAACTCCTGCAGCCAAAGAGTGCAACTATTAATGGCAGAAACAATGTTGTAAGGATAAGTTTAACACTGGTGGGTTAAAATGTTAAAAGCGTATTGTGAAATGTTTTAAAAGTTTCTTTCAATAAGCACCCTCTGCTATCCACAATTTTCTGAATTGCAAAGTAAATATGTTGATGAAAACACCCTTTGAAAAGGAAAACAAGTGGTTAATGAGCTGGGTTTCAAAATTCAGGGTATCGTCTTCAAACATGGTGTGGAAATTAATTTATAAGAGCGCTGCTTGATTATATGAGATAATATCAGTACGTTCCGTCGTTTGCTCAAGAAACGGCGGAATATGAAAGAAATCGAGACTATATATCCAGGTCATAAGGTCGCACGAATTTAATTTAACTTTCGTTTTAACTTTTAGTGGACTTTGATGGAATAATTGGTGAGTTACTCATGGCAGATCCGATCAGTTTACACGTGAAGCAAGGAAAGATACGGTGTTTATCTTGCTGCTTTGCTTACCCCTCCGGGCAGACCGGTGTGTCCATGCAGGCAATTGGCATTCTTTACCCTACGTATGTAGGGAGGGGTAAGGACAGCGGAGTGGATATAGAAAGGACAGCGGAGTGGATATAGACCGAAGTGACCTTGAGCCGCCTCTGTTAATTGAACGCGCTATAGTGTTTTATTTTTGGGTTCTCATAGACGAAGTGTCCCATTTGCAAGGGACTGGGGCTCTTTCTCCATCCTCTACCGATAGATATACTTCAAACCAGTACATTTGCAGGGAACACGAGGATTTCACCTTCGCATACGTCGGAACAGATTTAAAAAAACATCCAAAAATTATAAAATGTAATGTGGTTAAAATCGTATAATATGCAATATTTGAAAAGTATATACTTTGATGAAATTTGGCAATAACGAACGCGCAACACGAATATGATATCTAAAAACAGAATTAAGTTTTATTCTTAGTTGAAGTTAAAACACAACAACTATCCAGCTTTAATATTTTGCATATAATGTTTAAGAATTAGAGGAAGTGAACAGAGACAACGCGTTGATTACAAAACTTCAGTATTTAAAAATACATGTTTTATTTCTGTTTGCAACAGATAGCAGCTGAGTTTACCCACGAAACCAAAACTTAAACAAAATAAAGCACACTTTCAATTGGAGGATCCTACAATAGTGGTCTGACGCGTGCGATGAGATTACCACTCCCATCCCCATGACTTCTTTAGTTTAAATATGTTAACAATATATAATCTTCGTCTTCTAGCATCTGACAGGAGCAATGTGTACATCTATTAGCTTTAGATTATCTCAGTTACAATGTCGGGGGAAAAAACCGTTTTCTTGGCCATTATATAGCCAGGAGGCTAGTCCATAACTACATTATAATCAAGAGCTTGTTAGACGTCAACGTCTGATTAGCTTTTTACTGCAACTGCACTCTTTCTTAATACAAATAGGATGCACTCGTCCTGTTCTCAACCGATTCTCCCAGCGTCCTTCCAAACGACATCTTAAATAGCCGTCTGACTCTAGAAGTTGTCAATCACCTAGTATTTTCACGGTTAGGTTTAGAAAACATAGGCCAAGATTTCTGAGTCACCTCTTGACATTCGTTTTGTCCGCTTTACAGCAACATTGCTGAGTATAAATTTAAAATTAGTTTCATTCAGAAAGTAATTTTAAGTTCTAGCTAAATTAGTTCTATCTTTTTTTTTTTTCTTAAAATAAATCCCATTACAAGCCACTTAGATGATGAGATTGGACTTCTACGAAAACCTCAAGGAAACTTGTGAGAAAGGAAGAAACAGTCAGTTAAAACTGATTATTCGCGACTTTAATATCAAGGTCAGCAACTGAAAATAGGGTAATTCGATGTGGGCAATTATGGGATCGGTGAAAGAAATGACAGAGGAGAGAGAGTCTTGTGCATTTCGCCGACGACTCAGAAATGCCTATCATGAACACATTTTTCAAGAAGCATCCTACTAGAAAGAGGACAAGGAGAATCCCAAACGACAGAATTAAAAATGAGAAAGATTTTGTTCTTTCGAAACTCAAAACATTGTTAAAGATGTCTCAACTCTAAACAAGTTTAGCACCAGTGACTACCGACTATTAAGGATTGAAATAAATGTAAAGGCAGAAATAAATAAATTCATAAGCAACAAAACCGGTTATCTCCATGGAAACCTTCAGGATACCAACAATGAACATCTGGCAGCAATATTAATGACGAGTGCGCAAGAAGTTGGCGGCGTCTGCAGAAACAGCACCCAAAAGTGGAAATTAAGTTGTAAGGGATAGTTTAGAGAACGAAACAGGCTTAAAGAAATCGAAGCGAGAGCTCATATTCGATAAGAAGCAGATAATAATAGTGTATGGAAGCCATGATAGAATTACTGACAAAGTTGAAATTTTAGAATTAATCAGAAGTTTTTATACAGGGCGTTCGCCGGGAAACGCAACCCTCCCAGTCTGTTGCCGTCGGCAACTTGCTCGGTCAGCGGGGCCAGCGGTTCCCGCCACACGATACCGTGAATCACCGCACTGTTTAACACCTCCGCTGCCCCAACAGTGCAGTGGCACAGTATAATGGGACCCTTACATGGTTAAGAACGGTTTCTTTGCATTGTAGCTAGTTTGTGACTTCAGTCTCTTATTAATCAGTGTTGTGAATAAACGTTTCTTTGCGGTTTGACTGGTTTAGGGCTTCATACTCTTACTAATCTGTACCGTGTTTGAGTGTGAGTAAAATTATGGTACGTTACAGTTTGCAACAAAGAATATTTCTCTACGATACATATGTGAAGAAGAAGTCGTTTAAAAAGTGTCGCAGTAAATTTCGTCGCGAATATCCTGGCGCTTTACTGCCAGCTAAATCAACAATTCTGCGTCTGGTTAAAAGTAAGAGAAACGGGTTCATTTTTTAACAAAAAGAGACTGTCGGTCAACCGTATTCTCACAGGAGAGAAAATTGACGATATCGCTTTTCGACTAGAACAGTCACCCAAAAAATCATTAAGTCAGTTAGGGCAGCAGGCAGGCGTATCTAAGACGTCAGCTTGGAAAGTAACAAAGCTAGTTCACTTAAAGCCGTACAAAACAATTGTGGTGCATAAAATTACAGAAATAGACCAGGGGCCTAGGATTAGATTTTGCAACTGGTACCTGCAGGGTGTCCACGATGGCACTGTTGATCCGCAACTGACGTTTTTCTCTGATGAGGCCTGGTTTCATCTGAGTGGTTATGTTAACGCTCAAAAACAGTCGACACTGGAGTTCAGAAAAACCAAATACTCTACTCCAACTGCCATTGCATGACTTAAAAGTGGGTGTTTGGTGTGCGATTAGTGCTTCGAGAATCATAGGTCCAATTTTCTTCCGTGAAACTCTTACTTCCGCAAGATATATCGAAAATATTGTGAAACCGTTTTTCGAGAAACTTACTGAAGAAGAAAAATTGTACGGCTATTTTCAACAGGATGGGGCGACAGCTCACACCGCTAGAAATTCGCTTGCTGCACTTGACGAAGTGTTTTATGATCGTGTAATCAGCCGTGGGTTGTGGCCCGCCAGATCACCGGATTTAAACCCTTGTGACTTCTACCTTTGGGGTAAACTTAAGGGTAAGGTGTACGAAGGAAATCCTCACACATTGGAAGAACTTGAGGAAAAAATCTATCAAGTAATAATGTCCATTGACAAAGGTGAAATCCAGCGTGTGTCTCGAAATATGTTCAGAAGATGTGAAATGTGCATTACACAAGAGGGTCAACACTTCCAGCATCTTTTATAAGGTAAGCTAATGAATTACGACACATTTAAATGCTTAGCACATACAAGTTTATGAAGCGTAATTATTGTGAAATAGTCCGCGGCCGACGGTCGAACAATGCCGGAAGCTGATCGCTCGCTCGCCGGGAGCAGTTTTCTTCCTTGTAGCGCTAACAGTGGGTTGCGTTTCCCGGCGAACGCCCTGTTGTAACCTACATGGCAGCGTAGAGGAAGCTCCGATATTCTCCGCCCTCTCTAATGTATCCATAGTGCCAGATATTGCTTCCCTATGAAGTCAGTTATGCTATAATTACGAGGAAAAAAGGAATGGCCGCCGGCCACGACGGTTTTTTTATACAATACTTATGGCATTACGCCTCGTCGACGTCGATGTAATTATAGACGGGAAAGGAATGGGGAGGATCGGGAAGGTATTTGGCCAAGGTCTTTTAAAGGTAGCATCCCCGCATTCACCTGCAGCGATTTGGGGAAACCATGGAAAACCCAAATCTGGATTCCCGGATGAGGATTCGAACCGGCGTCCTCCGAAATTCGAGGTCAGAGCGTTAACAGCTCACCCACCACGCTGGGTGCGACGATTTCTCGGTTCATAATTTGAAGCCAGCTGGTGAATAAACTTTCAAACATTTGGTTAAAGTCTTCTCTTCCTGTCTACTCCATGCACCAATCCCTTCATCATGGAATAAAGCTAAAAAGGAAGGATTCACAACATCAAGAACTACCGACCTGCATGTTTGCTGTCTGTTCTGTACAAATATTTTACAGAGATCTTAATGAACCGAATCAGTTCCACCCTTGATTCTACCCAACCCATTGAGCAAGCAGGATTCCGCAGCAGTTTTAGCACAATCAACCATATTATTAGTATTATTACTACTATTAAACACTCTCTAGTGTCAATTTCCTGCTATCCAATTACTCCTTTTATTTTATTTTTTAAATATCTTATATAATTTGAGTGTTAAATTCCTCCCCATATACTTTTGTAATTTACAAATATTAATATTAAATTCCTCCAGCGTTATCGGTAAATTATACATCACTTGTTTATTTGTTCCTATCACTGATACCCTTACCCACAAAATAAAATTTTCCTTCTCCCTTATGCATGAAATCGAGTGCCATTCTGCCCCTGCGAGAACTAATTACCCGTGCAAACGAATATCAGATACCTCTTTGTGTAGTCTCTGTAGATTTCGAAAAGGCATTTGAGTTAATTAGTCACAAGGCTGTCTTGCAAGGTTTAGGTGAACATGGCGTGGAAACAGCTTATATAGAAGTACTCCTTAACACATATGCCCTCTCTTCAGCTTTTATCGTCGTTAGGGAATGAACTACAGATTTCCGCATCGAAACAGGTGTTAAGCAAGGTAATCACATCTCTCCAAAATTATTTTCAGCTGTCTTTGAGGTGGCTAGAAAGACCGAAAAAGGCATTAGAATCAATGGCGGAAGACTTAACAACCTGAGATTTGCTGATGGCATTGCGATTGTGGCTAGTAACACTGATTAACTGCAAATCATGTTTACCGATTTCTTCCACAATGCAAAGCAGTTGACCTCAGAATAAATCTTTAAAAAACAAAGTTATGTCTAACGATTGGGCAACAGAGTGGAATGTACAGCTAACTAATCTATATATCTATAAATGAGAAAGTTCGGATGTGTGTTTGGATGTACGTCGGCAATCAATCACGCCTTAATAACTCAACATATTTAAATGAAATTTGGCATGAAGTCAGTTAATTGCGTGCGAAGTGCAATAGGATAGATTTTATTCCGCAAAAACCATAGTTCTTTTAGAAATTGCCGTTAATATCGTTTCGGAAGCAACAAAGAGTTTCCTACTTCGTAGATAGCCGTGCCACGTTTACTCTTTGCTTTTTAAGTAAATCGCAAACACTACTTCCAAGAATATAAGAAAAAACCTACTTACATATGCAAGTTTGTGTTTAGTTTAAAAAGCCATAAAACTGACGCACTTAAAATAATAGTTTGGAAGCAGGAAATATAAATCTGTTCTTAACCTTAAATTAAAAAAAAGAAAGGTAGGTACTGTTGTCAAGTTCTCAAAGAGATGTTTTCATTTGCGTACATAAAATAGTATGACATATCAAATATTACACCGTAATTTCGATCGTAATATATGCGTCATACTGAATGTGAAAATCAGAGCGTGAAAAAAAACAACGTAAAATGCTATGAGTATACCAGCACGAAAGTCGATTTACTAAAAGTGCAAAATGCCGGTGGCCCGAAATGTCGTAATTATAAAAATGTTACGGATTACATTCTACCTCAGTTTAATTTATTTCCTGTGTCTCTTCTTTTTTGCTACCATACAGTCTCTGTAATATTACAAATTATTTTGCCAAAATTTAAAACTTAACTAACCCTTTTTGTTAAAAAATTTTACTTACTGTTCAATTTCTACAAATATCTAATAAATCCTTCACTTAAAACGAATGTATTCAATGGCCTAACGTCTAAACTTATTGTTTCATGAAGCTATATTGGAAGTCGTTTACAACGCGGTACACCTCATTTACACGGAGCTTATGAAAGCTGCTTATTTATTACTAATAATAATTAAATTCCTTCTGCCTTAACTCTGCAACAAAAATATTCTGGTCCAGGCAGCATTTCATTCAAACCACTATCTCTGCTAATATTGCTGCTACAAAATCAAACGATACGAACACACCTCAACACATTACATGCATTGAAACTACATTTAGAGAACAGAATTTTTCTATATCAAGATTCCTAATTAGTGTAGCATAAATTAATATCCCAATTAATTTCATTATACACGTTACTAAATCATGAGCAGTAAGTGTCACATTACCGCGATGTAAACTTGACCAACAATATTAACGAAAGTTGTCTTAGAGTTGAAGAGAATTATGGAATTACCATTGAACAACGTAAGTTACAAGCATTTTAGTATAATTTTTTTTAATTATGTTACTTCAATAACTGTCAAGCATTTTAGTATAAATTTTTTAATTACGTTATTTCAATAACTGTCCATCATGCTGACGCCATAGTTAATGCGGCTGAATGTAGTTCAATATTCGGTTCATGTACTATCGCGATCTGAAATGACTCAAGTTTATTTTGCTATTCATAACGTCACTAACATGCAATAGTGAATGTATTAATGCGCGAGTGATAGAAGCTTTGATTTTCTAGCTGTAATATTAGAAGAGTTGTGCAGCCTGGGCCAGAAATAACTGAAACATTATTAAGTATTCCATGAGCGCCATTTTAGTGATGTCGTGTACCGATATTGTATCAAAAGATTTATAATAAGCAGAACACGCGGCGTGTTGCCCGAACTAAATTTTTCAAATTTATAAATGTTTTATTCAGATAGTGGAGTAGCATACAAGCGAAGTGGTAATTTGCTGGTAGACATTGAATTCTTTCTGCAGATTGAGAACCAGTTATGATGAAAGAATCAATTACTACTTTAACATTGAAATTTATATTTTAACGCAGAATTAATGGATCGAAACGAACGAACAATAGTAATCTGGTCTGCAGGCATGCAACTGTTTCCAAAGATAGAGAAATCAACATTAACATACGTAAGTTTCTGTTTTAAAGCAGAATTAATTGATGAAACCAATATATCCTCAAAACAAAATCAATATTCAAAGAGCAAATTGAATTATTTTTTTAAAAATATTTTTGCAGATATTCAGAGCAGGTTAAAATATTCATTTTTAGTTTCGCATTTTTTTTTATTTTTTTTTTTTTTTTTTTTTTTTTTTTAACTGAGATTAATGTCCTTGGGCCACTTAAGTATTCATTTGCTCTTTGAATGTTAGTATTTTTATGGATATTTAGTCGATTCCATCAATGTATTACTAATATTTCGACGATTTAAGTTTCCATTAATTAAAAATATTCGTGAGACTTGAAATTAGTAATTTTAAGAGATGCCGCGTAAAAGAAAGTCAAATCTTTCAAGGAAATGCAAGAAACCTAGGACTATGAAAATAGCCAAAACCCAGGAGACAAATCCTCAAGCAGAGCTGCAAAGGGTTGAGCACTTGGCACGTCTTGGGGCTTCTGCGGCTGCTGAATTACCGGAGCAGTCGCAAGTTGGGCGACGACAGCAAATTGGACACTTGGTGTCGGGAAGATCTGCCCAGAAACCGGAAAAAACGCGAGCTCGGTGCAGAGAACAAGCCGAACGGCAATCCATCTCAAGAGCTGCAGAAACACCGAAGCAAAGGAAAAGGCGGCTACAACAACACGCCGCGTATCTGGCATTGCAACGAGTTGCCGAAACACCTGAGCAAATGCGAGCTCGGCGAGAAGAACAAGCCGTCCGTCAGTCGATTTCAAGAGCCCTTGAAACACCGGAGCAAGCAAAAAGTCGGCGACGACAGAACGCCCGACATTTAGCATCACAACGGGTTGCTGAAACTTCTGAACAATCGCGAGCTCGGCGACATCAGCACGCCAGGTATATGACATCACAAAGAGGTAATGTCATCGTGGATGAGTTAGAAACCCGTAGACGAGCTGTTGCTGATAGGGTGGCGCAGAGACGACAAGCGTTTGTTAAAAACACGTGGTCCGTATTTGAAAAAGCTGCTTTTCATTACGATGCGACTATTGATTATGGTAGCCACTGCCTCTTAAAAGTTGAAAAAATGAATAAAGAATGCAGATTTTGTGGGGCTCTGAAATGGAAGGAAGAAACTGCAGGAATGTGTTGTTCAGGAGGAAAGGTAGCCATTCCTTTAATAGAGGAGCCGGTGGAACCATTGAAACAGCTGTTTTCTTGCAACACGGATGAATCGCGGCGATTTTTGAATATTATCAGAAAGTATAATGCTTGCTTTCATATGACGTCTTTTGGAGCCGATAGAATTGTTCAAATGCAAGGATTTTCACCAACATTTACTATTCAGGGGCAAGTATATCACCGAATTGGATCCATGCTTCCTTCGTCGAATACAGAACCACAGTTTTTACAGATATACTTCATGGGCGATGAAGAAGCAGAAAGTGAAAGACGTTATAGAATTATTGAAGGGACTGAGAAAGAGATCATACAAAAAATACAGCGGGTATTACACAACAACAATGTCTTGGTTAGGGAGTTCAAAACGGCTTTGGAGAACATGTCCGATGTAAGCTGCAAAGTAGTGATCCACCCCGACCGCGTGCCACGTGGACAACGAGAGATGCTACAACGCATCTACAAGCAACGAGATCGCAGTGGTGATAGCAGGTAATGAACAAACCACTACACGAGACATCGTGCTGCAAGCGCGCGACGGAACAGTCTGCAGAATTGCCGACACGCATAGATTCTACGACGCTCTGGAGTACCCGCTGATATTTTGGAAAGGACAAGAGGGGTATCACTTTGATATACCCCAAATTAATACATCTACCAGACTACCAGTTCCAAATAAAAAGGTATCCTGTATGGATTATTATGCATTTCATATTATGGTGCGTCATAATGATTTTAATCTACTTCTGCGCTGTAGGCAACTTCTGAATCAATTTCTGGTAGATATGTATGTCAAGATGGAAAGTGAGCGATTGAGATACATATCTCTAAATCAGAACAAGCTGCGCGTAGAAAATTATATTCATTTACAGGATGCAGTAAGAACCGACCGTACTGTAAATCCTAATAATTTGGGACAAATGGTGATCCTTCCATCATCATTTGTAAACAGCCCAAGGTACCTCCACGAGTACACGCAGGACGCATTCGCTTACGTTCGCAGTTACGGGCGACCGGACCTTTTCATCACTCTTACCTGCAACCCCGCCTGGACTGAAATTACGGAAGAACTTATGCCTGGACAAAGAGTGACCGACAGACACGATCTGATAGCTAGAGTTTTTAAAATAAAGGTCCAAAAATTAGTTGCTGTTCTCACTAAAGGTAAATTATTTGGTGAGTCTCAATGTTTCATGTACTCTATTGAGTGGCAAAAGCGTGGACTGCCCCACGTGCATTTATTGCTGTGGCTCAAGGAAAAGTTGCGTCCAAACCAGATCGATGAAATTGTATCTGCTGAGATCCCTGACCCTTACACTGACAAAAGATTATACGACATAGTAGTTACATACATGATCCACGGCCCCTGCGGTGTACAAAATCCAAAATCACCTTGCATGAAGGACAGGAAATGCACGAAAAAATATCCTCGAGTGTTATTAAAACAAACGCAAACAAATAACAATGGATATCCTCTGTACAGACGGAGAGCCCCCGAAGACGGAGGGCGCACTACCCAAATAAGAATCGGCGGCAATTGCGAGGAAATTGCGGTGAACAATAGCTGGATTGTACCTTACTCCCCCTTACTTTCAAGAATATTTAATGCCCACATAAATGTAGAGTTTTGTAACTCAGTGCAGGCAATAAAATACATCTGCAAATATATTTACAAGGGGAATGATAAAGCTATTTTCACTGTTCAGAAAGGGAACGCAAACATTGATCCCAGAGACGAAGTGCAATCGTTTAGGGCTGGGCGATATGTGAGCAGTAATGAAGCAGCGTGGCGGATCTTGAGTCTTCCGCTGCACGAAAGACACCCCACTGTGACTCACCTGGCTGTACATTTGCCAAATGGTGAAAGAGTTTTCTTCACAGAGCAGAATTTTCGCGAAAAACTGGCGACGCCTCCTAGGACGACATTAACTGCATTTTTTAAACTTTGTAAAGAGGATCATTTTGCAAAAACCCTACTTTACGCCGAAGTTCCTCGCTATTATACGTGGAATCCTTCAAAGAAAGAGTGGAAGCGCCGTGTACAAGGTACTCCAGTTGAGAACTGGCCAGGTGTGAAGGCAGGAGATGCACTGGGCCGCATATACACAGTTCACGTTAGCAACTTCGAGTGTTGCTCAACCATGTGCGAGGTCCGACGAGTTTCCATGAACTCAAGACAGTTAATGGACAACAACAGACAACGTACAGAGAAGCGTGTGAGAGGTTTGGGCTACTGGAAGACGATAACCACTGGGACGCTACGATGGAGGAAGCTGTGTATGTCGCTCTCCAGCAAAAGTGAGAGAGCTTTTTGCTATTTTAATAAGCACATGCGGATTATCCAATCCTCTGTATTTATGGGAGAAGTATAAAAAAGCTTTGTCAGAAGATATCACTCACAGATTTCAAGGAATAAATGAGGCAGATAACAATTATATTTTCAATGAAACACTTATATTGATTGAGGACAAAATATTATCAATACAGGGGAAACAATTAGCTGATTTTGGTATGCCTACACCACAAGCGCATGAGAGAATTGTCAAGTGATGTAATTAGAGAGCTCAACTATGACGCAGCAACTTTAGAGGTGTACGTGAAAGAAATGGAGCCACGTTTATTGCCTGAACAGAGGGAAATCTTCAGCAAAATATTGCGACGTGTCGAGAATGAGGATGGAGGTATCTTTTTTCTAGACGCACCAGGGGGCACGGGCAAAACATTTCTTCTCAATCTGCTTTTGGCACAAGTTCGCAAAGACAGAAATATAGCGCTGGCTGTTTCATCTTCGGGAATTGCTGCAACATTGCTCAGTGGTGGACGGACTACGCATTCTGTTTCAAGTTACCACTTAATCTTACAAGCGAAGAAATCCCGACGTGCAATATAAGCAAGAACAGCAGCCGTGGCACTCTCTTGCAGCAGTGCAAGCTGATAGTGTGGGACGAGTGCACTATGTCACACAAGCGCGCAGTTGAGGCCCTGAATCGCAGCTTGCAAGACATACGCGGCAACCGAACGCCGATGGGAGGTGTAGTGGTTTTGCTCGCTGGCGATTTCCGCCAGACTCTTCCCGTTATTGAGAGAGGTACTCCGGCAGATGAAATGAACGCATGTCTCAAGGCGTCGCCACTATGGGCTACGGTGGAAAAGCTAAATCTCATCACCAACCTGCGAGTCCAGTTATATAACGATCTAGAATCAGATTCATACGCCCAAAAGCTGCTGGAAATTGGAGATAGTCGTCTGCAAACAGATGAGGATGGAATGATTCACTTCACATCTGATTTCTGCGATGTTGTCAGCTCTGAACACGAGCTCATTACTAATGTTTCCCAGATATACAACTAAATATTAACGACGAAAACTGGTTATGTGAGAGGACAATACTTGCTCCGAAAAATGACTCTGTTGCCAAAATAAATAAACAAATATTAGAGGTAATAGCAGGAGAAGTGACAACATACTCTTCCATCGATACTGTAATGTCAACTGACGATGCTGCCACCTATCCCGTCGAGTTTTTAAACTCTTTGGAATTATCTGGGGTGCCGTCCACAAACTGGAGCTTAAGGTTGGCGCTCCAGTTCTCCTGATGCGTAATCTCGACCCCCAAGATTGTGCAATGGCACCAGATTACGAATAACAGAACTAGGAAGAAACATCGTGAAGGCGACAATTCTTACCGGTGCATCTAAAGGGGAAGCCGTATTAATTCCGCGTATTCCAATCATTCCCAGTAATATTCCCTTTCAATTTAAAAGATTACAGTTCCCATTAAAAACTGCATTTTCAATGACAATTAATAAATCACAGGGTCAAACGTTAAAAGTGGTGGGAATATATTTGGATACTTCTTGCTTTTCCCATGGTCAATTATATGTTGCCTGCTCGCGGGTATCGACTGCAAAAAATTTACATGTTTTTTCAGAAAATAACAAGTCATACAATATTGTATATACCGATTTATTAAAGTGAAAATACTCCTAACATACAGAATATTTTTATTGTTTTAAAAATTCAATGTAGTTGTTGTGGAACATAAATAAATGTTTTCTTCTTTTACTGCAATATTTCTTACTACTATTACTAATAAAATAGCTCTAATATAAAGTGTATGGTCGTATAGACCTGATGACAAGGCTTCTTTACGTCTGCACAGTCAGCCCCTTTCATAGCCCCTTAACCTAACCCAGTAATCCTACTGGACGAAATGATCTACAGTTCAACGTGGAATCAGAACCAAGTGTATTCTGGCGTACTTCACATTACACAACAACCTATGTCAAAGGATCTATGAAAATCCTCGCCGACACTGGGATTCAAGCTGGGGACTTTTCCATCTCCAGCTGGATGCCCTGACCACTGAGCAACCAAACCTCTCAAGAAAATCATATTACTTACAACACTCTTCAACGCGGACGAAGTCGCGGGTAACTGCTAGTACTTTATAAAATGTCAATAGTACCTTTATCTTGGCTAGCTTGTAAATATGAGGGGAGATGTAAAACCAGAAATTTTTCGTCGCTTCAAGCTGAAATCTCAAGCTTTTCCCCCAAAACTTAAAGAAAATAGAATGAACAGTGTATTTTTCTTATGTTGACATTCCAGCCGTGAGACCTTGAAACTAATTGAATTTACGAAATTTAAACTTACGATGGCTGAAAGATTTATGGAAACGTTAATGGTTGGTTTAACTAGAAAAGATAAGAAACGAGAAACCAACATTAGATCAGTCAGTTGATTACAAGTTCATTAAGCGGTGACAAAGAGGAGTTGTAATATTTTATTGAAAATGTTTCAACTGCTTTTAATTTGATTGCGAAGCAAGATCATGATGTTCTTCTTCATTTTGTAAAGTCAAAAGATCTTTAGAAGTAAATTATTAATTCATGGGACTGTAAAATATATCTTGATTTAGATCTATGGGGAGAGGCATTTATTGGATCACTATGCTTGTAACCTTTTTGCAGCTCGTCAGGGTAAGGCAGAACCGATTGTTGAATGGGCCGCGAGAATTGATAAACTTGCACATTAATTTAGAAATGCAGTGGCCAAAGGAATTCCTGAAGAAGACATAAAAGGGAGTCTTACCCTTGTCGACAGGCTCAGCCACATTACGTTTATTCAAGGGTTAAATAATGACAGAATTCAGGCAGTAATTAGTGCACAGGGTCCCATTATCACTTTACCAATCGTCTTTAAATCGGCACTCATGGATGAGAGCGCATTGTTGTCACAGAAGAAAAAAGTGGTTATAGGGCGTTCAGATACACCCACCACACATAGTAATGCCATTAAAAATGTTATTTCTGCAATAAGAAAGGTCACATTAGTAAAGAATGTAGAAGCCTACCCATTTGTCAAATCTTCCGTCAGAAAGGACACCTTGCCACAGCATGTAAGGCACGCACATAGTTCAGAAGAATTAGTTATGTCACTTGTACTTACAGCCACCAGCATGGGTATATTATTGCAGACTGTAGAGTAAATAAAACAGTTTGTTTCAAATGCAACAAGACCAGTCACTATGCGTCACATTGTCTCAACAATGACACAACACAAAAGACAAACAAAGGTTCGGAACATGAGCGAAGAGTGTGAGAAATGACAGCCATTCTCACACTCGTCAATATGGCAAAATACAAACTGTAGGCTGTGAACATGAGAATGATTTGATTAAGATTAACTGTGATAAGGAAACAATGGGGAAATCCTCTTTCTGCTTGATACCGGAGCACAACTTTCCTTAAAGCACATTCAAATCGATACAAATAAAACTTTAAGTATCAGGGGAATTATGGCACACACACTGAGAACAAAAGCACCGTAGTTTTGCACTCAAAACTAATTAACCATGTGTTCATCAAGCAAAAGTTTCATGTGGTTGAAGAGTCTGTAGATATAGTTAAAGAAGGGTTAATTAGGAGAGATCTTTTAATTAAACAGGGAGCTATAATTAACTATGAAAACATGTCTGTATGTGTCAGAGGTCATTCTATTCCAATAATGACAGAGTCAGAAAACATTAGTGGGCATACTAAGCGGGCTAGAAAAGTCTCAAAAGGGTCAGACAGTCAAAAGACAAATGTTCCCAAGTAAAGGGAAATATAAACACAGAGGGACCATCTAAAAACTCTCGCAGAAGACGAGGAAAGAAGATTGGTGTAGCAACAAGAACACAAATAACACTCCACTACACAACATGTACATAGTGAACAACAGAAACATAAACAAACCAAAACAACAACTGAAGAATTATCTAATCTTAGAGATGTTAATAATTCAAGTCACCATAAGAATAGTTCAAATCAGCTGAACAACAGTTCTAAAGGTAAAAAAGAATTTGTAAATCTTCCAGAGGATTACACAGTGAAGCTAGAGAAGAACGCTTTTTACGAGGTCAGGTTCAATTCCGAAATTGTACAGAAGCTATTGTTAACAAACAAGAAATTATTCAAGGTGTTTTCATTCCTGAGTCATTGGTCAAAATAGAAAATGGTACTTATATTTTATCCATGCTAAATACTAGAGAGGACTATTGAATTTTATTGAGGGGCATTAGAGGCTGAGCCATATTGTGCAGAGCCAGATATGACGTTAGTGTCACGTGATCATCCACCTGACAGACCGTCCGCCATTAGAATTATAGAAAGTAAACAAACAACTAACCACATGCAACAAATACAAGGGAAAACACGCACCAGTTTATTAATGGAAATCGTAATGGTAGATCATTTGAATGAAGAAGAAAAGCAATCCATTCTAGAAATTTGTTTATTGTACAATTATATATTCCATCTTCCAAGGGATAAGTTGACATACAACAATACAGTCACCCATGAAATCTACTTAAGGCCAGAAGCACGCGGTACAGTCATCAATCAGAGATCGTATCGAATTCCAGATACTATGAAACCCATTTTACAGAATGAGATTGATCAAATGCTTGTTCAATCAACAAGTGATTGGAACTTTCTGATTATTGTGGTACCTAAGAAACCTGATACCAGTGTTCAACATCGGTAGACAATTGTGGTAGACTTTCGTAAATTAAATGAAATTACTGTATGAACTGTTTTTTCCACTAACACTAATTTCAGAAATCCTATATTCCTTGGGGAAGGCAAAATTCTTTTCTACCTTAGACATAGCTCAAGGGTATCACCAAATTTTGACTAAAGAATCTGATCAACCGTTAACAGCATTCAGTACAGGTCAAGGCCATGTTTCGGAAAAGGGCCATTGGGTTAGCTCATCACCCGCAAGTTTCCAGAAGCTTATGACTGTAGTTTTGAGTGGAATACAAGGTGATAGATGTTTTGTTTATCTCGATGTTATCATCTGTTTTGGTCCAAATTTGGAATCGTACAATGAGAGGTTAAGAGACATTTTTGATAAATTAAGACTACACACCCTTCGCTTTCAGCCAAACAAATATGAATTCTTACGGAGACAGGTTACTTATCTGGGACACAAGTCGACAGACCATGGAGTTTATCCAGACCCTAAGAAAATTGAAGTAGTTAAAAATTACCCAAATCCTCAGACTACAAAACAATTGAAAACATTCCTTCGATTTGCTGGTTATTATCGTTGTTTCATAGAGAAATTTAGTAAGATGGCTTAAACATTATATGAATTATTAAAGAAAAATGTTCCATTTAAATGGAGTGCAAAAACGGACAATGCTTTCCAAACTCTCAAATACAAACTGATTTCAGCGCATGTTTTAGCTTATCCAGATCCAAGTCTTCCATATATTATTAGCACTGGCGCATATCAATATGTCAATGCAGGGGGTGTTTTCACAGGGACAGTTAGACTCAAATAGACCAGTCGCATATGTTTCCAGAATATTAAATAAAGCAGAAATTTACTATTCCGATTCTGAAAAAGAGGCCTTAGCTTTGACATGGGCGGTAAAGCAGTTTTGGACCTTATATCTTTGGAAGACATTTCAGGATTTATATGGACCATCGTCCACTCCTTTGGATCTTCAGTTTTAAAGATCCATCTTCCAGATTAATAATATTTCGATTAAAACTTGGAGTATACAATTCCACAATTGTTTATCAGAAGCGGAAATCAAATACAGTTGCAGATGCACTTAGCTGAATTAGGGTGGTAAGTACAAGAATCCACCCAACCAGACCCTGTCACAGATGACCCAATTCACACAGAAGAAGTAACACCAAACATCCACATTCACAGTAGATGTACAGAATCAGACGAACAATGAGGATGTTCCAATATTAAGTGAGGAAAAAAAGCCATACTTAGGGAGTTACATGACAACCCTCTATCTGGACATTAAGGTATAGCCAAAAAGTATGAGCGAATTAGGAGATATGTTCAGTGGCCAAGAAAGAAGACCTATATAGAAAACTACGTCAAATAATGTGATAGTTGCTAGATAAACAAACACACATTACCAAATTGCCTTTAGAGCTTACAAAAACAACCTAACATGTATTTGAACGTTGTGCCAAGGATATTGTTGGCCCGTTTCCGTTGAATCACAATGGGAACAAATATATTCTAATATTCAAAGACGAATTGATAAAATTTATAGCCGCCATTCCGATAGCCAGGAAAGATTCTGATATAGTGTCTCGAGCATTAGTCTTATAAGTAATCCAACGCTTTGGCGCGTCTTCTGTTTTGTTATCAGATAATGGTAGCCTCTTTATGAGCGAAACATTGCAACAGGTATGTAATTTATTAAAGATCAATAAAATACATATGTCAGCATTTCGAACACAGTCAAATTTCATGGAAAGGGCGTATCGCAGTCTTACAGAGTATTTACGACATTATATTGATTAGAATCAAAGCACATGGGATGATTGGTTACTTTATTTTGTATTTTTAAACAACACCAGAATTAACAGTGCGACAGGATTAACGTCACACGAGTTAATGTTCGGTAGAATCCCAAATATACCAGGGATACTGCAAAGTGAACCCAAAGAAGTTCATTATTCATATGATGAGGATGCAGATGAATTAAAAGCTATCCTACAGACACTACACAAACAGGCCAAAGCAATAAATCAGGGACCTAAAGTGAAAAACAAGGAATATTATGATAAAACACAAAATCCACAAGACTTTAAGATTTGGAGTAAAGTTCTGTTAAAAGATGACTCCAAAAATCTAATTAATGTAAAAATTTCAAAGGCAGTAACGTAAAATATTGTCCAGTTAGATTTACTTTCTCCTAAGCAAGATAAAAAGTTATTTTAAAAATTTTAGTGCTTCTTTTGAAGGCAATTTTTATGTTTTTTTAAACAATTATTTTATTTTTAAATTTTTAGTGATATTATAGTTTGTTTTATATTTTAAATATGCCGCAGCAGTTCCCATTTTGAGAAACTTCCTGGTAGCTCAGGGATTAAAGCGCTTGCTTTCAAAGAATAATTCTGTCTTTATATACCATAACAACTTCCAGAAAGGGATGAATTGGGTGTTGTGTTAAGGAATGTCAGGTTTACATCTTGGTCAAGGCTATGTTTCGATCGTATCATAACATCTGTTAAAGCTGCTGGTCGATAACCGAAACATATAACATCGAGCATTAATACATACCACATGCAGAAATCTGTCTCTGGAATATATCTGTTTGCTCTGGCATCACACAGAAAATGTAGATTTTAATTGGTTTTCACAACGTGAAAGCTTGGGATCCAAGTTGAAGTCTGAAGTACATATTGAGCCATTATGGCACATTTATATTATAAATATTATGCTATGACTTAAAATAGTTTAATTGATTTTGACAGGATTTAAAACTGTGGATTTTTGCAAAGAACATTGGAAATTAACAGGGGTGAGAGTAAAAGGGAAGACGGATTGGGTTTTTGTATGTCAAATATAGACTGCCTTTTCTGATTGATTTAAAGTATACGTGTATAAATTTCTATTGATATCAGATAAAACAATAGGTATGTATAAAAAACAATTAAGGGGTGTGGAGACAAAGAGTAGTTTGGTTTTTGTAAAGCTAGTGTGGGCAGTATTTTTCTCTCTGTTTTAAAGTATACATGTGCAAATTTTCATCGAAACCAGATAAAAACTGTACCTTTGTGTAAAGAACATTTGCAAAATTTAACTGGGGTAAGGGAGTTAGTGGCACAGTTTTGTAAACAGAATGTAGACACTACGTTTCTCTTTGTTTTTAAGTATACATGTGCAGTGTTCCATGGAAAATTGTTATACTGTGGGTATTTGTAAAGAACATTGGAAATTAGGAGGGGTGGGGTAGAAGGGAAAAGGAGTTGGGCTTCTGCAATCTAAGTTAATCACAATTGTTCTGTATGTTTTAAAGTATACGTGTGCAAATTTCCTTCAGAATCGGATAGAAACTATAGATTAAAGGATGGAATGGAAGGAGCGGGGTTTGGACTCTCGAAACCAAATGTAGACAGTATTTTTCTGTTTGTTTTGCAGTATACATGAGCATACTTCCTTCAAAATCAGAAAGAAATGGTATCTTTGTATAAAGAACAGTGACAGTAATTAAAGGGGTAGAAAGGAGGATAGGATTTGCGTTTTTTTTAAAGTTATGTGGATAGTATTTTTCTTTTTCTATTTGTTTTAAATTATACGCATGTGAAGTTCCACCGAATAGGATTAAAATGAGGATTTGTACAAATATTAAGGGAAGGGGAGCTAGAGTAGTTTTTTTGATTGTTTGTTCAGAAACCTTATCCATAAAAAATTACATATATATGTTCCAACTTTCATAAAGATCGGTCAAATGGTGTCGACTGCAGCTTTCTAAAAAGAAATTGATAAAAATCAAGGGGGTGGAAACGGAGAGAGGGGTTCAGTTTTTGGAAACAAAGAGTTGGCATTATTTTTCTCTTTGTTTTATAGTAAATATTTACTCAGTTCTGTCTAAACTGGTTAAAAACTGTGGTTGTGTATAAAAATTAAACGGTTTAATGGGGAGAGCGGATGGTTTTTAGATCTTTAGGTCAGACTCCTTCTTCGTGAAAAATACATATAAGCACCAACTTTCATGGTAATCGGTCAAACGATTGCGACTGTAGCTTTTTATAAAGAACATTGACAAAAGTTAATGGGTTTGAAGGAAGGAAAGGGTTTGACCATTGGCAAACCAAATGTTGACAGGATTTTTCTCTTTGTTTTAAAGTATACATGGGCAAAGGGTTCAATAAAAATCAGATAAGAAATGTAGATTTCTATAAAATTAAGGGGTATAAAAGGGAGACATGGGGTGGTTTTTTAAATGTTTTTATTTAATTTCTTTTTTGTCAGAAACCTTCTCCATGAAAAATTGCATGTATATACCAACTTTAATGGAGATCAGTTAAATGGTGTCGACTGTAGCTTTGTATAAAGAACATTGGTAAAAATTTAGGGGGTGGATATGGGGAGAGGGCTTCAGTTTTTTCAAGCCAAAAGTTGACAGTATTTTTCTCTTTATATTTGACTATACACGTCCAAAGTTTAATCGAAATCGGATAAAACATGTGTGTTTGTATAAAAATTAAAGGGTGTAAAGGGAAGGTTTTTTATTTATTCATTATACATAAAAAATTACATGTATATGCCAACATTGACGATAGTCGGTCAAACGGTGTCGAGTGTGGCTTTTTATGAAGAACATTGACAATAATTAAAGGGGTGGAAGAAGGGAGGGAGTTGTGCTTTGGCGGTTCAATTGTTGACAGGATTTTTCTCTTTGTTTTGAAGTATACATGGACAAAGTTCAATAAAAATCAGATTAGAAATCTAGGTTTCTATAAAGTTAAGGTTGTAAAGGGGAGAGGAGGTGGTTTTTTATTTTTTGGTTAGAAACCTTCTCCATGAAAAACTACAAGTAATTGCCAACTTTAATGGAGATCAGTTCAATGGTGTCGACTGTAGCTTTGAATAAAGAAAATTGGCAAAAATTAAGGGGGTGGATAGAGAGAGAGCGGTACAGTTTGTTTTAAACCAAAAGTTGACAGTATTTTGCGCTTTTTAGTTTTGGCTATATATGTCCAAAGTTTCATCAAGATCGAACAAAAAATGTAGATTTGTATAAAAATTAAGGGGTGGAAGGGAGTAGAAGGGGTGGTTTCTCAATGAAATTCATATAGGACCACTATGGAGGTATACCCTATCCACTAAAAAAAAATCATTCAAATGGGTTCAAAATTGACGACGATATCGCTAAACATACATACAAAAAAAAAAAAAAAAAAAAAAAAATACAGACGAATTGAGAACCTCCTCCTTTTTTTTTGAAGTGGGTTAATAATTCTAATTATTAGTTCATCTTGCCAGAAAAAGATACTTTGATTATTGATGATTCTTGCAGGTTGTATGCTAAAGTAAATTATGATGAACTAAAATGTAAGCAGTTAAGGTCTGATCTTAGTAATTGTAAACAAAATTTTTTACTCTCAACTTCCTATGAAAATGCGCCGTGCAAATTAAAATTAGCCAGTAAGAACAATCCCTAGTGATTGTACAAGAAAATTATTCTCTTTAAAAGAGGGTTTGTTTACTAAATTAAATAATAACGAATAGTTGTTCGTCGCACCCAAGGAAGAAGGTATTACGATTTTATGTGGTGAAAATCAACCCACGGACGTAATTTTCAGAGGAACCGGTAAAATAAAATTCTTTCAAAGATGTAGAGGTTATTGCCCAAAAATCTTAATCGAAGCACAGCAAACGATAAGAACGAATTTAGAAGTTTATTGTTGTATCATAAACAAAGATTAACATAATAGTTGAGAATTAAAGTTGAATTTGCCCATGGTGAATATTGTCAAAAATCTTGAAGATTTGCGTATTACATACTTCAAGATGATATTGAACAGCAGGAGAAAAAACGCTTTTACAAATTATTCATTGTCTCATTACTCAATCTGTTTAAGAAATTGTTTTAAATATTTTTGGCATAATACTGCAGGTGAATGTTGCAATGAAATTTGTGTGAACACCACAATTGTAAACCAATCGATTTGTAGTGAATTGTCTCGTATAACAGGTCGACGACCTATTCATATCAATCAAGACATAAACAATTAACTCAATGATGAGGATAATGTGGTATTTGAGAGATCGCATTCCACTATTGGACAAAGACAATCTCTCGATATCGGTCAGTTACCTGTTACTTCTCGCTGTAAATAATTAATTCCCCCGATTGATTAATTAACTAGCCCCACGTTGTACGCGCTATTGTAATGAGACGGCTGAAGGAGGGGGGGGGGGGGAAATTTTAATTTATTTAAAGAATTTAATTTTTGGTTGGCAAGAATCTTAACATTGCCAGATCTCAAGGAAACTGACATTGATATTATTTTTTTTTTTTTTCATTTTGATTTTACACCGCTAGGCATATTTAAATTTAATATTAACATAAAATCACTGGAATGTCAAACAAGCCTAGTCATTACAATTGGCCGATTTATCCACGCAAACAATTGAATGAATTTACTTAAATTATCTAATGAAGTTAGATTATTAAAAGATGACAAATATGCGCAATATAAAACGATAGTAAATATCAGCAATTAAAACATATGTACATGTATATGAATATTAATCTCGGGCGCCGTTAACTAAAGAAAATATGGAACTTGTGATTTGCAAGGCCTCCACAACACATATGTTCGATGAAAATGCCAGCTAGCTCAGAATTAACTCTGCTTGGTGAGCATAAGTCTGTCTCAAATCGCTTACGGGTCATTCGCAGTCTCAAAGAACACAATGATTCCAGACCTGGCGAGTGAACATTACCAGCTCGAAGACAGCGTCTCTTGTGGAGGTCGCACAGCTTGTCTCAGTGTGATCTCGATGCAGTGACCAGACGGGGATCACCAGCCTGTGACTATAGGATGGTTACTCTCCAATGCACCCAGAGTCGAACCTTCTCGGACCGTTGCCAAGCCAGAAGTGCCTCTCGCTCTTGGGAAAAAATGGCCTCCTTCCTCTCGGCGAAGAAAAATATGTCGTGGCAGAAAGAATAAGCCCTGTTTTAATTTATGAAAACCCTGAGGATTCTTTTCATTGGCAGGTTAGGCTTTCTGGAAATCACGTGATGTCGTAGCACATTGTGATTCGCGGCAATTTTGCCAGCGTTCTCCCGCGCGTCTGTCTTTGGTGGGGCGGGGGAGAGCTGATAGCTCCGCTATACAAGCCAAGGGACGACCAGGTGGCCTTGACCGGCGACAGTGACTGTCCATTGTCGCTTCACTGTTGTGGGCTAACGGTACTACTTCCGCCCCTTGGACGAGGTCTGCAGCCCTTGCTTTAAAACAGAAAACTTACGCTCGCATATTTGCTCTGAGTCCTCTCAAATAAACACCCTTGCATATTAATTTAAACATATACAATTTGGGCTGCCCGAGATCAGTTTAATTAATCTAATCTGAATAACATTAATATTGAAATAATTTGAAATATATATATTGTAGTGTGGCGAAATAACGTCCTGCTACAGAGGTAACACCATTTTATGACTAAGCTGGAAGATAACGATAGTGATATTTGTCTGAGGTAAGGGTTTTTGAAAGACTATATAAACATCTTCCAACCAATATCAACCTCTACTTAAGTGCTCACTCCGTTTGCATGGACGAGGTGCTGGTGACTGAATGATTCCCTTTATAAACAATCACGCACTGGAGCGGAAGAACGGAGAGTGGTCCAGGGCTGGAAAAAGAACCAAATTTGGTTGAATTAGAAAAGATCAACGGTACGGCGATAAAGAAGGCAACGGGAAGCCACAGCATTAAATACCCACAGAATAGCCAACGGGCATTTAATTGAATGGCAATTCTGTCAACACTGAATGCAAAATATACGAGCGAAAAGCAACGAAACCAACATCACCATACACTCTCGAGGCTTAAAGGATGCAGAACTCTTTCATGGCCGCGTAATAAACTCCTAATAACAAAATAATTTCACAGCGCCCAGCGCTCTAAAATTGAACAATATAGAATTGTAGCACTAAAATGTAGAAAAAGCACATTATACATTTTAAATCACATAATAACATAAAACTGCTGTACATACTTTGTTAAGATTGTAAAGTTCTCTTTATTTTAGAAAATATGAAAATATATTTTATCCATTTAAATATACTACTTTTCCTCGTGTTTCCTGAGTCAAACTAGTTCAAATAGGATCTTTATTTATCTCTGCATTCCATCGCTGGTTTTCTTTCGATACCACCTGTCGAAATAACACCAATATTAAAAAATCATACATAATGTACTCCATTCCATTTATTATAACTTTAATATAAAATAAAAAGTCTTCCACTTATCTTATTATCTTCTATTTTTCAAATGACAATCAATTACCAATTACAACCTTAATGTTTCATTAACTTTACCATGATACTAATCTTCTGCCCTCGGGCTTAAATTATCCATTTCCCGCCAGGATTTTTTACAGCTTCTCCATTAAGCTTTTCTCATCCACACCTTCTCTCGTTACATTTTTTCTTCAACTCCTTCTTCTCGTCAACTATTCCCTTTCACCAAAGATCTTGTATAACTCTGTGACCTTAGAAAACTGAATGTTAGTATTTAAAATCACAACTACTAATTAAAAAACAATTTTAATAATATTAAAAAAATATCACAAATGGTGAAGTCGTGTACCTCACCTGTAACAGTACAAGTGACTGGTACTGTTGCGTGTGCGACAGTTGGTACCCCTGCCAGGAGCCGGGGCGATGGCAGTCGCGTGGAGTGTGTGTGTGTGTGGCCGGGCGCAGGATTAAAGCGCTGGCGGGAACAGTGTACTATGGACAGATGTGTTGAAAACAAAAGTGCTTCACACTTAAAGAAATTTTCTATCTTCAGATACTAGTTTTATTTTATCGACTGATGGCCATCCGGGAGAGAGTGTGGAAATAATATTAATAAATCACACTGTGGCAAACAGTAATGTCGAGAAGGAGTGATAGAATTTCATTTATTCTCCTCTCTCTGTAGAGATATCCCGGATATTCCCAGTCTGGCGACCGGGCTAACAAATAAGGTAATCTAATTCATTTGTTTTGTAAAGTTCCCTTGTGCACAAGTCGGCAGGGACAGAAACGATTATAGGACTGTGTAATTACATGGCCATACCGTGGCAGGACTATGCGATTGGAAAAAAAGTAGGTGAAGTGGACAATCGGTCTATATTTTACCGAACTTGCATAACGAGTGTGGAGCGCTGCGACGCGACGGTAAAGAACTTGATACATTGCGCAACACTGATCTCGCGACATATGGTTCGAGCGGAGAGGCGATAACAGGGAGACGACCGAGGCTACACAACGCGACTGGAATAAAAAACGTGTGGCGGCATCGGAATAGCGACCTTGAGACACCTCCGCACGGGGTGTCTATGCAGCCAACTGTTCCTACACCGCGGTGGGCGGGGGAGCAACGACCTTGTCAGCTGGGTCCGGGTGATGCGGCGAGCGGCGAAATACGCAGCCGGCAGACCAGATAGGAACCTTTTATTTATTTGCTTTGCCTATCAATTAAATTCCTTGCCCCACCAAATTTTTCTTTAGTTTTCTTCCAAAAACGAGGGTTTTCTTTTCTTCTTTTGGCATTTTCTGTCTTTCTTGACATCAGTGATGGAAAAAAAAATCAATTTTCCAATGAAGTAAATGATTTATTAAGAGTCAATTTTATTTTGTCTGTATAATATTTATATTTGAGGCACTCTAGCCTGAAAATTTGCAGCTTATTCCTTGGTTTCATATTATAAACTTGTTTTCTGAATTTTTAATGTTTCAATTTCCTGGGAAGTAAGCTATGGGTAGTAAAGGAGAAAATAACGATGCGCCCTGGGAGGCTTCCTTCAAGACTCTGCTCGCATAAATCCAAAGTGACCTACAAATTTTGCGGACAGATATGAAAGCCGATTTGGAAACTCTCAAAACTGATATTAGGTCGGAATATGAAGTGCTCAGATCCTCAGTTAAGGAAAGTAATAGGAAGTTCGATTGCCGGTTTTCGGACCTTCGGGAAAGTCTGGAAAATCATCAGTTGCAGATCGCTGAGAATAAAAGGGGCCTGGAAAAGGGCAAGGAGGCGTGCACCATGCAAGCGGAAAATTTATCATCGCAATTGATCCATGTTAAGCTCGAAGCAAATAACCATAAGAGCCAATGTGATCAGATGTCAGCATTCATATATCATCAAATTACGCAGCTAACAGAAATAATTGGTGGCCACAACAACAAAATGGAAAGGGTAGAGAATAATTACCAAACTCTGGAAAAAGGCATTCAACAGAGCTGTTCTGAAATGAGGGCCTAAATAGACGTTGTATCAGGTGAGGTGTTGAAGATATCTAACAGAATGGACAAAATTCAATTTTAAACTGATATTTTAGTAGATGAACATGTCAAGATACAAATTCCTGGAGGGGTGAAGAAAGAGCTGAAAAAGGATTTCACCCTGCAGGTACCGGAGGATCAAAATCTGCGAAGATAGATTGACGGCAGTGACACCCGGACCACAAGTGTTTTGAAGTCAGTCGGATCACTCTCGTCAAGACTGGTAGACAACAATGAGAGTGGTCTACATCCACAAACACAACACAATGACCCAACATATTCCAACAGCAGTAATTCCAAGGGACAGAAAGAAAGAAGGCAGATCGGGCTAAGGCTGTATGAGCAAGCAAGAAATATAAAGAGGAATAAAAGGCAATCTGGAAGAGGAAAAGGCTCTATTCAATGAGAGAAGAGACGTGCTTAGATTCCATAAAAAGGAAAATATCGAGGGAGAAGATAATCCAAATGTATTAGAGGTTAATCTTTCTTCTAGAACATGCATGATATTCCAGAAAATCTGAAGAGTTATATAGACATTTGTTTTCCATGATGGAAAGACATTTGTTTTCCATGATGGAAAACAACTTTTATTTCACTAAGGCGAAACTTTCTGGCTTTTCTTTCCTGTTCTGACTTATTTCTCTGTTTCTATTTCTGAGCTAAGAGCAAAGTATTACAAATCCAGTGAGCATGGAAGAGTGCGTGGGAAGTGTCGTGTGGAAAATACAACGATCAAAAGGCAGCAGTGGAAATAGTGCGCGGAGCAGGCGACAGCTAAAGCTGTATTATTTTTTTAAAATCTTTTAATGAAAAATTTGTTTTTTTTGTCGGGCAGTAAGATGATCAGTGTCAGTATATATAGAATTTTATGCTTATATTTTTATGTAATTAGTGTTAAAACTTTATTTGCTTAACCATATAAATGTTATAGTTAAAAAAACAATAAGGATGGTCATCAGAATACTATAACAGGATTTATGTTACTAAGATGTGGTAAACTTGGATGTATTGTTTTGTCTATTGTAGTCAGATTTCTCAAATTTATAACAAATCCTTGGGTTCATCAATCCCTATCATTTGTTCCATTTTAAGGGGGAGAGTGTAACAGTACAAGTGACTGGTACTGTTACGTGTGCGACAGTTGGCACCCCTGCTGGGAGCCGTGCGATGGCAGTCGCGGGGAGTGTGTGTGTGTGTGTGTGGCCGGTCGCAGGATTAAAGCGCTGGCGGGAACCCGATATTTGATCTTCCCACAATAAATCCACTCTGATCTCATCTTCATTGCATGCTCTCATTTTGTCTCTCGTGAACTCTTCTATTCCCAATATTCTCACTTCCTCGTTCTTTGTCAGTTCGTACTCTTCTTTTATACTATCATTACCATCGTCATCATTTTCTTGTTCTTTTTCGCTATCATATTCCCTACCATCCACCGCTTCTTTGATATAAATATTTTCTTCCTTTTCTTTATTATTTGGTTCTTTATCACTCTCTTCTTTAATACTAACAACCTCTTCTTTATTTATATCATCTGGATCGGCTGCTCCAAACACTTCTGTTATTGCCCCTTTTCTCAATTCTAAGTTTTGCTCTTTTGTGTCATCTCTTTCCTCTTTCGTTTCACACATTTTGAAACATTTCCACCACTGAAAATATACTACTTTTCTTTGTGTTTCCTGCGTCAGACTATTCTCCACTTATCAGACGAACTGTTTTTTTTTTTGTAAGACAAAGAGGGACTATGAGTATGAACTATTTCCCCAAAGGGTAGGAAGACAGGTAGGAGCAGGGTTGTCAGATGGCCGCGAAATCCGGGAATGTCCGTGGATTTTGTGTCTGGTCCCGTATCCAGGAATTAAGCGTTACTGCAACGGAATTCCCGTATACCAACGTGGCCATGCCACACTCGTAGCGGGAGGTAGAGTAGCGCTCGACCTTACCGACCAGAGACAATATATATAGACTATTGAACTATGACGTAGTGATTTTCAACCAAAGTTGAATTAATAACTGACCACTTTCGTTAATGGTCTTAGTTCATGTGCACTGTACGTGAGTTATTAGGTTATTTTAATTGGACATCATATATTACAGAATCGACTATTCTGGCAATTCATTTCTTCAGAGTTACTCAACTGTTTAATAATACGGAATATGTATTACTTTCTCTGGGTGTCACAGATACTATGACCAATGATTAAATAGTGTTTTCCCAGTCTCAATAAAAAAACAACGTGATGCTTTCGAAGCAACCAGGAATTTTTTTTAAATTTTGCTGAGTGAGCTTTAAGGGTCAAATACCAGTTAAGCTAGTTTGAATCTATGAACAATCGTATCTGTTCATGTTTAATACCTTCCTTTATTGATACCTACTTCTATTAGTACTTCTGAGTTCTTGAAGCTCAAGAGCTTTTATTCATCCTGAACCACAGGTCAAGTTTATATTTCGTCAAATGAGGTCCTGTCATAATCTTTCTACATCTACATCTATACTCTGCATTTCACAATTACTGTGGGTGGCAGAGGGTGCTAAGCACCAATCCTAATTCAGTGCATTCCAATCCCGAACAGAACGAGTAAAGAAAGAATACATAAATGTATCAGTATGGCATCTTATTCTCGAAACTTATCCCTCCTGTCATTGCGACCTAAATAGTGACCTAAAAAACTGGAACTATTCTAGACACGTGACGATACGCAAAAAAAAAAAAAAAACGGTCCGAGTCGAACACTAGTAACCATAATAAATATATAGTAGTACATCAGTTGTCACTGTACCTTTAAGTCTCCTAATCATAAAAAATCCTTTGGCTACTTTATTTGATACTTGCGTAGTTCCCGGCGTTGCCCGGTATAGTTGGCGTAGATTACCCGTGCGCTATTTTTATTCCCGCAATGACAAACATTTGTACAAAGATTCATAAAATTCGCGCCAACTTTTTTTGGAATTAAAACAAACCTTCATTCACATGCTCCCTATCAAGAAATGGGTGGGTTGAAGTTTTTTTTGCACATACACTTTTTTCATTAATCAGAAAAGATTCATGTGTATCAAGCTTCATTAATTTGGTTAAGAAATTGCATTATTACATTACTAAACCACGCTAGATTATGTTAGAACTTCACATTTGATTCATTTGCGAAGTGAATTAATGGATATACTATTTGCTCGAAACGTCAGATACTTTAAGTCCGCAGATTCAGCCTTTTATACAAATATCAAAAGTGAATCCATAATAATATAATATCGTAAAAAATGATTTTATTCGAACAGAACACTAATGATGTTGGCCAGAGACAATATAGTTGTTGGCCTACTGCCAGAGATCGTGTTTAAAAAAAATCTCTGTTGTTTTCTACGGCTATCTACGGCGTTTGAAAATTGAATATCCTGAATTAAAGGAAAGAATATTTCAAGGTTTGTTTAATGTGCAAAATAGTTATTATTGTAAAGTTATCTTATTGCTTTCATTAAAGGCTATGGTCAGAGACATTGTAATTGTGTGTTTAGTGCAAAGCATGGAGGAAGGAATATATTCCTTCCTCCATGGTGCAAAGCATGCTTCATCTCGAGTGGTTCCATCCATAGAGGAAGGAATATATGGAGACGAAATAACGCCAAATCCTTGAAACCTCATGAAAAAACTGCTCTCCTACTGCGTATGCGCGGCGGCCATAGGGATCCCCCCAAAACATTGGGCTGTTTGCACTGTGTCAGCTGCTAAGGATATTTCATTTTCTAATATTCTAAAGTTTTCTATAATGCCAAGTTGTGTAGCATATGGTTGCACGAACAGACAAGATAGGAAACAACCTGGAATATCGTTTCATAAGTAAGTCACATTGTAATTATCGTTCTTGAAATATCTGACAGGTTACTGCAACATCAGGACCTATCGCTATAAATTTATTCATTGCTCTCAATATGATCATATCGTTCTCAAATTTTTATTGGTGTAGTGTAGACAATTAACATATTAACATATTAATCTAGCCTTATTGTAGACAAGTGTTGAAAATTTAATTTAAGCGGGTCAAGTTTACATCGCGACCCAGTGAATAAGGTAATCTGCAGGCTTTACTCAAGTTTCAGTTTACACTGAAAGTGTACTATGAAATTAATTGTGATAATTTGTTCTGTGCGAACTACTAAACGTGATTAAATAAACGTTGTGGCCCGAAATGTAGTTCGCGATGCATTTAATGTGTTAAGGTGTGTCTACATAGTTTGATTTTGTAGCGGCAATATTAATGGAAATGTTGGTAGGTTGAAATGCGGTGACTACCAGAAGAGAACAAACAATTTATTTATTATTAGTTGTTAGCTTCTGACATGAATGCACTGATTTTGTTAGCAAAATTATATAGGTCACTAACAGCACAATATCGTCTAAGTAAGCTCAGAAACTATGAAGTCTTTTGAAGTATCATTTTTTATAAAGTTCTAAACATTTTTAAAATTTCAGATTTTGGTGACGTTTTTATTCTGGTCCTAACCACAAGAATAAGTAAAAAACTAAAACACCCACTCTGCATGTGCAGCAAAATTATCTTTTGGTCCAGTATGCATCATAATCGGCAATACTATCATTACTGTGGTGCCACAATATGATGATGAATTCTTATAGAACTCAACGAAACAAATCGAAAATAAAGAATACAATTTTTTGATATCTCGATTAGTTTTAGAGATATAGGATGTTAAAAATCATTTATAGGCATAGTTCCATGTAATTTTGGTGACTTTTTTTTGTTTGTTTGTTTCAGGCCGTATTTCAACCTAACAACAATCACTAGGAAGAAAATAAAACACCTGTATTGCATTTCCACAGTGTAGATATGTTGGCTTCAGTGAATTTATTTTTCTGGTCCAGGCCAGATCTCAACCTAACCTCCTCACGTTTGAGGTACAATATCTCCAATAAGCAAAATATCAAATTAATTTATTCTTTATTTTCGATTTGTCTCGTTAAGTTGCTTACGAATTCATCATCAAATCTGGATATAGCGAAAGTTTTCTTCTGGTCCAGGCTGCATTTCAACCTAACCACGTCAATTTTAAGGTACAATATCTTGAGAAAGCGAGATATCAAAAATTTTAATTCTTTACTTTGTTTGTCTCATCGAGTTACATAAGAATTCGCCATCAAATTGCGGCGCCACTGTTATCGTTGAATCCCCTCATAAGATAAAAACCTCACTTTTGAGACAGTATATCTCGCGAACTAAGCGAGATATCGAAAGATTTTATTCTTCATTTTTGATCTGTCTCGTCGAGTTACATAATTATCCATCCTCAAATTCCGGTGCCACGGTTGTTTTATGATTCCCTTGAGGTTTTTGTGCCTATTCCCCGTGTTTCTACGGCCAAGCAATATGGCGGCCTCCCCACCTCACTTATCTCTACCCGGTTTCACTCCAGTACGTGGTGTAGGTCTCTTGCGTCTTCTCCATATTTCCTCCATGGTTCCATCTGTGGTTTTCCTCACGATACGTTCAGAATTTCATTTAATGTTCCGGCGTTATGTAACGTAGAAGCATAAGACATGCCAAACAACTGAGTTGATGTTCTAAGCTTTAAAACGGTGAAAACCCCATCGAAATCTTTTTGAGATTTTGAGATTTTCTAGCACAAATATACCCGGTTTTCGTTTTATAGATATAGATTAGTTCAAAATGAATCTGCCATTAAAATATGAATGTATAATTATTCCAAGGAATTTCACAGTTATACATGTAGAATTTCTTTTTAAGGATATATCAAGGCTGTGTATTTTTTCTAAGTTAAGAGATAGCTTGTTAGCTTTACAGCACATTTAACTTTGTGAGAATGTCGCTTCATTCGAAGTTATAGCAGAAGTTACTTTTACAAACAGCATACTTATAACATTTGGAGTTCCCATTTTCAGTAATAGTGATAGGTCATTGCTAAATGGAATAAACAGCAGGGGGCCAAGAATAGATCCCTAAGGAACACCATGACCTACCTACCTAAGGTTTGATATTTTGTAGTCGAATGAGACCACTTGTGAACTGTTACTTAAATGTGACTTAATTAACTTGACTGCTTTTTCATCAAAACCTAGGTGTTTAAGTTTCAGTAGTAAAATTACATGAGACACAGTAGCGAATACCTTGGACAGGATAATTTTCATAGAAAAATACTTTGTATTTTTCAGAATAATGAGTCTGGCATTTTTAATTTTTTTCCATTGTTAAAAGTAGATCTGCTGATATTAAGAACAATATATACTCTGATTTTTTTTATTTATTGTAATGTAAATCTTTGAAATGAACGTCAAGGATTGCAAAATGACAGATTGCAGAGTTGTGGCCTGTGGGTCTCTGGTTTGTAGGATGTAGGTTTGTCAGTGGGATGTAGTCTTTAAATTATCATAGGATTAGAAGCTGTTAGAAAATAAATTTCAATTTTAAAGTGACTCAAATTAATGCGTGCAGATGGGCAACAAGTAGTAGAACTGTGTGGCCACCCACAAAAAGCTAACGGAGAGTCATTCTAAATATAGTAAACCTAAAGTGTATGTTTATGAAATTGAAATTAAGTGCAACAACGCGATCTGTCGAAATAAAGGTCGCAGAATGCTTTTAGCACCAATTGGGCAATCAATTTTGGGAGGAGATAGTAGCATTCCAACAAATCGTTTGCCCTACAACAATAGGCAAAGGAAGCCAAGTACCGATAGTGATAGTACTTCAACAGCAGACAATTCTGAAGGGCCAGGTGCAGACGAATATAAATTTGTTGAATCTTCACATTCGCAAGAGGTAGTAAACACATTTGATCTAGGCGTACTAATCACGGTTTCTGTATCGTACAATATGTTTGGATTGTCTTACGATTGTGTATGTTTGACTTCTGTAGGTTCTCCTGGGTTTGAATGAATTGAGAAATGACGGACACTTCTGTGATGTTACTCTGTCCGTTGACGGCGTAAAATTTCCAGCCCATAGAAATGTGTTGGCATCATTTAGCCCCTATTTCAAGGTAATGCTCGTAATATCTGTTACATTTGTGAAAAGCTATACACTGTGATTGTATTAAAATTGATATTGGTGGGTTTACTGGAGATCTCGATTCCTTTAGGAATTGGCATCATAATACTGCAGTAGTTGTGTGAAACATACCGCTAGAAATATTTTCTGATGTACATTCAGCAGACATGCTGGTCCATGGTGTATTACGACCTAATTTCTGCCGTGGTGTACTACAACTGAATTACATCTTGCAACTGACTATCGCAGGATTATGACGTATTATGGTATGAATATTATTGAATGAAGATTGCAGTCTCTGGTAGACCCATGTTGGCTTTTTTGTTATTACATTTCTCATAGTAATTTGAGCCCAATAGAATACTTGTTTATAGAATAATATTAAGAAACACATATATACTAATTGTTGGAATATTGGGAAATTCTTTCATAATCATGGTGGAACAATTTGATAATGTATCCTTATGTAAATCAGTGAGACAAATTGAAAGTGACAACTAGAATTTTTTGATATCTTGCTAAGTATTTGGAATATCATACCTCAAAATTGGGGTGGTTAGGTTGAAACGCACACTGCACCAGGAAAAAAGAAATTGCCAATGCCACCAGGAACTACATGCTGGACGTGCAGAATAGGTGTCATGTTTTCTTCTTTGAGCTTGCAGTTAGGTTGAAATGTGGTATTTACCGGAAGAAACGTGACACCCAGGAACTGTAACTAACTTTTGACGTTCGATGACTCAAGAACTGAGTGAGCTATTAAATTTTTTTATTCTTTACTCTGTGTCTCGTCAAGTTACATTGCAATCCATCATCAAATTGCAGTGCAACAATTAATGTGGAAAAACTGGAAAGTGCACCGAGGTTATTAATGTGGGATTACTGGAGATCGCGATTCCGCCTGGAGTTTGCATCATAATACTGCAGTGGTCAAACGCAAGACTCCGCTAGAAATTTTGGGTTTTATCTAACAGGCAATACCGCTCGCTTCGCGCTGTTAACGTGTCGTCATAGTGACGTCACGTTCACGTACAGTCAATTTTTGTGTGTATTGTGCCCTCGCTACGCTCGGTCACAATAATTTAAAACTGTACAATATCAACATAAACTGATATCCCGAAGGTGGATCAGATGCAGGCGGCCGCTGGTAAGCGGCCGCAGATGTCCGATAACACAAACAGATGTCCAGTGTTTGATGTGTTATCGGACGTCTCGAATAGTCACAAAAATTGACTGTACGTGAACGTGACGTCACTATGACGACACGTTAACAGCGCGAAGCGAGCGGTATTGCCTGTTAGATAATACCCGAAATTTTTTCCGAAGTATATTTAACGGCTTCTTGCTGGTCCAGGCTGTATTTCAACCTAATTTCTGGTTGAAAATAATTGTCCAGGTTGTATTACAACTGAATTACTGATTGAAAATAATGTCTTGCGATTGACTACAGCAGTATTACAACGATATTATTTAATGTTGTTGCAGCGGAATCGCGATCTCCAATAGACCCATTAATGTTTGTGGCCGCAGGTTTTTCCAGAATTTCAATCCAGTCAGAAATGCAAACTAGAATTTCTCAATCATAAGTTTTAGTTTTTATAGGTATTTATTCATTTTTTAGGATACTTGTCAAGTTTTTTTTTCTTGTATGATATTTAACCATAGTTTATCAAAGCTTCACTTGTCTGAGTATAGCTACATAAAAATATCATCATTATAGGCTATGTTTACAACCACCTTGGCAGAGTCAAAGCAGTCTGTGGTTGCTGTTAACGGTGTGGAGGCAGCAACTATGGCACTTCTCTTGGACTATGCATACACCAGCTCAGTAACTGTTACGCGCACTAACGTGCAATCATTGTTGGCAGCTGCAAATCTACTGCAAGTTCTCCCAGTGAGGGATGCTGCATGTCAGTACCTGGAAAGTCACATGGATACTGCAAACTGTGTTGGTATTCATTGCTTTGCAGAGACACACGCATGTTCAGAACTCCAAGAAAAGGCTCGAAATTATACTCTCAAGTAAGCTCACTTTTTAATAGTATTCATCATATATAGTATCCTAGTAAAATCATTTGAAATTTATTATAGTGCTAACACTAAGGTATCATTTATAATTGGGTGATGAGATGAGAAGTTATTCTTACGTACTCTCAATATAAAAATTGCAATTCCATTTTGTTACACAAAATCCTTTTCGGTTTCCAAGCACAAAGTTATTGTGCTTATGATATATTTCTGTAGCCATAACTAAATCTATTGAAGTCAAATGTATGCTATCCCTGTTATCCAGGTGTATGCGTTCCCTATTGAGGTTATTATTACTCCTAGTAAACTACTCGAGAGGTGAGCTAGAGTGGTCTCCCAGTGTTCATAAGTGTAGATGACTTCAGCTCACCAAAGTTGAAGGAAGGAGGGCAGAAGCAACATAGAACAACACACAAACACAAAAAATACAATATTTCGGTTAAACCCTTTGTCAAGTAGAAAGTAGGTGGCTGAACTCACACAAGCCTTGCGTTAGATGCAGCCACTAATAGAATTCTATACTTACTACATACTAAAATTGTAAAAAAGGTGTGTCAATACATGAAATTTATTTCAAAAATGGTTATTTGTGTGATTCCACTTAAATGCTTGTTAATTGATTGAATCTTTTGCAGTCCTGGGTTTGAGCCCAACACCCTACTGATTTTACTTTTCACCAGGGATGGCATTTAAAGAAGCAATTGTTTTATGAAGCAACTGAATAGACTCATGAAGGGGTGCACCATGATATAGACCGTTAATAGCCTCGAAAGTAACAAGTAGTGTACATGGATAAAATTGAAATCTCGATATACAGTATCACAATCAAATGCGCACTTTGTTTCATGAACCAAGCGTGGTGGGCTAGCGGTTGACGCTCTGGCCTCGTATTTTGGAGGACGCTGGTTCGAATCTCCGTTCAGTCATCCAGATTTGGGTTTTCAGTGGTTTCCCCAAATCATTCCTTGGCCATGGCTGAATTCCTTCCCATTCCTTGTACCCAGTCCCATCCCACCTCTAATGACCTCAACATCGACGAGGTGTAAAGTCATAAGGAGAGGGGGAAGGGGGAAAGAAACAAACACAGTATGATGATTATCATCAATACTTGTGAATATATCTTTCACTTGATGGAAGTTCTCCTGGTAGAACAGCACTGCAGACAAGCATGTTCCCCATCTAGTGAGAACGGTTTTTGGTGGAAGAAGGATCTCGGGCAGATGATCCTTATAAAACTGCACACAAGCTGATGCTTTTAGGAATTTTTTCCTACGTGAAATTACTTTGTTAACAGAAGGAAATAGAGAATGTATCTCTTCTGCAATGCAATTTAATCCATTCGCCAAAATGTAACATGGATAAGATTGGGGAAAAATACTCAAAGCAACTGACCAGCTTTTAACGTATATGAAGATATGTGATTAAGAGACGCACCTTGTAACAATCACTCTCCGATTCAGTAGGCCACAGAAGTCGCAGGGAATCCTTTACAAATCTTGCAACTGTACTGTTGTTGGTTTTCTCTAACATTCTGTGTTCCGGGTTCTTTTTGGCACAATTTGCCCAATATAAAGATGTGTATAGAGAAAGTGTGTAACTTTTCCTAAGGGTGGATTCATCCAGTATTCTTTGATTAACACAGTACTTCTGAAGAAATGCCCGCAGATCTGGATTATTCAATTTATGCAGCAGGATGTTGCTGCATACAAAAGCGTTACAAAGATCAACAGTATTAATTTTAGACCGTGATACCCGAGTAAAAAGTCGCTGTTGCGTGTTCCTACTCTTTTCTTTTGACCTGAGATGTACAGCTGTTTTAGAATAGGGATCAAGCTGGAAATTTTTATCACATTTTACATTCTTCTCACATATTTGACAGCACACTACAGTACAAAACTGTCACTAGAATAGGCACTGTTGCCTGAAATCCACTGCTTGATTAAAAATGATCTTGTGCTTTTTTCTTTAGGCATTTTTACAGTTAAGTTAAACAAAACTATGCATAGCACACGAACAAACTTTGAGAGGCTACTACTTTGGTAAAGGAAAGTACATTTGCCTTTAAAAGTACAGATTCCTGAGATATGAAAGCCATGAATCTATTCCCAGGAAAACTGGCTCATGCCGCAATTAGGGTAATATTCAGGCCAAGAAAACCGCTGGGCTTCCCTGTAGTTGTAGCAGGAACAAACAGAGTGGCAAACTATGAATATCCCGTGCCGGGGCAAATACTTGTGATTGTGGCCTCTTCTAACAAGAATTTGCCACATGGGGCTGTATAGAGCTGCTCTTTGATTTTGCCGCCACCCTAAAAGGTCGCCGCATACACAAATTTGCCATTTACCAAACCTTCAAACATGTCACTGTGGGAGTTTGGGTCAGGTAGAAAGTTCTCTACATGTAAATGCCATCATAAGAAAAACCCTGTTTACCCCAAGAATTTGACAGACTTGTGTTGCCCAAGGATGTCCAACATACACATACACTAGACCAGGGGTGGCCAACCTGCGAAAACAATAATAATGACTTATGATGATCAATTTTTTTTATTAAAAAAAGTCTATAGTGGGTCCAAATCTATATGGGGATATATGATTTTATATGCCTGCGAAGTTATGATGCATTTTCAAAGTGGCACGCAAGATCATTTGGAGTGGCCACACCTACACTAAACTTTTCAGTTTCTTCAGAAATGTCAGATAATAGGTCATGAGAAGAAATAAATTCCAAAATATGCACTAACCCTCAAAATATGCATCTGCATACACAAGCTTTTTTTTTTTTTTTTTTTTTTTTTTTTTTTTTTTTTTTAAATAAATAAAAAATTGGCCCTAATAATACATTATTTCATTTGCAAAAATTAATAAATGAATTTCAACGAAACATTGCATATTGATAGATTGTGTCATCAATTAACATTTATGATACTTTGTGTCTGTATCAGAAACAGTTTTCAATGATGCATATGCCAAAATTGAAAATTTTGGAATCTGTATATGCTGCCTTACACAAATACTGATGATTGAATTTCAGCTAAATTGCTTAGATTGATGGCCTGCATTCATTTGACTATTTTATGGAAATTTCCACTTTCCACTTTTGTATGTGTGTATGGATCATTAAAAAACCAAACATTTTAAATTGAATATATGATAACTGACATATATATTTGAATGTGGCAACCACACATTGAAAAATAAAGTCCACTAATTTAATTGTTCCATAATAGAAGCTATTTGACTATTTTATGGAAATTTGTATTATATTTCATTCTACGTTTTCAACTTTCCACTTTTGTATGTGTGTATGGATCATCCAAAAACCAAACATTTTAAATTGAATATAATGATAACTGACATTATGTTTGAATGTGGCTACCACACATTGAAAAATAAAGTCCACTAATTTAATTGTTCCATAATAGAAGCTATCCGTTTGATATTGTCTTGTGCAAGCTTTCTTGCAGTCAGAATGATTACCACAATTAGTCCTGTACAGGTGGTGACTGTGTTTAAAGTTTACAAACTATATGTGATCGACTTTGTGATTCAGTCAGATGTTTTATATCACAGTTTATATTCATACAAATACAGCAATCTCTCTGATTATGTTCTAGAGCAGCGGTTCCCAAAATGTATTGCTACACGACCCAGTTTTAAGTAAAAAAAAAAATTCGCGGCCCACCTGATATGAGAGTCGATCTAATAGCCTATCAGAATTGGAACTGTTGTATGGCCTCGATACGCTATCAACTGTCCTATCCTATGAATAGGAAAATTTTCGTATGAAGGATGTACTATCAACAAAAACAAGAACTGATAATACATAAAACAACAAACATAATATAGACCGGGAGACGACTGTACAGACCATCGCCTCATTAAGATGACTGCTGAAATTCCATGATTAGAAGTAACTCGAACAGCATATTTAAATGCAACTGCTCTACCAAGTCGCTTTTTGGTGGAAACCACCTGCAGACCCGATTTTAATAGTTAATTGATAGGTTTATCATTGTGTTTTACAGCACCCAAATATATGAAATTATCGAAAACTGGAAGCAGGAAAACACAATGGTAAATTTACCAGTCAACCACTAAAATGGGACTTGTAGGTGTTTTCCACCAAGATATGACTTGGCACATCAGTGGCATTTTCCTGATTTGCTATTAACAAGGATAACTGGTAAGACAATATGGTAGTTTGTTTGTTGGGCTTACAATGACTTTTCCATCGTAGATTTGGTAGAAAGATAATATCATTTTTTATTTTGAAAGAATTCAAGAGGCTTATACGTGTACTCAGGATGCTTGCTAGTCAAATGTCTTTCAAGTTTTGATGGCTTCATGCTTTCATTGAACAAATTTTCACAACAAATCACGCACTGAGGTATTGGCGCCTCTTCAATACCCGAAAACACAAACCTGGATTTCAAATAATCCGGTTTATACTTTCTCATATACGTCTTTTTCTATTCTCGTAGCTCTGGTTCAGTAACATTTGCAAACCTATTATTATTTGCCATAGAAGCTGAAGTTTCCTCACCATTTGCATACTCTCTTTTACGGCACGATCCAGTCCACAACAAACTTTCCATAATCACATTAAATCTATTCTCAATCAAAACAAAACGCAAACAACAACTCACTCTCACAAGCAGAGAAAAATTGTTTCGATCAAAGACATTGGTTTAGATTCAAGCATTAACAAGAAAATGACTACCAGAGAAGTATGGTATGCCCGCACATCTCCACTCTAGAACGGGGCAGGAGAAGGTGTGTTCAGGGTTGCCGTAAAGATTGCGCGAATGCTGCCGCTGCTATATATCACAATGAGGTTATTGCATAATACCAACTGACTGTTTAAGAAAACTTTTTTTCACACAGAGTTTTAATTTAAGTTAACAGCTTTCATGATTATTGCACTTGTAAAATATAGTGTTATATTTTTTAAATAGATGAAATAAAAGATGTATTTTTGGGGCAAAAACGTCGATTTTTCGCGACCCACTGGTGGGTCGCGACCCATAGGTTGGGAACCGCTGTTCTAGAGTCTAGACCATTTCAAATATTGCTTATGGAGAAAGTTTGTGAACATTATTGAAGTATGCTTGTAAGTCATCAATGAAATATCATCTTCCCAATTAGTGGCAGATTCAAGAGATGGCATAACAAATGTACTTAAAACATTTACATATGAACTCATTTTAGGAGCAGATCCATGATAAGTGGGGAAAAATGTGGCTGCTCTTCTACTTCTTTGTACCCAGCCATCATTTCTTTGATAGTTTATCTGTAAAGTAAGAGAAAAAAAAATATTAAAATCCACATGGATGAAATTGTTTGGGCACAGCTAGTAATACATATAAATAGTAGCTAATTCTCCACATCAGATAATACCGGTAACACTCGTATATTATGTTTGTTACAGATTTTAAGTCTTTTGATAATTAACAGCTTTGATTGTGCTTGAACTTGTAATGTGCAAATGAAAAAAAAAAAAAAGTGTGTGTTTTTATTAATACAAATCCAACGTCGACATGTCTATGAATAGTTTAAAAAGAAGCAATGCTGTTCTTCAAGTGTAATAGTTATTATACATTGTCAGCTACCATAAGTGGGGCATGGAAACTTCAGCCAGTTGTGATTGTGGTACACCAAAGCAAATTATCCAGCATATTGTCACTGAGTGGAGTAACAGAGCTTACACAGGTTCACTGCAAAACTTGGCTAAAGCATCCATAGCTGCTTCTGAGTGGCTGGACAATCTGGACTTAAAATTTTAAACTTTCAATAAGTTATTGATCAAAGAATGGTGGAAACTTTTTCAGGAATTTTCGGGAAGTTGGGCGCAGTGAAGAATTTCTGAACCTCTCTGCAGCAAAATTAGTGGAGTTTGTGAGCAGTGATGACCTTGAGGTTGAACGAGAAGAGACCGTATTCCAGGCTGTTATACGGTGGTTCAACTACAGCCCAGAACAGAGGAGACAGGAATTCCACAAGGTAATAAAGACACATTAGATACTGAGCATCTGTTTGAATCTGCTTATTCTTATTTTTTGAGTGATGTAGCACGGTTGCAAATAGTTACACTCTCATTCAGGAGTAGCAGACTGTGGTATAACATGGAGAAGTTATATATATATATATAAAAGTAGTTGGTTGCTAGGGAAACAGCGGCGTAACAAGAACCAGCTGGCGAGCAAGAAGGTTTAGTGTGAACGTTTGGGGTTGAAGATGTATAGCTGTTGCTTATAGAGGACCTTCATAATCTTCGGATATGAATTAGTAAAGTGTAAATGAAATAAAGATCGGTGAATTAAGTGAAAGCTTATCGTCACTCAAGTGTTTAAAGATGAAGTTTGTTTTGAAGTTTCGACCCAAGACTTGGTAAGAATATTTATTAGAATAACAACATAACGATAACACATTAAAATCCGATGACAATAATAATAATAAAATACGACATCAAAATTATACCAAAGATTCATGTTAATTTTGCCAACATTCTAATGAAATCATGACCATTGAATGATGAAATGAAAGATGTTACTAATGTTCATACCTTTTATTCGTAATAATACATTTAAGTTTGAATAGGTTGCCTACGTGCCATAAAAAGCAGGTGTGAAACTTTATTTTGTAAGGCACCCTTTAGTTCACCAAAAGCACTCCTACTAGCCATCCCCAGTAGTAAATTATTTGATAGATTGATTTTGAAGTCACTTAAGCTAGACTTCGAGAAGAGTAATTGTCAACTTGAAGGAATTTTCCTGTATTCATTTCCACAGTAGAAACTCATCATAAGAATCGTTTTAAACTGTATTCATTATATTGGGAAAAATTTATATTAAGAGATATTTCAGTTTGTTGACGTTTTGAAATGCGCAATTAGAAGAATAAAAATCTCGGGTTTGAAATATATTTGAATTGAGTACAGCTACAGCTGAACTTTTATCACCGGCTATAGTCAGCGTTGTCCCTAGTATTTTGATAGTAAAATTAACTAATTTGGCAAAGTTTAATAAGTGGTTTTAATTAAGAAAAAAATGAACTTTTTAACTAAAAGGAATTAATACAATTCAGAAATTTATATCAGTAGATAGCCTAAACTGAGACGATTACGAATATATAATGGTTTCGGTAAAAAGTTTAATCATTTGTCAGATAATTAAGTTTTTAAAGGTAGATTGTCGCTAATTGTTGTTGGAGTTCGAAAAAGTCCGCCAAGCTGATGACGTTGGAGACCTTAACGTTAAACTTATAGAAACCCTTTTGGATGCTAAATTAAATTAAAGTTAAATTAAAACAGATAGATTGTGATCATATGACACCCTTGTATAAATTGCAAGTTAAACTATTTCGTACTTTGGAAGATATTAACTAAAGAAAAAAGTTACTGACGTCATAGGTCGGGCAGAGCTTATAAAGGACCAGGCAGCCATCATGGTTTGTCTCATTCTTTCACCGGAAAGTGATCGCGTAACTTCGCATTAGCTAGCGTGGCGAACAGCTCCAAGCGGTAGTGGTTGCGGCAAATTCCAACATGCTATAACAATCGGGTACTCACTAAAGTTGACGGACTTAGTGAGTTTGTCTTCTCATATGAATGAGCTTTACCTGTAACTTTAATTTAATTTAATTGCAATGGAGCACATGCTCCGGTGGCAATTTCCCTACACACCCAACTTCCCGCTATCCTTCGCTCACCTACATTTGCCCTCTACAAATTTTAACTTTAAATTCTTTTAACGTTTTCGGTAGGTTATTCATCATTCCCCTTGGTAACTCACTCCAATCCCTGACACCCTTACCTAAAAAAGAAAATCTTCCCACACCCTTGTGCCTGAAATCGAGTGCCAGCTTGTGATCATGGTCATCTTTTCCCTTCCATGAACTACTTTTCATACCTACTACAATATCTTTCCATGCCTCATCACCAGTATATGCCCTGTACACTTCCATTACCCTCCTCATCCTCCTCCTGTCTTACAATGAATCCCATTCCTTCAGTGAAACTGTTGTTCGATGTTTTATCCACGTTTCTGGTACCGATATTGTAAAAGTGAACTTAATTTCAAGAATATAAGCATTGTGTGATTCTTCAAAACTGTGTAAAGTGAACTTATTTCAATCACCCTTCGTATTCGAGGTTATAATAGGAATACGTGGCGCCCAACGTATATAATATTATAGGTACCAGAAGGCTACACATGGTCACGAACTTAATTGTTCAGGCGAGAGTGTTAAACCCCCCATTAACCTTTAAGCCTGACGATTTGTCTTTATGATGTTCATCTGTGCTGCAGTTTTGTGGATATGATAATTTAAATTAGGAGACAAATTTAACCAAATTAGGTTCTGATTTTCAAATTCTTATTTCAATCCATTTTTGTTTATGCCATAAGTTTAATTTTTCATTAACTGTTGTAAACCTAAAAGGATATTGAAATATAATTCTAATGATTGTAAATGCATAGAAAATTTTCAGAAGTTTTTAAAACTGTTTTAGTTTTTCAAGAATTGTAACATCGTAAATTTTGTGGTTTGCACATTACTATTTAAACTTATTTTTTAAGTGTAAACCCATACTTTTTTACCCTATCTATCCCTGACCCTGACTATATTGCTCATTTTCACATGGTAGCTTTGATTATTGATGAATTAAAATTTCTCACATTTTAAAATGTCAAATTGTTTGATGCAGTTAAGAGTGTCATCACAGATAATCCAGTTATGTGGGCAGGAAGAAAAAGGATGTTTTGCGCCTGGCAACTGGACATAGAACAAATAAGATGAACAGGTGGTGTCTGACATTTCAGGCGGTGTTGAGAAATAGGCTCAAACTGAATGGTAGACGCTGATCCTCCTTATACTTGAATGTTTCCTTGGATTTACCAACAGTGTTAATGATTTTTTTATGGTGTAGCTATCTTTCAAATGTGAAAAATAGATTCGATGGGGAACAGTTATTGAATGAGATTATTACAATAACTACTATGAGATTTAATAAAAGGCATGATTATTTGCTCTCCTATCATTAGCTGTAGCAGGTAGCAATTTCTTTCACAGTATGGTGTAATTTATTGGCGGAATCTAATACTGACAGTTTGGCTATGGTGCCACAGGTGTTGGAACATGTGCGTCTTCCTTTGCTGAGTCCATACTTCTTGCATGACTGTGTGGAAAGCCAACCAGTAGTGAGGCAGTCTCCTGAGTGCAGGGCACTGGTAGAGGAGGCCAAGATGTTCCACTTATTGCCAGACAGGAGAATGGAGTTACAGTCACCTCGTACTCGCCATCGCAACAGTGCAGGCACTGTACAGGTAAATTATGTCAGCCTCAAGTTAAGGTTAACCAACATTTTCAGAACTTAGTTATTAAAAGATGTGATTTTAGGAATATCAAATCAGTATGGCTTTTAAACCTAGGGATTTATAACACAAATTTTATAAAAGAAATGTAGTTTTTGTAAAATGTGTCTTGTTTTCATTTTTACCCCTCTTTTTTGGGGTTACATAGTCAAAATGACAAAAGAAATGGCACCTTAACATTTCGTAATATTCATCCAACTGCAACCTCATTATTCCACTGGCCTTGCATTCATTTGAATGAAATTTCAAAATAGATGTCTTTCTATTGGCCACATAACAGAGCCGTATGCAAATACTAAACAAAGTGGTTACTCTCGTATGAAAAAAAAAAAATATATATATATTTTTTTAAAGTTTTCCATATCCAATAATGCGTGTTATCATTAGACAGGTATTCAAAAGTGCAATCTATGTTCTTTGGGATACTTTTATTTAGTTTTTCATTTTGCGAGATATGAGTTATCGGTAATCAAGTGGACCGCTCCTATCTAATGTTGCAACAATATGGCTGAAAAATTGGAAAAAAATGGACCTCTCCTATCTAATGTTGCAACCATATGGCTGAAAAATTGGAAGACATTTAATAAGGGCTTCCAGTGATAATTATTTCAAGTAGTTTCACATTCTGCTATCAACATGCCTAATTTTTCAAGCATGAAATATGCAGCTAAACGATGAGGCTTAAAACAATGTTTATGTAGTTAGTGGTTAATGGAATCATCTTAAATGTTTGGTTTAAATCCTAGATAACCTAGAAATCTTTATAGGAATTTAATATGAGATTCACATCTGGTAAAATTTTGCTTCATTTGTGTGAAACAAGCTAGGACACTCTGTGGTTAATTGTAAACTGTAGGTGCAGCCATGACAGGTGGACAGCACAGTAGCTTGAAATGGTTACATCTCGTAAGGTCACATGAATTTCCACTTTTGATTTAAATAAGGTACACCTAGAGAGCATATATTAATAGTTTATTCAGTTTTAAAGAAAACCAAAAGAGATAGATGCAGAACCCTATGTAAACATGCCTAATGCACACTTTTCAGATTATTTAATTTACCATTTCAAGTACTCAATATTATATCCACTTACTGTGACATTCCCCATGCTACCTGGACAATTTTTTATTATTGTCATCACCATTTCATACTGCAGCAGACCGGGAGTAGGAATGAACAAGACTCTTCGATACTCTCTATTTCGTCACCACTTGACTTCCAATATCTTCTCCCATTCTGGATTGTGACAGGGCAGTTCTTTTTTTACCTGCGTTATCAAACTTCCTCAGGGTCTCCTCACAGTTTTTTTCCCCCAATTACTGATTTCTCAATATGTCTTAGTTAGTCTTTTTGTTTTAATTCTTATCATGTGACCAAACAATTTCAGATATGTCTAGAATGCTCTTTTATAGTCCACTGTATGTTTTACCCAAGGACTTTCATTTCATTCAGTTGAACCAACTTTTCTCCTTCTTAGCTACGGTGAAAGCTTCTAATTCATAGGTTTTATTGCAGAATAGGTAGATAATTTTTACTGCCTGAGTAAACCTCAGGTCCTACAACATCTGAGAAACAGAGCTGTGGAAGTTGGCAACTGTTGTAATCCTATAGCTTATTTCTGTAATCAGCCTATTATCAGCTAACATAGTGATGCTGAGGTATTTAAAATTTGGACCAGTTTCATGCTTTCCCTATTTACTGCCAAGCACATTGATCTCACTTATTTTAAATCCAAACCTGTCAAATTTACCTTTCAGTCAGTCAAGCCATTGTTGCAGTTTCCCTTTACTCTGCTCTTAATGCTCACAGTTGATGTTATAACTGTGAATAGCAGGACATTAATTTTCTTGTCCTTTTTATGGAACTTGATAATTTCATGCATAATGCTTCTAAAAAGTAGTAAAGGCAAAACATTTCTTTGCTATATCTTTACCACCTAAATCACTTCCCCCTATAACATATATTTAGACAATTTTTGCCTTTATGTATGACAACATTAAGCACAATATGGATTGAGAGGGAGGATTAGTTATTGTTCTACTATGTTACAGTAATTATCATACATCAAGTAAGGAAATAATAATGCTAATTGTGACTTCTTAAATGAGAACTGAATTAGCATCCGCCAAGAGAACTCTTCTTCCAAATTCACTAAGGAGAAAGGGATACTCGACCTACATGCTTTATATTATTTGTAGGCTGTGTGCCTGCTGCCTGCTTTTTGCAGCTTGGCATCTGTGGCAGGTGATTGTGGCTGTGGGAGGAGAGGATGACAAGGTGGTGCTGCGGTCTGTCGAGTGCTACGACCCTCTGACACACCAGTGGCGCACACTTGCTTGTCTGCCTTTTGCTGTCAGGTATGGTTTTTCTTGGTTAAATCATATGTAATCTGATCACTCGTAGTCAAAGTTTGTGTTGCTTTTCGTAGCTGATTACCTTTATTACTTAGAAGGTTTGGGGGAGAGGGGTGGAGGAGGGGAACACCTTATCACTGATTAGAAAGTGGTGTTGCTTGGAAATGCAGTCCCTAAATAACTTAAAAATCATTGTGAACCATTTGTAAGACCTTGTTTTGTTGACTGGTTGTTTTACCAGTAGATGCATTAAATTTGCTAGCTTATGTGTTTTCACAATATCACATTTCTTCAAGGTCTAATCACATAGCATTAGTAAAGGTTAAATTTTACCACAAACAAATATGTGCCGAGTCATTTTTATGTTATCCTTTAGATTTAAAATGTTGATCAACAGATTTCTGGGCAGATGTTTCTAAGTTATGAGTAGTATTTTGTAGTGCTGACAAATAAGGCCCTTTTGAAATACAAATCCAAAGCTATTGTGGGAGAGTGTTGTGTTTCTTAATGATCAGATTATCATTTGAGAAAATTGCCGTGTTGCCTTTTGCGATGTGATTATATTTATTTGTCGTGTGCGGCTAAAGCAAATAATTAATCAGTTAGCCTTTATATGCTGCACAATTTAAATCAATCTTTTATTACTTCAAATATATCGCTTAAATTACATAACTGGACTTCTTTTGCAGGCTCTCCTTAGTGCCGTGTTAGGCCATCTTCTAGTTGTATCTGTCTGACTTGTTGTTATAGCAACCGTTTAAAAGAGTAATACCAACAGGCCATGGAACTCTAACATTACAAAGATAAAAAAGGACATTAAAATATGAATTCTGGGATAACCTTTCTGTTATCCTACAGCCCCCCCCCCCCCAAGTTTACCATACCATTTGCCATAAATACAAGTATAAATGGTTATGGTAAACTTGTTTGGGTAAATGTTACCTTTTTGAAGTTAGGAGAGCTTACATTTACATTGACTAACAAACATTTTTTTTCTTTCTTTATATCTACTCTGTTTTTTCAAAAATCACAACAATGAGAAAATGAAAAACAATAAAACATTCCTCTTCGTGTCCTGTCACGGTCGCCAGGTTGTATTTCTTAATGATCAGATTATCATTTGAAATGTGCCATGTTGCCTTTTGCGATGTGATTATATTTATTTGTCGTGATTGTGCTCGTGTGCAGCTAAAGCAAATAATTAATCAGTTAGCCTTTATATGCTGCACAATTTAAATCAATCTTTTATTACTTCAAATACATTGCTTAAATTACATAATCGGACTTCTTTTGCAGGCTCTCCTTAGTGCCGTGTTAGGCCATCTTCTAGTTATCTGTCTGACTTGTTGTTATAGCAACCATTTAAAAGAGTAATACCAACAGGCCATGGAACTCTAACATTACAAATATATAAAATGACATTAAAATATGTATTCTGGGATAACCTTTCTGTTATCCTACAAGAGTTCATTTATTCCATGTTCTGTACACACTGATTTTTTTGTGTATTTATTGGAGCTTCTTTTGGGAGTGTTTTTATTGTCTCTCTTATAGATTACCATTGGTGACATTGGGTTCAGCATGCATACAAAGAAAACTCATTGGGTTGTTGACTTGGTTATTTACAAACAAAATAAGGTGGCTTATATTAAGTGGAGTTGCTTAGCATGTTAAATGGATAGTAATGACAATGAAAGTACCATTAGCCAGTTAAAATAAGGAAATATAGGGAAAATAACCAGTCACTTACCACAAATGAAGGCAGGAGGGCAAATAAAATGAACACACTTCATGAGATACTGGTGCAGAACCCTATTAATGAACATAGGACTAGACCATTTGGCAAGGAGGGTTGTGCATACATCACTGCCTTCCTCATCTCTCATCCAAAATGACCTGGTCCTATAAACATGAATAAGGTTTTATACTGAAATATTGTAATGTGTGTTCGTGTTATTGTGTTTTCGTGTATGTTTGACCCTCCTGACTTCATCTTTGATAAGAGATGGCTTATTTTTCCTATAATTCCTAATTTAGTATGTTAAAGTAAATATCTGTAATTTCATTTCAGTTTAAATGACATTTACAGAATGGATACTTTTCAAAATCACATGTTATTGTGCTACAGTTGTATCTTTCAATAAATGATTAGTCCGTTCTTACTTTTCTGAGTGAGCAAGTGATGTGTTCGCCCACATTTATTCTGTTTTTATCAACCCAGTGTATTGATATGTACTGTTATTATTAGGTAAAAAAAAAGGCATGCCAATTTGAAGGAAGTCAATATCTTCGTATGTTTCAGCAAGCATGGTCTAGTGGCATCAGGAAAAAACACACTATATCTGGCTGGAGGAGAATTTCCAGATGGAAATGCTTCCCGATCTTTATGGAGGTATGACCCCATACTTGACCACTGGCAGGAGATGGCATCCATGCTTGTTCCACGATCTGAATTGGGTATGAATGTAGTGCTCATTCTAAACTTTTGTGCCGTGTAGTGTATAGAAGAAAGAATTAACTAAAAAACAATCATAAATAGGTGCAGGCACAACATAGGTTATTAAGACCATACACATTTGATGCGCAAGTGGAGACTTTCCCTGCATTTTGCTGCAATGTAATCTTCACGGGTGTTAAGCCAGATGATCTCATGAAAACACAATGTTTTGGCAGCAGAGCCAGCTGTCAAAATGTTGTTTTCATGACACCATCCAGCAGGACACTGTAAGACAAAAAACTGCTACCGGGGTTGGAGTAGAGTTTAGTACCGTAACTAGCAGTTCACTTGAAATGAAAGTTCTCTGATGTTAATAATTTTGAATGACCATGTAGCCTTTCTGGATTCTCAACTGAGATGCGTACAGGTCACCACAATTTTTTTTTAAACCACAAACTTAGAAAAAGTTTTCAGTCTACTACGAAATCACAAAAACTCACTTTGATAGAAAAATTTGAAGTTTATTTAAAGAAAAGTCACATTTCCAAAATTTGCATTCTACAGTTGAGAAGGCGATCGAACAAGCATTTCCAGAAAATTTTAGGTTGTGTAGAGAAAGGATGCCGACAGCAAAAAACCCCTTTTGAAATTTAATAGTTCATGTTAACTGTTAATACCACACTTTGGGTCCGAAAAATTCATCATGGCTGACACCCATTCCCAGGCTAACGCGGCAAAACCAACCCGCAACAAATCACTTGACGCAGAGTTGCCTTACATAGCGTTCCCGGAGTAATGACTGAAGACGAAACAAGAAAGACATCCCCCACCTCGGGGCTACCGCTTATATAGACGCCAGCTGCACACCACATGTATACAGACGCTTAGCAAAAATATGTAAGTGATCTAGATTATAAAAAGTGTTCAAACTTTGACACTATGTTTTCTTATCTTCAATATGCCTAAAGGATGTTTAGTGAGAAATTTTGGGTGATTAGTTTAAATTTTTGTTTAATTTGCATAGTGATACCAAGTCTTCTGAAGCCAGTGGGGATTTACCCAAACGTTTGAATTTATTCAATTTTTTAGAAATACTGCTGAATTCCAAATTACCTGAATAAAATTAGTATCAAAATGTTCTACAAAAATTCCTGAGTTCAATGGTGTAAATCAGTGGTTCCCAATTAGTTTTTCCTGAGTACCACTTCAAGAAAGGACCACAACCTCGCGTATCCCTTATAGCTAAAATTATAATAGATGAAACCATTTTTTCGTGATTTATTAATTTTTAATTGAATAAAAAGCATTTAAAAAATCAACAAATGTCCAAAAAATATATTTTGATGATTAGTAATGTTTGCTTAATTTTTTTTCCAATTGTCTAAGTAATTACCTCGACCAAGAGAATATCGCACGTACCCCTTGAAGTAACCACATGTACCCCTGGGGGTACGCGTACCACTAATTGGGAACCACTGGTGTAAATTATACTGAGATTGGTGGCGAGATAGCGAAGTTACAGCTTAGACTAGGGTTACCAGACGTCCCTGTTTCCCGGGGACAGTCCCCGTATTTAGCTCTCTGTCCCCGGACAGATTTCGTCCCCGCAATGTCCCCGGATTTTTACTGATGACCCCAGAATTTTTTTAAAATCTAGATATTCTTTTTTAAAAGCCCTGATTTGCTAATGCATTCGTTTAAAGAAAGAAATCAATAAAATTTCTTCTCTAAAGGAATTTGTGTCAAAAGATAAAGTAAATGGATGGAATGAATCCAGTGTTGGTGTTTGCTCAAGAAGGAATTTATTTACATTTTTCTAAAAAAATGGTCCCATATTTTCAGCTTCGCAACTTAGTAGAACTGGGGGTAACACATCTGTAGAGAGTGTTTTCTCCTCAATGAACATGATGGGGACATCACAGAGCATCAGAATGAGTACAGAAACAGTTCAAGCTACGCTAACTATATTAACAAACTTATTCATGACTTGCCAAGAATTTTCCGGCATCAAGATCTTCTCAAGAAGATTTATTAATCTGAGAAATACCAATGACAACGAGTTGGAGGTAAAATCAGGTACCATATCTTTTAAAATAAAAATATATAACAATGACAAATATGTTTCTTTTAAGTTAACCCAACCTTTAAGCATCATATAACTTATAAAAGTGCACCGCATCATTACGACAAAATATGCCGAAAGCGTCCCCGGATTTTGGTGAAAAAATGCTGAAGTGTCCCCGGATCCGGAGAAAAAATTCTGGTAACCCTAGCTTAGACAAGATTTGGTAAAGTGACTGTTTAGAAGTCAATAATTATTAACATATAGTTTGTATCGAAAAGGAAAAATTGTCAGGATTTTCTTTGAATTTAGTTACGTGTTTTAAAAGTTATTTTATCTCTGGAAGTGACTTGGTTTGGTTGCAAATAAATCTTAAGTGAACCACGTGTGTTTAGTGACGAAATAATCTTTAAAATTTCTATAAAATCTGTTCTACTGCATGGAATGTTCTGAAATTTAAATATGTGATACTAGAATTTTGGTTCTTTTAGAAAATCTACTTTTTATTTTGGGAAATTTCTAGGAACCTATGATAAAAAATGTTAAAAGTTAAGTGCATTTATCGAAGTGTTTAAAAGTTTATTTATGCTATTTACACAGTCAGAGACTACGGAATTTTAGTGAATTTAACTTTCTTTTGAATTATTCTTATTTTAAAATTACTTCACTTCAATTAAAAGTGTTCATAAATAGTGAAATGGTCATACAGCAGAAATCTGTTGTTTACTAGTTGGATTATAATGGGTTATCTTATTCCAGGTTAGTTAAAAGTTTCTTTATTCTTATAAAAAGTTTATTTAGTGCTTTTATTAAATGTTGTGGGTCTTTACTGCTTTTAAAATGGTTTATTTAATAAATTAGGTTGTGGTGTCAGCTTCTATCGAAACGTTCCTATCCTAATCTGTACTTGTAATGAAATCTATGTGTTTAAATGAAAGCTTACTTCCTCCCTTATACTTGATGCTAAGAAACTAGAATTTACCAAAATTCTAAGGTGCTTACAACATCCATGAAGATTACTTCGAAAAATATTTGCTTCTGTTGCTGTTTTTTTTGAAGGTCTGAAAACAGATCATGAAAAGAAAATTTTGTTGAAGGGAGGATGGCAGCAGCAACATAAAACACATTTTGTGCTATGCCATTACTAATGAAATTAGAAATACGATTGAGTTACACAGGTACCCATGGTTAGCACAGCCACATGAATGACATTCTTCTGACTCCATTGTTGCTAGAGATTTAGCTAACTATATTCTCATGGATGTTTGGATATATTATGTGGATATAAAAATAATGATATCAGTGTTTTGTCCTCTGATTTAATTAATTTTATTTTCTGATTCAAGGACTAGCCATGTTGGATGGGTGTGTCTATGCCGTTGGGGGTTGGGAAGGATCATTTCGGTTGGACTCTGTTGAACGATATGATCCAGAGACCAATTCATGGCAGATGATTGCACCAATGAAGATGGCTGTCACAAGTCCAGCTGTTGTTACTCATGATGGTATGCTGTATGTTACAGGCAAGTATTATAACAAAGTTCTTGCTTGGTTATTTCCTTGTTGAGAAGAAAACATGTAACAGTAACTAAAACTTGCTTAACCCTTTCTTCCCTGATGGTACTTATAAGTACCACTGTATTTACCACCATATAATTCGACAATACCAGTGTCCACTGCATTGTTAAGCCTGTTGATGTATTGTTGTATGATTAAGTCAGACAATGACAACTTTTATTTTTAAATTCTGCGTGAAATTTCCGAGAAATTAATTTTCTTAGTTGGGGCTTGACAGCAATCTGACCAAAGTAACAAGTGATACATTACAATGAATTTTTAGATGATAATTTACTTGGTAAGTGTCAATTTCTGTTATTACTTTTTTAGTTTGAACATTTAACCATATATTTTTTACCTATAAAATATATTTTTCTAGTTTCTTTACTAAATAATCTAGAAAAACCATCGTGGACTTATAAGTACCGTCAGGGTGTTCTGGGTAGTTTTATACAGATTATTGGTGAATAGATTTAGCACGTATACAATTGGTTTTATCATTGTTTTAGATATTTTCAAATGGATATTTTTATGAAATACGCTCTGATTGAAGCTCTTCTCTTAGAAGTTTATAATTTATCAGCTCTTTTCTTAGAAGTTTATAATTTATCAAGGGAAAAATGAAGAAATGCTGGAATGTTCTCAGATTACTCATTAGGTCAAAGAGTGGTCTTAGAATTGACTGAAAAAAATGGAGCAATGACGATGTTATCTAGTATTATTATTTTTCATCAGTTTCATTATTAAAAACTGAAACAACTTTTGCTTGTGGGAGAATCAGACCCTACTGCAAGGGACTTTCTAACAATCTGCTGATGGAAAACTAAAAAGAGGAGATTGTGACAATGAATTTACAAACCTAGGTATTTGCTGCTGGAAATGGAAGGATAAAAAGGTCATACATTTTGTATCAAATTTTCATGGCAGCGGTGAAACTCCACTACACTGGTTGGTGTCAATGGCAACTTCAACAGATGAGCCCTCTCTCCGGTTGGATTGGTGACCTGGTGGATCTTGGACCAGATTGCCTCTCTGGCCGGTCATCGGGGGCCACCTCCGGCAGTAGGTCCCGTAGAATTTTGCCCATCCTGCCACCCTGTTGTCACACCACTAGTTATATGCAGAGAAAAAGATTGATTGAAGTCGACAATTTCATGCTCAGGAGTCGTCAAGGACTACAATACCTTCATGTGTGGGGTTGGTACTGCTGATCAGCTGATGACTTTGTGCAATGCTGACAGAAGATTACCGAAATCATGGTAAAGAGTGTTTTTGGGAATTCTGGATGTTGTATTTGTCAATGCCTATAACATAAATGGTCCGATATTTGAAAAAAGTCTGTAAAATTTTTTAGAAGAGCCTTTACACAAGGTATGATGCCTATGAAGGATATCGGTAAGAAGAAAAGGTCATCAATATATATTTCACCAAGCCCTCATCCATTCAAACAACACAAGTCATACAATTCCAAAATGAGAGATGTAAGATTGGGAAACAGAGGTATACACTGTCCCTAAATTGTAAAAATCAGATGAAGATGTGAAGTATGTAGAATGAAGAAAATACAGTAAAACATCATTCCAAATGTTGCAATACAATGTCTTTTGTGTCTGAATGAGCAAAAAAATTGTTTTTTTTTTTTAATATCATGAGGCAAACATTTCATACCAATATGAACATAATTGATTTCAATTGCTATTGCTGTACATCCTGTGATACACAAAGTCCCTGACGGTACTTATAAGTACCGGCTTAGTAATTAGCACTTAGAGTTCCAAAAAAAAAATTGAAAAAAATATGTGTGTTTAATTTCAAGTACCTTTATACAAATATGTAATTGAAATTATAAATTTCCCTTTTTTTCCAATAGCCGGTAGGAAAGGGTTAATTAATTTTCTCAAATTCTGAACATTGTCACCAAGGGAAAGTTAGATTTTGATCGTTAATCAGTCTCGTTTTCATGTGCCAAGTAATTGTGGCAGTCTATTCTTGCAGTTTTAGGTTATTAGTTGTTAAAATTACTTTTATATTGCCCTGATGGGCATCATCTCGTCATGGTCTCAAAAAGACCCTAGAAGCATTGGGAATATATATGGATCCATGACACCTGAATAGTTCATCAAAATTTTATTGCTGGGGGATGGGGGCAGGAAGGGGGGGTCAGTGGCTTGAACATCTCTTTCAATGGCATTTTCTGAGTTCCGAGATGTTGCTTTGGCCAAGAGGACTCTGATGGCATGAACCGCAAAACGTGTTGAAATTGTTGGTGCCATAGGTGGTGGCATAATAATTTACAGGGTGGTCAGGGTTCTGGGTGAATACTGATTGTCTGTGTCCATTCATTCTGATGGCCAGTGTAGGAAGCTGGGCAATGGTTACAGGTGAGTTGATATATAAGGTGGGAGGATAAACACGTGGCAAGTCCTGTGATGGGGAAGCTTTCTCCAGTGACAGTGTTGGTGAAGATAATGGAAGGCTGGTGTATCCTGCATAATTTGCAGCGGCATCTGTTGCAAGGAAATGAACCTTGAGACTCAATTGTAAATGAAAACACTGTCTATTAGCAACTGGTTTTATTCATATATACTCAGATGCGTTTCGCCCTTGTGGAATAGAGCATCGTCAGTGACAGTGAATGTACATACATGTTGGTGTTAAGAAAATTGCAATATTAATATACATAACTAATAATAAACTACATTCTACTTATGAATTATGGCTGAGACAGTTAAATGATGATTGAGAGCAGCTCTATCTGCAATTTTTTGTGACCAGAACTGTTGATGTGGTTCCACGTAACTATTGTTGCCCCCCTTTTTTGGAGGTAACTATATCACTGTGTCAAAATGTATTGAAAATTACACTTTGTTATTGACGCACAGCAAGAACCTTCTTGTTTACATGTGTGTACGGTGATGCCAACCTAATGTTTTTGCTTGTGTTGTAATGTCTGTCTCTATGTATTATAAAATATGTCTCTGTTTGTGCAATGGTGTCAGTGTTGTAATTTACTGTTATGTGTATTATATTCTTGTGTCTTGGTTATTCTTTAATGTTTTGAACAGTGTCTCATTTGTTAAATGAGTGAATTCATTAAGTACAGTTTGCTTCGATGCAATGGCTTTATGAATGTGATAACTTTCCTGTACTGTAAGTTGGTGTGTCTTGTGATTGTTTATTTTCAGTATTTTCATGTCTGTTTGTATTGTGGTGGGTTGATGGTTGTGATCTAATAAATGTTCTGCAAATGTTGGGTGATTTGTACACACTTTATCAGAAACAGTAACACAATACTGGCTTGTCAGTATTGCGTTACTGTTTCCTGGGATGACACTGATGTCATATTGTGCAAGATAAGAGTGATAGAATGGCTCTGATATGTTCTTTCTATTTTGTACTAAAGTTCCTGGTTGTCTGTCCTATGTATTTAGCTTGATATTGTTGGCAAGTCAGTTCATATATTCCTGACTGTTGGTACTGATCTATTTCATTATGGTTGTTTAGGTGCTTCTGTACTGTGTTGTTTGTGTCAAATGCAATTTTTAGTCCTTGTTTTCTGAATATGTTACTTATTCTGTAAGTGTGTTTGTTGATGTAGCTCATTATGTACCATTGTTTTTTATTTTGGTTCAGTGTGCTGGGGTGTGTGATATTGAGTGGCATTTTTATTTTTTCCTGGATTTTAGTGTTGAGCTATTGTAGCATTACCGATACTACAATAACATCTTTGAGGTAGACGTTCCATGCCACGGGCCAGTTAGTACTCTTAAGGAAGTTTCCATAACAACGGGATAATACACACAGAGAGACTAAGAGATTCCGTAGAGCGGCAGCTAAGGAGAGCTTGTTACAAGAAGTTCGATAATGTATTTAAAATAAAAGATGTGATTTTAATTGTGTAAAAAAGAGACTAACAACTTAATTATTTGATTAAGTTGTACAAAAGTTATCTTCCGAAATAATAATAAACAGAGACAATATAAATACAACACGGCATATTTCTTAATAAATAATACCAAGCAACTGCTAATAATGAATAAGCAACAAACTGTTATTTAAGAAATACGACATGGCGAGCCGTTCCAGGACTAAAGTTACCTGTTTTAAATAATAAATAAATCAGACAAATGTTTTAAGAAATACGACATGGCGATCGTGCAGTGGACTTAGGTGCTGCAAGAAAAAAAAAAAAAAAAAACTACGTGAATTTATGAATTTGAGGATATAGCAGACAACAACAAGAAAGAAGATAGCAGAATCCTTGGAATTTGGAAACACGCAGCGCTACTAGCGGCCGAGTGTGAACCAGCAGAGACAACAACAGCTGAGTCGAGTGAATGTTCAACCACCAGCTACGAAATACTTAAAGTTAAGTGTTCTCAAGACTCCATTATCTTTATTCTTGTAATAAAAAACTTGGTGATAGGAACAAGGAAGTTGACTGTGACAGAAGCGATGTACGGGTAGGATTAGTTTTACGTTTTTTTGGAGATTAACATAAGCTATCCTTTCGAATTTTCGTTGTTTGCAAATCTTTTCCGGAACCTGTTTTTTATTATACAAGCACAATTAAGTGACCATATTAATTTGTTGTTTAAAATATGGAGGGTGGCCAAATCTTTGCTGATAGGGACTCCGTGAGTCAACAAAACATAATAGATGATGATTTCTCGCTATTGGCCCCAGAATTACAATCGACTCGCGTGGAGAACCTTTTACCAACAGAGCAAAGTCATGTAGTATCACAAGAAATAAGTGCACCAGACCCAGAAGTTTCGGTGGGAAATAACGAACATGAATCAGTCACTATAGGTGCATTAAAGAAAATACTGTTTCAATTTGGGTCGCAACTAACAGCACAGCTTACAGATACACAAGCACAACTAACAGCACAGCTTACAGATACACAAGCACAACTAACAGCACAGCTTACAGATACACAAGCACAACTAACAGCACAGCTTACAGATACACAAGCACAACTTACAGCACAATTAAGTGAAGAATTAAAAAACTCGAAAAATTCTTTAGAGGATCGAATAATTAGATCAGAAACTGATGCACAGGCAAAGTTAGATAAGTATGTAGAAAGGGTGGAAAAACAGTTTACAAGGATAAATGAAGAACTGAAGATATGCAATGAGAGTCTAGTAATTAGAGGGTTTGAACAAAGTACAAATGCAATTCATTCTGAATCATTAAATAATACAATTGAAAGTAAGGATAGTAGGCCTAATACTGTAAGGGAAAAATATGAGATGAGTGATGTTACAAATAATGGTGATGTAAATCATGTAAAGGATAGACAAATTGTTAAAGAAGGGTTTCACTTAAAAGATGAGTTTAAGCATGAAAGTAACCAGGTGGAAACTTACACGAAGACAGATGAATCAGTAGAAAAGGGTTGTAAGTCTATAAAAATATTTGATATCAGAGACATCAAAGGAACAGGTGACTTTGATCAGGTAAAAGGGATGGAAGAGACTTTAATGAAGGTATATGGATTAGATAGTTTGATGATTTTGAAGGATGTAAACTGTGACATTTTTTCCCATTGTTGGGGAGAATTATGTTTGTCATTATGAATCAAAGCAGTTAAAGAATAATGGTGTTGAACATTTTCAGAGTTCTTTACATATTTTTGAAGCTGGTTTGCCATGTTACTGTTCTGGCAAAGTAAGATTAACTGTAAACAGAAAGTTGTTTTGTATGAATAACTGGGAAAAGGTGAACTGGAAATATAGAAAAAAAGGTTTTCTCTTTTGTAGAGGGGTAAGCTATGCTTACTGCCTCATCCTGTGTACAAATTCAATCAGGACATTGAATCTACAACTCAGAAAATGATGACTTAGTTTAAGATAAATGAAAAGATTTAACACTAGTGCAAGGCACAGGTGTGTAAAGATAAACTCCATCATATTGGAATTTCCTATTATTATTAAGTTGTAGTTAGCATATTATTATTCAGTGCCACAAAACACTTGTAAATAGTACTGATTGTTGTGGCTGCGCACAATTCAACTGTAATGATAGTAAAAGTTTATAACCACTAAGTGGAAGCTGTCACTTACCGATATTGAGGATCTCGATCAGATGTGCAGTCTTCGGCTGTTACCACAGCATACCATTACATAAAAGTTTATTGTCTATTAAGACTTTCTTTTTGTAAATATATAGTTTGTAAGGTATACCGGAGCATTAGAATGAATAGAATGAGTGGAGAAGAAACGAGGTGTTACTATGATAGAATAAATGTGTAATGAATTAAGAAGTAAAATATCATATAGAGAGGGTACGGGTACAACAACACAGTCAAGACTCAGTTCCTGTAAATAAGGCCACTATCTAGGCATTGCCTTTAAATGATACCGAAAGGTTCGGGATTTGGTTAACACAGGCATAGCTGAGGTCCAGGTAGAACCTTCAAATGACTCTGTTGTTACATCTCTTAGCCTAGATGTGAATATATTCAAGATGAAGTAGAGTGGAGAAAAGTTATTACTTATGGGGAGAAAATAAAGTAATGTATTGAAGAAATAAAATAAAAATGAAGTTGTGATGGTGATGCTAGATTAGCAAGAAACAATGGTGTCCCAGTCGTATTAGCGAGGGTGGATTGTACTGGTCCAGGGACCAAATATGTGATTTAAATAATGGTGCCGGTTATACAACAGTTAAATGGTTCAAAAGGATCGGTCTTATGAAGAATATAATGTACCAAGGGTAGTTAATAGAAATTTTGAATGGTATGCTTGGTAAACAGGCGGAGGCCATGACAGCTAAAGATGATAATAATGAATAATCAAGTAACTGTATTATTTTAAGAAATACGACATGGCTAAAGATGATAATATTGAGTAATAATACTGGAGTATAATATACTTACTGTAATTTTGGTTTTTTAAGTGATAAGGACAGTAACTCTGTGTCGAAATGTGTGTTACAGACTATATGCCGTTCCAATCAGTAGCGGCTTATGGAAAACCACCAGAGAAAGTTACCTCAAGACATCAGTCCTCGTGATATGTGAAAATGTGTTATTAGCCAAATGTAGAATATAAGCTCTCCTTACCTAAAAGGTAACATTTACAAAAAGTTTACCATAACCATTTACAATGGAATGGATGTCAAATGGTATGGTAAACTTGGGGGGGGCTGTAGCATTACCGATACTACAATAACATCTTTGAGGTAGACGTTCCATGCCACGGGCCAGTTAGTACTCTTAAGGAGTTTCCATAACAACGGGATATACACACAGAGAGACTAAGAGATTCCGTAGAGCGGCAGCTAAGGAGAGCTTGTTACAAGAAGTTCGATAATGTATTTAATGAACTATTTAATTTAAAATAAAAGAGTGATTTTAATTGTGTAAAAAAGAGACTAACAACTTAATTATTTGATTAAGTTGTACAAAAGTTATCTTCCGAAATAATAATAAACAGAGACAATATAAATACAACACGGCATATTTCTTAATAAATAATACCAAGCAACTGCTAATAATGAATAAGCAACAAACTGTTATTTAAGAAATACGACACTATGTAACAAGTTGTTTTGTGAACTCATTGTTTTTTGCAATTTGTATGATGATGTTTTATTCTGTTTCATAATCATTCTTGGATAGTGTTATGGTATTTAACCTGTTTAGCATGTACCTGAATGCTGCCTGTTTGTGGTTTAGAGGGTGGTTAGATGTTTTGTGTATTATTGTGTCTGTGTGGGTAGGTTTCCTGTATATGTTGAATGAGAGTAGTGACTCATTCCTTGTTATTGTTATGTCAAGGATGTCCAGATGTTTATATGTTTCGATTTCAATAGTAAACTGTATGTTGTTGTGGATGTTGTTAATTTCAGTACAATCACTAGAAACACCTACTTACAGTAGAGGTAAGTTATCAAATTCACAAAGCCATTGCGTCAAAGCAAATGAATTAACTCATTTAAAAAATGAGACACTGTTCAAAATGTTAAAGAATAACCAAGACACAGGGATATAATACACATTACAGTAAAGTACAACACTGACATCATTGAACAGAGACATATTTTAATAATACATAGACACAGACATTACAACACAAGCCCAATCATTAGGATGGACGAATCACGCTTTAAAATTTCAATACCTATAGATATTAAATTTTAAAGTTAAGAGCTGATGTCACAAGCCACAAATTTCTTACTTAAGAGGTCAGCCATTTTGAATTTTGTCCAGTTCTTTACCAGTTTTCATTAAGGTTAGACCGTGGCAGGTTGCGCCGTGATGTATAATACCTCATCCTAGTTAGAGAGTTTAGGATGAAAGTTTGCCTGTCATGAATATGCCTATCTAATCTGCAGTCTTTATTTTGATCCAATTGTTCGATGCCTTAGTTAAAAAATTAACTGGTACCAGAAAAATATTTGAGAACTTTTAATTGAATACAAATTCTAATGTTGCAACATGTGTCATCATTTAAAATAGAACTTTATTTCATGCCAGGCATGGTCAATAATTTAGATCGAGTGTAAGTGTAATACCCTCCCCCCCCTTCCCCCCCCCTGCCAAGTATTAGTCTTTGATAATACCTAATTTATCGATTTCAGTTTGATATGAAGGGAGATTGTGGCTTGTGACAGTAAACACCTTTCAGAAATAATGTACAGTATATGATGTTAACTAATGAAGATATAAATTACATGATATAGTAAATATGTATTATCAATGAATTATTTTTAAATTATATAAAACATTGACAACTTGTCAGTATTATTATGATGCTAGTGTAAGCCCATGGCTGTTTTTTTTTTTTTTTTTTTGTGTATAGTCAGTGAGCTAGAGTAGTTTCCATTTTTAGGGTCAAAGGTTTGGTAGGTTCACCTGGTCTGGCCATTACGAACTTGATCTGTTTTTCACCCTGAGGGCCCACTCTGCAAAATTTGGATAAAATCTCTTGAGCTTGAAGAACTTAGAAGTATTAATAGACATATTAAACACAGACAGAGTTGATTGTACAATTGTAAAATTATTTTGAAGGTTGTGTTTGCTTGACTTGAACAGTTGAAATACAAACCTGATTCGTATTTGACCTTTAAGGTTCATTGTACAAAATCTTAAGAATTTCTGTTCAGTTTAAAGGGAGTGAGATCATCCATTGCAGCAACAATTGCTTTGAAACCATCTCATTCTAGATGGAGACTGGCTAAACATTCATACTATAATCTTTGATCATCATTTCAGTAGTGGCCAGAGAACTTATTGCAGATCCAGATTATGAGCATTATTTAATAGTTAACTAACTCCAAAGAAATGAATTTGCACAATACCTGTTTAAGTAATATACCTGAAGCTTGATGTCCACCTGAAATAACCTAATGACCTACTACAGTATATACAAACAAAGGCCATTAATGAAACTGGTCAGTAAAATATGTAAAAAGCAAATAAACACTAATGTAAAAACTTTGTACATAAAATTTAACCTAGGCCAAAAAGACAATTGATATTCGTTGTTACAGCAAAGGACATGAATACTTTAAATTTCTTAAAGTTTTTCATTAGTGTTATTTTACCGAAAATAAGTTCAATTTTTTTCAGACATGAAGTTTTACTTTTTCTTTTTTGAGAATGAAATGCTGCAGCAAACAAACTTAATGAATGTTTTCTGGCAATTATTTCCATAGTAGTTGTTTAGTTATTAAATTGTGCACATAACCTCAAATTTCTCCTAATATCTCTGGTCGCTGTTAATTTACAAGTGAAGGCTAGCATGTGATGTCTCCAATCTCCAGCCAATAGCTATAGAGGTGGGTGAGTGAATATGTGAGCCTATGCAATTATATTTAGATTGGGTTCATCATGTTTTGTATATTTATACATGTTAACATTTTTAGTTTCTTTTTTTTTATTTCTTTTTTTAAATGTGTTGTACAAAGACAGTCTTAAATAGTGAGTTGACTGTGATGCAGGTGGTGCTGTATTGGAAGATGGGGATGGGATAGAACTGGTGCAGAGGTTTGATCCAAAGACAAACACATGGACTGAGCTTGCTCCAATGCTTATCCCACGCAGTGGTTCTGCAGCTTGTGTTCTTGATGGACACATTTATGTTGTGGGTATGTAGTACTTATTTATTCTGATGATTTTTAAATGCTTCAATAAATTTTTGAAAACACTTTTTTGAATTTAATAAGGATTTAAATGGAAGGTGCATCTTTTAATAGCAAATGAACGTTAGCATTGAAAATGAGGCACAGCAGTAATTGCACATGAAATGAAGTATCACAATTGTGGGTATGTTATTCTCTGTAAAATAATAGTAATAATAATGTTGCTGATACTGTCTTTTGAACACAGAAATTGGTATTACTATTTTATTGCTACATAATAACTAATGAAGAATTTCTAAAGACTTTTACATTTTTATAGTAGTTTGTACCAATTTAGTAGAATTATTGCAAACGGAGCATTAAGTATGTTAGTTAGAATGATCATTTCACCACAGATCACAGCAGGATGTAACAGTTTTATTCTTGAAAGTTATAAAAAAAGGGTTGGGGTAGGAAATGCAATATCAAAAGACGACTAAGTAAAAACAGGAATGCTACATGGGAATATGTTGTGACCATCACTGTTATTTATTCCGACAAATGATTGTGTTTGATTACATTCAGATGTTAAGTTGTTTGCAGATGACATAATTTTGTATAACAGGAATCTTATACATATATAAAAATAGACGTGTTTTTTCCTATATTTCACTTTTCAGCCACCACTACCTAGCACAGATCACTGATGTTTGTGGGTGCAAGTAGCATGGAGTTTCCTCTCGTGCACAACGTTGGCCGAATGCCGATAGCTGTGGGGATGTGGGAGATATAATGATTAAAGTTGGTCAGTGCAGGGCGTTTTCATATTTCGACCAAAAATTCGTATCTACGTATACTTCTCTTTCCTGCCACAACTACATAACATAGACTTTTGGTGTTTGTGTGTGGTAGTAGAATCGTCTTTCCTGTCGTGCACTATGGTTGTTAGATGTCGGTAGCTATGGGGATGTGGGAGATATGGGGGTTGAAAGTGGTCGACCTGTGGCAATTTCATACTTCTGCCAAAGACAAAAGTGTCATGGTGTATCACTTTTCAGCGAAAACTACAGATCACAGATAACTGGCGTTTGTGTGTAGTAGTAGCACAGAGTCACCTTTCGATCACAACAGTGGCCGAATTTCAGAAACTGTGGTACTGTGGTAGATATGGTGGTTGTTAGTGGCCGACCAAGTATATTTTCGTATTTCGACTGTCCGCACATATGTCACTTTTCTGCCACAACTACATAGCATAGAACATTGGTGTTTGTGTTTGGTAGTAGAATCGTATCTCATGTAGTGCACTATGGTTGTTAGATGTCGGTAGCTATGGGGGTGTGGGAGAAATGGGGGTTGAAAGTGGTCGACCTGTGGCAGTTTCATACTTCTGCCAAAGACAAAAGTGTCATGGTGTATCACTTTTCAGCGAAAACTATAGATCACAGATAACTGGCGTTTGTGTGTAGTAGTAGCACAGAGTCACCTTTCGATCACAACAGCGGCCGAATTTCAGAAACTGTGGTACTGTGGTAGATATGGTGGTTGTAAGTGGCCGACCAAGGATATTTTCGTATTTCGACGAAAGGCATGTGTCTCCGCAGATTTCACTTTTCTACCACCACTACATAGCATAGAGCATTGGTGTTTGTGTTTGGTAGTAGAATCGTATCTCATGTAGTGCACTATGGTTGTTAGATGTCGGTAGCTATGGGGGTGTGGGAGAAATGGGGGTTGAAAGTGGTCGACCTGTGGCAGTTTCATACTTCTGCCAAAGACAAAAGTGTCATGGTGTATCACTTTTCAGCGAAAACTATAGATCACAGATAACTGGCGTTTGTGTGTAGTAGTAGCACAGAGTCACCTTTCGATCACAACAGCGGCCGAATTTCAGAAACTGTGGTACTGTGGTAGATATGGTGGTTGTAAGTGACCAACCAAGGATATTTTCGTATTTCGACTGTCTCCGTATATGTCACTTTTCTGCCACAACTACATAGCATAGAGCATTGGTGTTTGTGTTTGGTAGTAGAATCGTATCTCATGTAGTGCACTATGGTTGTTAGATGTCGGTAGCTATGGGGGTGTGGGAGAAATGGGGGTTGAAAGTGGTCGACCTGTGGCAGTTTCATACTTCTGCCAAAGACAAAAGTGTCATGGTGTATCACTTTTCAGCGAAAACTATAGTTCACAGATAACTGGCGTTTGTGTGTAGTAGTAGCACAGAGTCACCTTTCGATCACAACAGTGGCCGAATTTCAGAAACTGTGGTACTGTGGTAGATATGGTGGTTGTAAGTGACCAACCAAGGATATTTTCGTATTTCGACTGTCTCCGCATATGTCACTTTTCTGCCACAACTACATAGCATAGAGCATTGGTGTTTGTGTTTGGTAGTAGAATCGTATCTCATGTAGTGCACTATGTAGAGATGGGTCGTTCGTGAGTGAATCAGCTCTTTAGAACAGTTCTTTTGAAAGAGCGAGTGAGCAGTCGCTCACTAAAAGTGAGCGGTAGTTCTTCTTGGAAGCCGTAATGACGGTGGTGTGTCGGTGTCGATTGAACTTCAGTGGAGTGGGCGCAGACAATGGCGGTTTCGGCTTTGCCATTCTCGCCCGACCCTTGTTTGTTCTCTGTTCCACGCCGTTCATTGTTTATCCACTCCGCTATGAAGAATAAGAAACGCCGAAGATCGAGAAGAGCTAGTTCGTTCGCAACGTTCGATTGAATCGCTCAGCACAGCTCGGAGCAGTGAGCAGTGCCACTGGAGAGCTAGTTCGTTCGCGACGTTCGATTCAATCGCTCAGCACAGCTCGGAGCAGTGAGCAGTGCAACTGGAGAGCTAGTTCGTTCGATTCAATCGCTCAGCACAGGTCGGAGCAGTTCCACTGGAGAGCTAGTTCTTTACCGCTCCGATTCTCTTTCTCTCTCTCCCTGGTAAGCGTTATACTATATGTTATTTTAAGTTTGTAATCTAAACTACGATCCAAGTGTATTTAAATGACCACTATAAACGTTTAAACATAATCGTAACACCAAATATTTATCGATACGTTTTTCATAGATTTGCGTGTTTATTTCAAGTTTTCCGTTGTCTGTAACAGGTCAAGAAAATGAGCAGACTTACCAGTGATGTTTGGTATCATTTCGAAAAGAACGAGAAGGACAAGAAAGGGAAATGCAACTATTGCAAGGCGATTTTATCTATATCGTCAGGATCGACGACCAATTTGAAGAGACACCTTAAGACAAAGCACCCGTCGATACCATTAAAACGTGAGGGAAATGCGCAGCGATCACGTTCGCCTTCAGTGGATGACTCCGGGGTTAGAACTTCTCATCGAAGTGACTCTAATCCACTCCCAAAAGCAAGTAGTTCTAATGCCAGTGCCTCCACGTTTTCTCTGGAATTGTGCAGCTTGGACGACACCATGGCTCCGAGACAGTCACCGTTATCGACGCCGCGGTTTGCTCAGACATCGATGAATACATTCGTTGATGTAAATCAACCAATCTCAATTACTAGGAAACGGGCTTTAGATATTCAGTTACTAAAAGTGATGTGTAAAGAATATCACCCCTTCTCTCTTGTCGAGGATGAGGAATTTCAGAAATTCGTAAGAATGTTAAATCCAGGTTACAATCTCCCAAGTAGGAAACACCTGTCAAACAGTTTGCTTCCTTCAGTGTATAATGATATCTTACATAAAGTCAAAGTGGCTGTGAATGCTACTTCAGCTCTTTGTGTCACTTGCGATGGCTGGACGAACATAAATAACATAAGTTTTTATGGTCTTACCGCGCATTATATAGACAGCCAGACTCGTATGATATCATGTTTACTTGAATGTTCCGAGTTTTCTGAACGGCATACCAGTGCCAATATTGCTACGTGGATAGACGAAGTACTAGATAAATTTTCTGTTCGAAACAAGGTGTGCGCTGTAGTTACTGACAATGCTGCCAATATTAAGGCCGCAGTCACACAGTTAAATCTTAAACAGATTTCTTGTTTCGCTCACTCTTTAAATTTAATCGTTCAAGACGCTATTTTTGGATCAATTAACAATGTTGTGAGTTCAGTGAAAGACATCGTGCGGTTCGTTAAGAAAAGTAGTTCCGCTTCAGCCAAGTTAAAAGAGATGCAAATTTCCTTAAATAAAGAGCAGCTGAAGCTGAAGCAAAATGTTCCAACACGGTGGAATTCTACCTATGATATGTTAGACAGGGCAATAAAAAACAAGGAACCAATTGTGTCTATGCTTGCACTGTTAGGAAATACTCGAAATGCTGATTTACCAAGGAGTCTGACTCAGCAAGAGTGGGATGTTATGACTCACGCCGTTAAACTGCTTGAGATTTTTAATGAAGTTACGAAGGAAATATCAGCTGAAAGCAATGTTTCATTGTCAAAGACTACTGTGCTTTCTAGAATTATGACGAGAAAGGTTAACGTGTACATCCACAGCAACCTGGATATTCCTGAAAGCATTATTATATTAAGCAAGCTTCTTTTAGAGGGTTTAACTAGGCGGTTTAGCCAGAGAGAATCTGTTGAGTTAATTTCACAAGCAGTTATTTTAGATCCAAGGTTTAAAAGTCAGGGATTTGGAGACGAACAAAAGTACCTTACTGCCTATAAGTCGCTTATCGCGAGTGTGAAGGAGGCAGCTGAAAACAGTGGCGCAACAGTGAGCCGTCAGCCAGCATCACAAGCCACTATTTCATCTTCGTCTTCGATTTGGGAAGAATTTGATACAACTGTTAGCTATTTGCAAGCAAGGCAAGACCCCACAGCAGAAGCTACAGCAGAAGTAGATAAATACTTAAATGAACCGTATTTGCCGCGCACAAGTGACCCCTTACAATGGTGGGAGACGAGGAAATTTACATACCCGAATGTGTATACAGTAGCTATGAAACGTTTGTGTATTCCGGCTACAAGCGTGCCTTGCGAAAGATTATTTTCAAAAGCTGGACAAATTTGCACTGATAAAAGAAATAGACTGCTGAATAGCAAAGTAAGTAAAATTTTGTTTGTGAACAATAACTTTAATTTCATTTAAAGCAAAAATTTCTTTAAAATTATTTGTACTTTGTGTCTGTAAATAAATTAATGTAAAACTAACTATGCTCAAACTATCTCTCAAATATTCCCAGCAATCCGAACAATATTTCATTGTCGCTTTGAAATGGCCTTTTCTGCGAGAAAATAATCCGGTAGTATTTAAGAAACAAAAATGTTTCCGAATAAACACAAAATAAATGAAAATAACCGATGAGATATTAACCTAAGAAATTAGTCTAAATGTAAATAAAACGAACAGATACTACACTCAAAATGGATATAACCGCTCTTTTTGTTTAAACTGAGCTAGTGAACTGGTAAACCGTTGAAAAGAACTAGTTCACCAGTCACTGGAGAGCTAAAAAAAGGGGGGGGGGGTGTTTTCATCGGAAAGTGGGGGTATAACCGGATTGTGAGGGGTGAGACCTAAAAAAAAAGGTCTCAAATAAAACTGAGCAACTGAGCAAGTGAATCATTCAAAAGAACTAGTTCTTTTCATTGAGTGATCAAATGAACAACCGCTCTTTTTAGTGAATCACTTTGCCCATCTCTAGCACTATGGTTGTTAGATGTCGGTAGCTATGGGGGTGTGGGAGAAATGGGGGTTGAAAGTGGTCGACCTGTGGCAGTTTCATACTTCTGCCAAAGACAAAAGTGATCATGGTGTATCACTTTTCAGCGAAAAACTATAGATCACAGATAACTGGAGTTTGTGTGTAGTAATAGCACAGAGTCACCTTTCGATCACAACAGCTGGCCGAATTTCAGAAACTGTGGTACTGTGGTAGATATGGTGGTTGTAAGTGGCCGACCAAGGATATTTTCGTATTTCGACGAAAGGCATGTGTCTCCGCAGATTTCACTTTTCTACCACCACTACATAGCATAGAGCATTGGTGTTTGTGTTTGGTAGTAGAATCGTATCTCATGTAGTGCACTATGGTTGTTAGATGTCGGTAGCTATGGGGGTGTGGGAGAAATGGGGGTTGAAAGTGGTCGACCTGCGGCAATTTCATATTTCTGCCAAAGACGCATGTGTCGCGGTGTATCACTTTTAAGTGAAAACTATCAATCGCAGATCACTGGCGTTTGTGTATGGTAGTAACACAGTCTCTCCCATCGATCACAACGTTGGCCGAAATTCAGGTAACTGTGGGAGTGTGTGAGATATGGTGTTTGAAATTGGTCGATCATGAATATTTTCGTGTTTCATCCAAAGACTTGTGTGTATCCGTAAATTTGACCTTGCTGCTGGAACTACATAGCGCAGAAGACTGGTAATTGTGTGTGGTAATAGTATCGAGTCTCCCATCGTGCACTAGGGTGGTTAGATGTCTATAGCGGTCAATATGAATTATTTACAATCACGAATGAAGTCGTGGGTACCAGCTAGTAAAGCATAAAAATATTGATAACAATTACAGAGGGATCTGAAGAGGATACTTTGGTGAATATCATGGGATAAAGATAAATGCCAGAAATGGTCAGCTTATTAGGTACACAAATAAAAAAAAAAAACTTAATGTGTTACTCACAATATATTTTATTCTCCTTAGAAAATGGAAGTCAAGTTGATTGTATTTATAGTGACTTCAGTAAAGCTTTTGATTCTGTCAATCATTAACTACTGCTCTTCAAACTTAAATCATTTTTAACTGTGAAATCCTTTCTAAACTGGTTTGAAAATTACTTAACAGAGTTCAAATAGTTAAATATAAAGAATATAATTGAATTAAAATATCAACTTTATCTGGTGTCCCATAGGGTTCCCATATCGATCAGCTTCTGTTCATTATGTTTATAAATAATATATACAAAATTATGAAAAATATTAAGTTTTTGTCAATGACCTATTTTTTTTTTTTTTAAATTTTAGAATCAATTAATGATATATGAGATGTTCAGAATTATTGCACTGCTTTTAAATAATTTATGTATTAATAATGACTTACAGTTAAATCCCCCCCCCCCCCAAAAAAAAATGCAAACATGTTTCATTTACATGAGGGAATAATAAAATTTTATCAAAATATTCAATGAGAGGTATTGATGTGTCTTCCATAAAAGGGGGAAGGAAAAAAATAATAATGAGCAGTTCTTGTATTTGGTATCTTGGAAATGGCGCTAACACCAGCTTGTGGAAGTCTGAGGCACTAGTAAGCAAATCCCTGAAAAAAAAAAAACATTATTTTACAAACAAACAAAAATGTATTTTTTTTCTAATGTTGTTTTATGTCATCTTGTAGAAGTTTGAGGTATCATTAAGCTTGAAGGGGCTTTATATATTTGGATGATACTGTAAAGTGAAAATGGTTAAAACTCATCATATAGTGATTATTTAAAATGTTGAACTATGTGCATTCATGAATTTTATTTAACTGACTGCAGTTCTAATGTAGGTAGGTATGAAATATATTGAATGTATAACAAATATGATGCAGTCTGGAAGCTCAAATGCGATTAGTGGGGAAAAAGTGGTTAAGGCGTTTGATCTCTAAAATTTCTGACTCTGGTCCCAGGTTCAAATGCCAATGGTGTCAAGACTTTTTAAGAGTTGTATTTGATCATATGAGTGACACTACGATGTTCTGTGATTCGGATTCCATATTAAACTGTAGGTCCCAAAGAAAAGGAACTGGCCATCTTACCTCTGATACAATGGCTTAGTATGCCTCCTTCTGGAGGATCCAACCAACCTTTTGGTTGTGACCAAGTTAGGTTTTTACAATATATATATATATATATATATATACTGTCTATATATCAAATCTATCCAGTCTAATACTTTATAAGAGCAATTCATGTATATAGGTAAAATTAATTTTGATGAACTCTTGCAGAAATCAAAAGATGCCGAGCGAAGGTTGGGTACCCAGGTACTAATCCATTTATGATAATGTGCAAGCTTGGTAACTGTCACAGTATTGTTAATCTTGGAATAAAACCATTTAGCCAAGACAAGTTTTTACATTCTTGTATCGTGAGATACGAATGGAAAAGTATCAGAAAATTTTAATCGGTAATTTTTATTGTATTATTAAATTGGAAATGTTTATAATTCTAATAATAGCAGATTATTAGTTATTTTTCTTTGTTAATTTGTTTAGTAAGATATATAAGCAATGTACACTATTCATTGTTATAATGTGAAGATGTACAAATTGGCACGAAACATGTAGTACTCTGTCGCCATCTTTAAGTCTGATCCTCACACTGTGACAAGCAGAGCTACACTGCTGTTCTCTATGGCTGTTGATAATATATTGAAATATCAATATTATTTTTTGAACATATCAATATTTATGAGTGATATTTTCTGGACGATATTGAAATCTGGATATCGAAGTCAGTATTTTTTAAAATAAGTTATTATATTCAGTTTTGAGGATAGGGAAAAGAAAACAACTGCACATACAATAAATTCAATCGTAAATAGAATTTTAAGAAACGAGCAAATTTTTGAAAACTAGCTGATCAAATAAAATTTATTGCAACATATTTTTAAGCACTTGGTTATTGCTTCTAATCAAATACAATCTGAGCACCAAACTGATGGAAAAAAGGAGGACAAATGTTAATGCTTCTTTAAGCTGTTGGAATTGTTTCCTGGACATGATGGAAATTTTTTAAAATTGTTCTTCAGTTGTTGCAAAAGTACTAGCATTAAGAAAAATCAAATTGTACGAGGTATGGTAACTACTTCACTGTTAAATAATTTGCGTGAATTTGTTACATTACTTGTTCCATAGCAACAGAAGAATCAGGCACCAAAAAGTATGTCACATCTAGTTTAGTTATATCTGTAATGAATTTATTAAGACAAGAAGTTAACCTATCATTGGAGAGTTGATACAAAATGATTTTTTGAAGTATATTGTATTTAGAACAATTTATTAGTGCCAAAGCAACCATCTTGCATCTCCGTTACAAATAATTGCATTTTCTTTCAGCATTGACTGTTTTTAATGTAAAATCAAACCTGTTAAATGACATTACTGTCAAGCATAGAAGATGGGGAAATATTTTATCCTAACATAGGGAATGCATGGCAGGAGAAATTTCGTCATCTGCTTTTGAGAAATATGTCCAGTGAAGTTTCTGGCATAAGTTTTAGAACAATGGCTCCTGAATTATATAATATTTAGATCAGCTGAATATTTGAAGATCATCAAATGCCCGAAAATTCTGGGTGCCTAGTAGGCATTTTATTCATGTCTTGCCAGAAATTGTTTTAAATTTTTTTTTTTTGAATGAACAATTAATTTTCTGGTTCCTAATAATCACACTACTATAAAACAGAGTATTTTTAAAAACAGTACCTGACAAATGATCGTACACACAACTTTGTTAATAGCTGCTGAAATCACAGTGGCCTAACATTTCAATTCATTTGTCATTTGATTTGCCCAATAAATATACTTAGTTACCCTAATCAGCGGCGGATCTATGAAATTTCCAAGCTAGGGCAGTTCAATTTTGCCGCCTGTGTGACAACTGCCGCTCAGGGCAGGAGAGCAAACAAAAATTACTGCCACACAAATTTGCCATTTATTTCTCCTTCAAACATAATTTTGCTGCCCCCCTGTGGTTACCAACCAGAGCAACTGCCTGTTTGACCCCCTTTTCCTACACCTGGCACTGATCCTAATTTTTGTATGCCACAAATTTTAATTATAAGCTTAAGTAAATTCTACTTCTTTACTTTTAAAGTTAGTGAAATGCAAGCTTTTTAACAGACTATGACACACTGTCATTAAAATTCCACATTACTTCCAATTGTTCTAGAAACAGGTAATTTGGTACACATACATGGTGTCACCTCCAAATCGTAAGAAAACTCTCTGTATTTATCCAATGGCAACCCCAAATGTGAAGCATTTTGATGCAAATTAGTACATTAATTGCTTTCCTCTGGATGATGCACTGCCATACGGCGTACTCTGACACTGCCACGTCTTATATAGACTAGTCCTCTTACTTTACTCCACCATCCCACTCTGTCTTTCCAGCCGGCCAAGGCTCCAAATTGCACCCATAATGCTGGTTGTTCAATGTTTCAACTGTAAACCAGTTGTTATGGTTTATTTCTGACAGTGGCTCATTATCCTTTTGTTTGAAACGTGGTTGTCAAGGCAAAGACCAAACCAGCTTAATTGTGTTGTTATTCAGTTGTATTGCTATGGCTTCTTTAATAATCAAATCCCAAAAGAATTAGCACTTTGCTAACAGTTTAACATTGCCGAAGTCAATTTTGTGGCCATTTTAAATTACATGTTGGAAAACTGCAGATTTTTCTAACCGAAAGAGTAGGATGTTGCACTCGTGCTCAGCCACTTGAGCCTTGATGGTGTGGATAGTGTGACCAATATAAAACTTGTCTCATTGCATGCTATACTGTACACTCACAGGATCTTTAACCCCAGATCATCCTTTACAGGTCAGAGCCAGTCTCAGATTTTGACAGGAGGATGGAATATACTCTTAATTCCTTGTCAAGCCAATATCCTGCATATTTTTCCGGACATGTTCCCTGAATACGGGATCAAGGTCAGAGCCTAAGGTTGATATCCTGGCTCTACTGCGCATTTCTTTGTCTTTTTCTGAAGTGTCCACTCTGTCAGTCGGTCAGGACATCCATTTGTCTTGAAGGTAAGGTGGAGATGTTAAAGTTCTGCCAGCATACTATCAGCATTGGAAATTTCCCTTGCTCTGTGCACCAATGTGTACAGCATGGTGTTCCTATATGCTGGTACAGAAGAATGTAGGTTCTTCTCTTACTTTTTAAGATGATAGCAGCATCTAAGTCTCTAGATATGTTGAAAACTTGGATGGTCTGCAAGAACAGCTCTTACAGCCTCACTTGCAAAACACATTTAATTTGCTGTGGAAGTTGTAGCGCAGTGACAACTTAATTTGTTCACATGAATATGAATCTTTAATTTGATACACATTTTCCGAGGGGGGAGGGAGACTTTTATTAGGTGAAATAATTTAAAGCAATAACAGAAAATTAGAAATATAAACATAAAAAATAAAGAACTAGACCAAGTTAATAGCTCTTCAAAACTGGTGAATGACATTGCACCAAAATTGATGATCTGATTTATCATATTGTAGGGTAACCATTAAGCACCAAAAAAATCCCTTATTTTGCCACCATAGAGATAGATACTTATTGCTAGTGTTCATGTGTATTAGGCAACAATAATCCAAACCCCAACAAGATTGTTTATATTGTAGCCAAATTTATTTTAAAATGTTTTGGAGTTAACCCTAGAATATAAATGTGGTAAATAAAATCTAGACAGTCATGAACATACAGCTTTGCAACAAAATTTGGATTAACTACTGAAGCTGGAGGCAGTAGAGCCATGATGACATAAATTTCATGATTCAAAATACTTGACACTTCTAGTACCCCTTAATCATATGATTTATGTACTACTAGTTAAATATACAGGCATGTCTCATCATTAACCAACTTTCAAATGGAATGAATTACTGCAGCTAAAATGTTTGCGCCTTCAACATAGATCATCCAATGGTAGCCCATGCCAGTTCCCAGAATTCTAACAACCCTAACTGTTTTACTGTGAGAACTGTCAGATATTTTTCTAGAAACTGTCTTCACTATTAAACTCAGTGGATTAGAACTAGCTCACCAATATAGTCCAGACACCAGGCATTTCTCTGATCTCTGATAAGACCCTACAATTAAACCAATCACTTACTGTTTTTAAACTACCTTTTCTTCTGTATATACAAGATGTGTTCAAAAAATAATGGGAATTTTGAAATTTCGCAGGTCGTTTGCTGATTGGCACAATTTTTTGTTGTTATGTTGGGGAACATGTCTTAAAAGTATCTATACATTTTGAGCTATATTGGATGTTTAGTCTCTTGTCAGCTGTACAAAAAAAAAAATAACAAGTGTTTTGATACGGTCAGTAATTATTGATTTGTATAAATCATGGATCAGAGAATTTGAATTAATTTTTGCTATAAAAATTTGATTAAGTGCAATAAAGTTTCAGAAATGTTAAATATTGCTTTTGGTGAATCTACTCTGAGTAAAACAAGGGTTTACAAATGGTATAGGCATTTTCAAAAAGGTTGTGAAAACATTGAAGATGACCAGCGTACGAGTTGTCCTAACATATCAATAACCAATGAAAATGTGGAAAAGGTGAAAGAAATGATTATGAACAATCACCGAATCACATGTAGGGAAGTTGCTGATGATGTTAGCCAATCAACTGGCTCATGCCATGACATTTTTCATCTGTTTTGGGTGTGAAAAGTGTTGACTTTTGAACAAAAATGCTGTCGAATGGAAGTTGCTCAAAAATCGCTAAATGAGGTCAACAACAATGCAAAACTATTGAAATGTGTCATAACAGGTATGAAACATGATTTATAGGTATGTTGTCAAAACTAAGGCTCAATTGTCCCAGTAGAGGCATTCTGGATTGCCAAGGTTGAAAATAACTTGTCAAGTTTGGTCAAATGCGAAGGTTATGCTCTGTGTTCTTCGATTTTAATGGCATAGTGCACCATGAGTTCCTGCCACATGGTCAAACAATCAACACTGTTTGCGTGAAGCAGTTCGAAGAAAACGCCCAGAGTTATGGCAAAACAATTCATGACTTATGCATTCCGGCCTCCATATTGGCCAGACATGACCATGTGTGACTTTTTTCTGTTCCCATAAATGAAGAGAACCTTGAAGGGCCACCGTTTAACAAGCATAAATGAGATTAAAAGTGCATCGCTGAAAGAGCTTAAATCTATCCCAGAGATCAAGTTCCAGAAGTGTTTCGGGGATTCAAAGAAGTGTATAATATCTAATGTGGACTATTTTGAAGGGGATAAAATCGATGTAGGTGAATAAATAAAATTCTTCAAAAAAATTGAAAATTCCTGTTATTTTTTTAACACACATCGTATATTTCAATTATTTTCCCTTCTTTATCTCTTTTAATTTATTCCAGTATATTTATTTAGTATTTTATTTTTCTTGCGTGTATTATGTCTAGTATGTTCCGTCATCCAGTGTCATGACATTTCCGTAGTTATTAATAGTTTACTCTGTATCTTTCCTCACCTTTGAACTAGGGATATAATGGACCTCTGCATCCGCAAGTGCAGAAGTTTCATGTGAAATTTTACATCCTCTTGTGCATCTGCATCCACAATATTTATTGCGGATGTATAGCAGATGTTTTGTTTACATTGCAAGATATATTATTCTTTTCTCTTCATAAGAGATTCTGTCCCTCATCGCTTAGCTAAAAACATGTTTTTTTTTCCTGATGATCTTGCAATAAAAATAATGAACTGAACGGTATTATTACTTATGCGACGAATTTACAAGTTTGAAATTGCATCTAAGCAGCCTATTCATGGTCCAACTTACAGGACATCCGTGTATAGAGCTACCATAGGGTTTGCTCACCCATTCATGCTAATAAAGGGGATTCAACAAAATGTTCAAAGCAATCATTTCCACTTGGACTTTCATACACCATGTATACTTTTCGCACACTCGCAGGATGTTTACTCCAGTCATGATCCAACGCCATAGCTTGTTGGACAGCAGTGACCTGTGTTATTTATTTGGGAGTCCAACGACATCCAACTAGTCCTGCTTGTAGCCCACTAACCCTTTTCATGGCCCATCAAGAGTTCTTTATCAAAATCGGATCAATGCAGGTCCTGCAAGTTGTACTGTGATTGGTACACTACAGCGGAGGAAAGGCAGATGGCGGGAATGGAAATGTGTTGGTGGCTTGGCCTCATGCTTGACACTTGAATTAGTTGAGTCGTGAACTTCGCAAAGTTCATATGACAGTTTGATTTTTAGATGGGTGCGTAGTTGTGTAAGTAATTTAATTCACTTGTGAAATCATGTGAGTGGAGACTTTCTCGGTGTACTGATGAAATGAAATCTTCACAGTTCATCCCATGTTTTTTGTTGCTGAAAGATGAGGGAAAAAATAGTGTGGCAGATTTTATGGAACTATAGGTTACTTATAATAAATGCAGAATTCAGCATAAAAATTATATTTATTTTGGTTTTAAGTTAATTTTTGATAAAGTATTAAAATCTAAATAATTCTAAATTTATTTTTACACTTCTGCATCTGATCCGCGGATGTCAAGCATTGACCATCTGCATCAGCATCCGTATCTGCAAAGATAACTTCCATTACAACACTAATTTGAACCACCAAAACTGCCACTACCTGCATCCCTGCCGTTTCCTCAACACCCAACCAATTCATGTGACAAGTCTTGGTATGCGCACACCCATTTCACTCACAATGTGGCACATTCTATATACGCTTTTAAACCAAAATATTGTAAGAATATTGTTGGCCTATTTTTGTGTTCATCATTGTGCTTCTGTGGTAAATGATGTCTACTTTCCCTTGTCATTCATTATTTTAACCATAAATGAGTTTGAAGAAATGTTTGATGCAGCATACTTGTGAGGCAGTGGATACCAGCATTGTGCATTTCATCAGTTGTACACAATTAAGAGGTTACCCAAATTTTTTTTTGTATTAAGATTTTAGTTTGAATTTTTAAGAATCCTGCTGTTCCTCACTTAGTCTAGATATTGGCTTACTTTTCCTATTCTCATTTGAATTCATATTGTCTTCAAGTACAGGTTCCTACCAGGAAGGAGTGTGGGGGTGCGAGGTAACTTTGCCGTCCATGTGAACGATGCCCTAGCTCTACATCATCGCAAGTATTGTTTTTCCTTCGCCACCTCTTAAAGTTGAAAGCCTTTATTCTAACATCACATTAATAGTGAATTTCCTCTGGGATGTCATTGTTAGGACTGAAAAGTTGGTTTTTATCTTATCTTATTATTAATAAAATTGTTGTTGGGAGGGGGTGGGGCTTTTCTTTTGATGAAAAGGGGGGCATGGTACAAAAGCTTTGGAAATGCCTACCTCAAAGAGCTTTGCTTTTTATTATAATCATATGTCTAGGTTTTTGTGTTAGTCTGATCTTTAGTACTCACATTAACTTTCTTTCAGAAATCTATGGGAGCACATGCCTGTTGAAGACATTTAAAATAATGAAAATACCCCAAAATTTTAAAATCATTGATATCAAAATCATAATTTGTCACGATAATACATCTCTTACGTTTTACTGTATGAAAAAAAATGAATGAAAAAATTGGTATGTGACACAAAGAAACTGTGACATTTCAACATGAAACGACAAAATTTCCATTCTGTACCCCAACTTTTTGTGAAGTGGACGGGAGGCTGTTTCTCCTATCAAATATATATTTTTTTTCTGCAGATAAAAAGCAGTATATCAGTATTACCATTTAGCTTACTATAACATTAATTAAAACTGTAGCGGAACACTTGGAGAACGTTTTTTGATGTAGGAAGTGTAAAAGCACTAGTATTGTTAAACTGTTAGTGTAGGTGTAGATGGGTGTAAAAGATCAGTATATCATTTAACTCTGGAGTTAGAGCATGTGGGACTCGAGCATTGGCTTGGCTTAAACCTGTGTAGATAGGTATAGTTTTGAGCCTGGGAACTGTTAATTCAGCATAAGAAATGCTGCATGCTAGTTATTCCTTAACAAGCTATTACAGCTTGTGGGAGCAAACCTTCATACTAAAATAACCAATGATGAGTAATCTTTCTCGTTCCATACTGGAAATATTTTTGTATTAGCAGAGGGCATGAAACTAAGCCTACAACAGCTTCCGATTTGATCATCTCTTCAATTTAAGCTAACTCCAGCAATCATAATATTCCATGTCTGTGCTAACTAGATTTTGATTCAATAACAATCACTTACTTATTTCAACATTTAAGCAATTGTTCTTTAGCCTATATTCAATCCTTATTTGAGGTATAACTATATTTTTGTTATGTCTTAGTGTTTGTACGACACGTTTTTGTTGAAATGCTTGTACAAGTGTTTATCAGACTTCTCCTGAACTAATGGTTCATAAATAGAAGATATTATTTACATGGTGATTCATTCAGTAAGCAACCTTTCATTAAGTAAAGTGAGAAAGATGAATATATTTCTTTACTATTCAGTTAGCCTTCATGTCACAATAACAAGAGACTTTGCCATATTGTATTATGGACTTTATACTAAGTAAGTTAACCCAATTTTTTGGCTTATAGTTACATACAGAGCTTGAAACTGAGTACCTAGTGAATTTCAAGAATTTCCTCCAATATGTAGAGGTATTACTGCCAAAATCCACTGCAGCAGTGGTACATTATAGCCTTGCCTCACACTGTTTCTAATTGGAACTTGTACCATTCAATTCTGTAGTTTTGTTATAGAATCCCAAATTTTACATACATTATACATTATTCTATATTCTTGATGGTCTAGACTAATTTTTTTAAGAACCTTAAAACATTACATCTCAAAATGCATTATAAAAAGCTTTTTCCAAAACAGGTGACATAATATAGTTTTGTTTCTCTTGGCATATTATTTCAATAGTAATCGTAATTCCAAGACTGCCTATCTTATATCGTGGTTTTTCCTAATTCTAATGCGATCTTGTTCTTCCACTGTCTCTTCTTTTAGTATCAGATATTGGCCTGAGACTGGGAACTTTCTAAAACTGTATGTGTGGACCACAGCACTTAGTGGAAGTGAAGCTTGGACTATTGCAATACCAACAAAAAAAAGGAAAAATTAAGCATCTGAAGGTGCTGTTGGATGGCATAAAAATTAAGTATACAGATAGAGTACAAAATGAATTATTCCTGTTGATAAATAAGTTTCTTGTAGAGAACCAGAGAGAAGGAATAGGTTGGTGGAGACCCTAGAATGTATTAATTATATAGATGAGGATGTTGGTTGTAGGTGACGTGGAATGAATGCTTATGGTCAAGAGACTGAGACTGGAAAAAAGTCGGAAATCATTTGCATTTTGTTCAGTTAGGGAGCTCCTACCTGAAAAAAATTGCCTTTTCCACAAAATGTAAACAAAATTGAAGGCACGTTGAGGTTGTGGTTTTATGCACTTTTACAGCGTACCATGCAGTGTCATAACTGTTTGCTGCTGTATTATCTGAAGATTTATTTGTGAAGGTTATTCGAGTAATTGTTTGTACACTGCTGTAATTTCTATGTTGTAACCGTAAAGTGTGGTAGTTAAATCACCACTAAGTTGAATGCAATATTTTTTTGTTATTTAAATGTGGTTGTAACCCAGAGTAAATAAATTGTCTGTATGGTATGATAGTTACAAAGACGTTTATCTAGTACACAAAATTGAGATCAAGGAATTTTGTGCACTCTAATGGCAAACTAGTCATTATGAAATAGATTGAAATGTTGGCTAGTGATGAGCCTAAAGAAATTTTTAAGAAATTAATTTCTGATGATAATTACTGCTACATTGATAACCTAGTAAAAATGAAAATAATATTAAGAAAATTCTAGTAAAAACTATGATTTTTTGGATATAGCAGCAGTAGAATATCATGTGTTGAAGATAGAAAAAATAAATGACGATGGTGATGTACTGTTTAAAAATGCAGAAATTGTTGCAAAAGATACTGCTGGTAGTGACAATAAAAATTTCAACTTAATGGATCAAATAAAACAAATAGTCATTCATCATAGTATTAGATTGTTGGTGGTTTTTTAATTAACAAATAATAAATAACTAGTCCATGGTCCAGTTTCAAATTTTAACTTGTTTTTATTGCCAATAAGGTATCGAACTTCAAAATACAGTTCACATATAAATACAACACTCCAATGGTTACAGTCAACACTTCTTCCAAAGACAATACTACCAAAACTGATCATTCAACACAGTCCTTGGCCGACGTAAACTGAGTCTGTAAAACTGTCTCTTAGTCTCTGCTGATCGTATTATATAAGTTCTAGAACACAAAGGCTTCCGACAGATATTTCTCAAACATTAACAATACTTAAACAATTGAAAACATATTAAAAACAATCTGAATTAATACATAATCATTTACAATCATTACAAAATGCTTAGAAATGAAAATTAAAGATACTTAAACACAAAATCATCCACATAAATCATTTTTAACTGTAGTAAATCATCCTTCAAACATCGTGGCTCACCTTAATACTTACAATTACAAACATTTAAGTAATTCTCTTTCATAGTTCTGTTCTTAAACATATTAAATGGTATTTACATAATTTCTTTTCACAAAACAAAATCCACTTATACCGATTTACAATAAAATACAAGACAAATATACAAAACCATTTTCAATCACACTCTAGCTTGCTAAAAATGCTTCATAAAATACAATTCCAGATAAAGTTTAGGTTTGAGGGCTGTTACAATAGGTTATCTCTGACACTTATAACTTATTTTCATGTTATGCATGTTAAGATTTACAATTGCTGACTAAAATTTTTAAAACATCTTTGCTTAGATAAAATTATCATCAAACATGCAGACCTGATTGTAAATTTTAAAACCCTATAATTATGCAGATGGCAGCACTAACAGGTCTGGACTTATATTCTGGAGGACTCAGTTTCATAATTTAGCCACCTAGATCTTTTTTACATAACTAGCTGATGCACATGACTCCGTTCATGTTTGCAAAGATTTTGGATTGACAGCTACTGCCATCTAACCACCATAGTGCACGATGGGAAACACAATGCTGTTACCACACACAAATGCCAGTCATCTGCGCTATGTAGTTCAGGCAGCAAAGTAAAATATACAGACACTCATGTCTTTGGTTGAAATACGAAAATATCCTTGATCAACCAATTTCAGCCACCATATCTCCCACACTTCCACAGTTACCCAAATTCGGCCAATGTTGTGATCAATGGGTGACTCTGTGCTGCTGCCATACACAAACACCAGTGGTCTGCACTAGATAATTGAAAAGTGATAACCCATGACACATGTTTTTGGTAGAAATATGAAAGAGCCACAGGTCGACCAATTTCAACCCCCATAGCTACCGACATCTAACCACCATAGCACACGATGGAAAACAGGATACTACTACCACACACAAACACCAATGATCTACGCTATGTAGTTGTGGCATCAGAGTGGCATATATCGAGACACGTGTCTTTGATAAAAATACGAAAATATCCTCGATCGGCCACTTTCAACCACCATATCTCCCACACTACCACAGTTACTGAAATTCGGCCAATGTTGTGATCAATGGGTGACTCTGCTACTATCACAAACAAACACCAGTGATCTGCGCTAGATAGTTTTGGCTGAAAAGTGATACACCGACACATATGTTTTTTGGTAGAAATATGAAAGTGCCGCAGGTCGACCACTTTCAACCACCATATCTCCCATACCCCCGTAACTACCAACATCTAACCACCATAGTACACGATAGGAGACACGATACCACTACCACACACAAACATATGCTAAGTAGTTGTGGCAGCAGAGTGACATATAGGGAGACACGTCTTTGATCGAAATATGAAAGTGCATTGATCACTTTTAATCATCATATCTCCCACATCCCCACAGCTAACGGCATTCGGCCAACGTTGTGCATGATAGGAAACTCCATGCTACTTCCACACACAATCACCAGTGATCTGTGTTAAGTAGTGGTGGCTGAAAAGTGATATATAGGGAATCACACGTCTATATATATATAAGAATTGAAGAAAAATTTGAGATAGCTCCTTAATACAGGGTATGGTCATGTTATTTTATTTTCCAAAATTTGAAGTTCTAATTACCTATATTCTAACAAACATTAAAGCCCAAAAAACTATCAATGAACTATAATTGAACCCAGATGATATTGGTAAAATTACAAATGCATTATGACACCATTCCCATGATGGAGAAAAGAATTTTGATTTTCTCACAGTTTTATTTTTCTACTTTTTTAATTTCATTTTCTCATAGTATTTGGAATGATTGTGTAAAACCATATTGGTAAATTTTATGCATATTTTTGCTCTTTTAGGTGGTCTTTTTCTATGGTTTTTACTACTAGTTCTTCAAAATTTAGTATTTGAGCTATGCTCATGGTCAATCAGGTAACTTCACTATTTTAACTTCTTGTGTACGTTTCATACCTTTAAAAGTGATTGCCAAATCACAGAGAGAGTTTAATTTAACTTTCTAATTACTGAAACATGATAGGTAATTCAAATAAAAATAGTCAATAAGTTAAAACTCGCTGTATATTTTTCAAATAGTTGCGTAAAATCTTCTCGGGCTTTCCACCGAGATAGCGCATCAGTAAAAGGACAAAGCGACGTTTCGGAGCCTGCCTCCCGCTCCATCTTCCGGCGAAGTGTCAGATGGTGCTGCCCCACTGTCTGTGCACTGATTGGCCCCGATGCATGAGACTGACGTCACCTGGCAACAAAAAGCCTTATAAACGGGGACTCTTCCGAAATCTGACTACAAGATGGACCCAGAGGCAGGCTCCGAAACGTTGCTTTGTATTTTACTGACGCAATATCCCGGTGGAAAGCCCAAGAAGATTTTATGCAACTGATTCACCGAGAAAGTCTACATTATTTCATTTTCAGCCTTTACGGGGAAGAGAGATGCTTCACTGTGTCAAACAATTGGGTACACTACGGGTGAAGAAGGCCAAGTTGCTAAGTTCACTGGCCTTCCTCCAAAGGTGTTGTGATCAGGAAGTAGTTCCTGGCTTCGCTGAAATTAAACATCACATAAAATCACCATCAGCAACCAGAATTTTTCGTCGAGCCAGCCGTGCCTTGGTTTGTGAGAGGATCTATTTTACGAGGAAGGAGTTGGATTGCAACCTGAAGTCTCTTTTGGCCTGCCACCAAAAATTGGTCCTTCCCTGCCCCACCATCTGTGCACCGATTGGTCCTGACACTTGTGACCGATGTCACCTGGCAACCAAAGGCCTTATAAGTGGGGAATCTTCTGAAATCCAACACTTAGCTGGAAGATGGAGCCAGAGGCAGGCTCCAAAATGTTGCTTTTGTATTTTTACTGATGCGCTATCCTGGTGGAAAACCCGAAAAGATTTTATGCAACTGACTAACTGAGAAAGTCTATATTCTTTCATTTTCAAATAGTTCCCAATCTTTGGTATCAGAAAAATGTTTTTCTTCTCCTGTCCATAATTTATCAAAATCCCAATCTATCGCCCTCTCATAAATTTTTTAAGTCCAAAATACATCCTACCTGAGCACATTAAGAATTCACTCCTGTGATGCATATGCCAATGTGTACTTCTTGACATCTCTCCCAAAATCAGGGATGAGGTCAGCAGCATGTGTTCCTTAGATAGATAGATAGATATGTTCACTTTGATCCCATGTGAGAATAATCTCGGGGATGTGGAACAGTACATACACTTATTAGTAATGTCAATATTACTATATAATTGATAATATTATTATATATTGACAACAAGTTAGCAACAACCCATTAGTATAACCAATATCTCCTGTAATCTACAAATACAATCCCGAGTTAATTAATACTTATTATGTGGAACAGTGTATACACTTGTTACTAGCATCTAGTAACCATTTATTTTCTTACCAACCAGTTACCATGTAAGGTTTCACTGTAATTTGTGACTACATATTATATTATGTTAGTTGTTATGTGGAACAGTACACACACCTATTAGCAATATCAATTATATTACCAACAACTCATAAGCAGTCAATTACTTAAAAACCTGTTAATATGATAATTTTTCACAGCAGTTTTTGAGTGCATGCTATCCCATGTTAGTTACTATATAAGAGTGAAATTTTGTAAACAGTGTAATTAGTTCATTTGTCAGGTTTCAACAGAAAGAAAAACCATATATCATTTTAGTAATTGTGGATAATTTTGTCACCTTCCCCTTCCATACACCATATATACTATTTTATCAGTCATTCTTAGTTACCAAATTCCAAGAAGAAAATTCTTTTACAGAGTAAAATGGGTTCTGAAGCAGAAACTCTTTCAGTTTGGACTTAAAGTAGTTGGGTTTTTGTAGATAACATTTAATTTCTGTTGGTAATACATTGAATAAGGAAGCTCCAGTAAATGTTAGCCCTTTCTGAACAATTGACAGTGATTTGTAATCCTTGTGAATATTATATTTATTCCTAGTATTATGGCTATGTATGTCAGCATTAAGATTGAAGTGTTCAGGATTTTCTACTACAAATGATAATACAGAGTATACATACTGTGCTGGCATTGTTAGAACACCCAGGTTTTTAAATTTTATACTGTCAAGCCAAACCCATTTATTATTAGATTGTTCCATACCAACTTCTGGAATTTTATGTATAATGTGGCTTCATCCACTCCTTTCAACTTTGAAAATATTTATAATATTTCAAAATATTTAACAGTCTCCATCAAAATTTGAAACAGCACAGATATAAATATTTTAAACACTTTTTGTCATTCTTTTCCTGAAATATGCTTTAGTTTACCCATAAAAATTATTCAAAGCCAAACCAAAATTTAAACTTTTTCTACAAATCTTATTTCCCGGTTTAAACTATTGTTATAGAAAGATTATTTTTTAATTCTAGTCACTTTTGGCACCCATTATTCCCCTGTACAAAATTCTAATATATCAAGCAAAACCATCTGCTTTGTACAGGGAGTTCGCCGTGAAACGCAACCCTCCCAGTCTGTTGCCGTCGGCAACTTGCTCGGTCAGCGGGGCCAGCGGTTCCCGCCACATGATACCGTGAATCACCGCACTGTTTAACACCTCCGCTGCCCCAACAGTGCAGTGGCACAGTATAATGGGACCCTTACATGGTTAAGAACGGTTTCTTTGCATTGTAGCTAGTTTGTGACTTCAGTCTCTTATTAATCAGTGTTGTGAATAAACGTTTCTTTGCGGTTTGGCTGGTTTAGGGCTTCATACTCTTACTAATCTGTACCGTGTTTGAGTGTGAGTAAAATTATGGTACGTTACAGTTTGCAACAAAGAATATTTCTCTACGATACATATGTGAAGAAGAAGTCGTTTAAAAAGTGTCGCAGTAAATTTCGTCGCGAATATCCTGGCGCTTTACTGCCAGCTAAATCAACAATTCTGCGTCTGGTTAAAAAAGTAAGAGAAACGGGTTCATTTTTTAACAAAAAGAGACTGTCGGTCAACCGTATTCTCACAGGAGAGAAAATTGACGATATCGCTTTTCGACTAGAACAGTCACCCAAAAAATCATTAAGTCAGTTAGGGCAGCAGGCAGGCGTATCTAAGACGTCAGCTTGGAAAGTAACAAAGCTAGTTCACTTAAAGCCGTACAAAACAATTGTGGTGCATAAAATTACAGAAATAGACCAGGGGCCTAGGATTAGATTTTGCAACTGGTACTTGCAGGGTGTCCACGATGGCACTGTTGATCCGCAACTGACGTTTTTCTCTGATGAGGCCTGGTTTCATCTGAGTGGTTATGTTAACGCTCAAAACAGTCGACACTGGAGTTCAGAAAAACCAAATACTCTACTCCAACTGCCATTGCATGACTTAAAAGTGGGTGTTTGGTGTGCGATTAATGCTTCGAGAATCATAGGTCCAATTTTCTTCCGTGAAACTCTTACTTCCGCAAGATATATCGAAAATATTGTGAAACCGTTTTTCGAGAAACTTACTGAAGAAGAAAAATTGTACGGCTATTTTCAACAGGATGGGGCGACAGCTCACACCGCTAGAAATTCGCTTGCTGCACTTGACGAAGTGTTTTATGATCGTGTAATCAGCCGTGGGTTGTGGCCCGCCAGATCACCGGATTTAAACCCTTGTGACTTCTACCTTTGGGGTAAACTTAAGGGTAAGGTGTACGAAGGAAATCCTCACACATTGGAAGAACTTGAGGAAAAAATCTATCAAGTAATAATGTCCATTGACAAAGGTGAAATCCAGCGTGTGTCTCGAAATATGTTCAGAAGATGTGAAATGTGCATTACACAAGAGGGTCAACACTTCCAGCATCTTTTATAAGGTAAGCTAATGAATTACGACACATTTAAATGCTTAGCACATACAAGTTTATGAAGCGTAATTATTGTGAAATAGTCCGCGGCCGACGGTCGAACAATGCCGGAAGCTGATCGCTCGCTCGCCGGGAGCAGTTTCTTCCTTGTAGCGCTAACAGTGGGTTGCGTTTCCCGGCGAACGCCCTGTATTTACCAACCCACATTATAACTCTAAAATGATATATTTCCCTTTAACTTGATGAAGTGAAACTACTATGAATCTTAGGTTTCATCAGTGCTCTTTCATCTGACATTCATTCTACATTTAATAATAGTTGACATTTTGGATTGTGTGTAGTACACCAAACATGGTTGGTAAGCAGTAAAGCTCTGTACTCATATTCTGGAGGAAGCGGGTTCAAATCTGTCTGGCAATCCAGATTGGTTTTCTTTGGTTTCCTGAAATCACTCCAGGCGAATGCTGGGATGGTTCTTCAAAAGATTGTGGCCAAATTTTTTCCCATTCCTTGCTCCTACTTTTTTCACCACCTCTAATGACCCTGATGTTGATGAGGCGTAAAGCCAGAAGCAGAATAAAAATTGCGCAATTCATTCCTATTTCGAAAAATACATCTTTACTACTTGAAAATGTTTGAAATGCATTAAACTATCATTATTCATATCCTATTCTTTGCTTTTTAAACCCTTTATTTATAAATTATGTACAATTTTAGTGTTTCATCTCCAGCTTACAATTTCTTTAATTATTAAGAATTCTAATTTATACATATTCTTTTCCTTTGAAACTTTGTATTTACCAATATTTTGTTATTTAAAACATTGTTATAATTATCTACCTACCAAGAATAAGATCGTTTCTTTCATACTACAATTTTACTGATAGTGACATGAACAAATTAGCTGTTATTCAGGTACTTTCTTAAATAAATTCTAGATTTTTTCCATTAATGAGTGATGTCAAAATGATTTTATTCTCTCCTGGAATTTCTGATAATGTTAAAAGGCATGCCTTGCTTGGCTCTATTCCAAACCCAGTACTAAACAAACTTTCTCCCATTTAAAACACACAACAAATTGTTATAATGTGTAACAAGGTTCATAGTATTGTTATTTGCACATGGAGATTATGACAGTTGGAAAACATGTACGAATGATTTAAGGATTTAACATTAGGGTCTCCTGTACTACAGTCCCAATGAATGAAAGCTTTTGAAACTTTCAACATTGAAAGTTAGATACATTACTTTTCATGAAGCCTTTTTGTTACATTCTACTTCAGAATCTATTACATTTTTTTGTAAGTTATTAAACAAGTATATATTTCAATACAAATCTTTGCAGGTGGATGGCATGCATCTACAGAAAACACAAATAAAGTAGAACGTTATGATGTTCAGACAAACACATGGGAATTCAAGGCATCAATGGTTGAAAGGAGATACAGACCAGGTATATTTGTCCATATTCAATATAGGTGTAGTAAAGTTAATTCATTATAATCATATTTAACTTATTTGGTGTGTAGTATATGATCTAAAATCTTCTCACATTTCTGATATGCTGCTAAGACTTAAATGAGCATTGCTTTTCAGGTGTAGCTGTTATAGACAGACACATATTTGTTCTTGGTGGAGAGGAAGGTTGGGATCGCTACCATGACACAATAGAATTCTACTCACCAGACACTGATACCTGGCAACTTATTGGTGATATGCCTACATCAAGATCCTGGCTCAGCTGTGTAGCTTTGCAGGTAGCCATCTTTATCAAATAATTTAAATATACGTAATTAATCAGATGGCCCATGTGTTCCCTTTTTCCAAAAACTGTATCCTGAAAGAACTATGAAGTTTCATTAAGTTGAAATGCTTGAAATGTAACTTAATTCTGCATTTTAGAGCACTTATGGTTAGGGTTTTTTTTATGGTATATAAAAGTATGCATGGAGAGGTAAGAAGCATCAGAAGTCCGATATGCAGCATGGAGGTGCCATACAAAAGTAACTGTGTAATCCATTATACATACTATGTTCTTCTCCTAATACATGTTGCTAAAAGCTGGACTCTGAAGAAGTGAGATACATGACTGGATAAAAGGATGCATGGACAGGATAAGGGACAAAATAATTAGACACAGTAAAGGAGGAGCCCTTACAGGAAATTATAGTAAACATCTAAGAAAATTCACAAAATGAAGATTCAAAATAAATGGACCAAACAAGATCAAGGGATAGATGTCTGAGGTATATAGATGAGTGTGTACAGAAGAGAGCACTGGGCTAAGATGGTGGGAAGAAATAAAAAAAAAAATAAAAAAATAAAAAAAATTGGAGAGGCTTGTGCTTCAAAAGCAGATCCAGCCAGTAGCCGGGAACTGTTTGTAATGATTTCCATTTGTTTCTATTTTGTCATTTGATTCTCTGTATAAACTTTTTGTGGCATTTGAGAGATGTTGTGATTCTGTATAATTTCCCACAGTTTATTTCTGCTAACTTTATCAAAGATTTTAACATAGTCTAAGCTATGAATGTATGATTATTAAATCCCTTTTGCTTTTCAGTTAACTGTCATACAACCAAAACGTATTCTACCTATTTATGATTAATAGATTTTTGGGGTATGCCACGTTGTTTATTTCATAACCTGAGCTTTCGGCTGGTATTCTACAACCTTCATCAGAGGTACAGTTTATGATGACATAGCAACAGGTGTCAAGTGTCGTTGGTGTTGTTGGTATTCTTTAAAATTTCTGCTGCCTCTTTCACACATCGAGGCCACCACTGGTATTTTCTCCACAATAGCCTGTTTTTAATGGCAGATTCATTGCTGTTGTTATATTTACAGTGGCGGACACGTTCCTTTAGTCTTTCCACCACATTGCTGCATGTCTGGCTGATGTAAACACTACCACAGCTGCAGGGAATTTCATAAACACCTGTAAGCTGGTGTGGGTGTAATCTGTCTTTTACCCTGGTTAATGACTGGCCAAGTATGCAGTGAGCCTTATATAATATTCATACCTCCACCCGCTTTAGCTTTAACAGTTTCCCAATCTGGTCAGTGATACCATGTATGTATGGGAGACAGGCAAATTTTTTTGGCACTTGGTATCATGGGATAAATTGATGTCTTCCATGGGTTTTGTAGGTCTTAAAACTCCTCTGATGTTGGATTCACTGTAGGTGTTGGCTCGGAATATCCAACATCAGAAGGGTTTTAAGACCTAAAATACCCATGGAAGATGTCAACTTATCCCATGATACCAATGTGCCAAGAAAATTCACCTGTCTCCCGTACATACATGGTATCACTGGCTGGATTGGGAAACTGTTAAACCTAAAGTGGGTGGAGGTGCGAATAGTATATAAGGCTCACTGCAAACTTGGCCAGTCATTAACAAGGAAAAAAGACAGGTTACACCCACATCAGCTTATGGGTTGTAAGACAACTATTTGGTTAATGGGGAATAAGTGATGATGTGAGACATAGTTCTTGATTACTTGAGACCAGACTTCGTGCTTACTACAGTTCTCAAATGATTAATAATCAGCACTAGAAGCCGGTTAATTGAATTTTAATTCGTTCATAGTCACCGTGGGTCGCCAGGCAGGGTCCTCAACCAGTCCGACACAAGAGGTGGATAATTAACTAAGAAAAGTCTTCAAGTATAAGATAATGAAGTTAAGTTCTCCACACATTTATTGAAATAACGTACAACATCGAACCGGTTGGCCACTACCAAAATTTAGATGTTAAAGCTATCGAGACTTCGTCAACCGTAGATCGCTATATTCTTTGATAAAAGTAAAGTTAATAATCAAAATCTGTTTTACACCAAACTACTTCCGACGTCACATTTCACTGTTCTGTTATATTCTTACACTGTTCAACTTTCTGTAAAACACACATTGTTCTTACTAAATAAATTCAGTCTTCTTCACGATGCTTACTACACCACACTGTTCGATTAGTGTCTAGCACAATACGCGACACGAGCCGTCAGCTACCATAGTTCGGCTACGACTGACTTGAAACAATGTATTCATGCGCTCATTTAGGCACTACTTGCGGGTCGGCGGAATGCTACTGTTATGTTACAGGGTGTTTATGAAATTCCCTGCAGCTGTGGCAGGGTTTACATTGGTAAGACAGGCCACACTGTGACGGAGAGACTTAAGGAACATATCCGCCATTACAAATATAACAACAGTGACAAATCTGCTGCGGTTTGCCATGCCATTAACACCGGAAATGTAATAAAATTTCAAGAGGTGACTTCAACTTTCCTTATTTCGACTGGACTAATTACATCCACGTTACTGGTGGCAGGGATAAAACATCCTGTGAAATTATTCTTGACCTTTTCTCAGATCTTAATCCTGAGCAGCTCGTCACTGAACCAACGTGGTGCCACAATGATAACGAAAACATTTCAGATATTCTCATTACGAATAGGCCTGTTATTCACGGAAATTTCTACCACCATGGGAATAAGTGATCATTAAGCTGTAATTGCCACAGTAAAATTAGTAGCTGCGCGCAAAAAGAAAGGATCGTTTACAGGTTCGAAAAGGCCCCAAAGGAGAGTTTAAGAGCGTTTTTGAGGGATAATTACATTACCTTTATAGAAGGAAGAGGGTCGGTTTGAAGAGATGTGGCTTCGATTCATGCATACAGTCAGGGAAGGTATGGACTTATATATACCAAAAAGGACAATCAGGGATGGGAACGATCCCCCGTGGTATACACGTGAAGTTAAAAGGTACTTGAAAAGCAAAGGACGATGTATAGGAGTGATTTAGAAAACTTAGCTGAGACGAGAACATGTTAAGAATGCAATGCGCGAGGTCTTTAATGACTTTAGATGCAACTCACTTTTCAAGAGTCTCAACGAAAACCCAAAGAAATTTTGGTCGTATGTAAAAAAAGTTAGTGGTTGTGACAATATGTCAGTTCTTCTACAAGACGTTCGGGAAGTTGATGACAGCCACGACAAGGCTACCGTATTTAACACCGTATTTAAAAATTCTTTCACTGATAAAAACATGGAAAACATTCCTGCTTTTGCACAGCGTGTAGAATTTGAGATGGATCCAGTTCAAATTGATAGTGTAGGTATCATAAAGCAATTAAAACTCCTGAAGTGGGGGAAGGCACCGGGTCCTAATGGTATACCAGTAAGAGTATTTTCAGAATACGCAGAAGAAATAGAACCATTTCTGTCAGATATATTTCTTAAATCTTTAGAAGAAAGAAAAGTACCTTCTGACTGGAAAATAGCTCAGGTGATTCCCGTTTTCATGAAAGGAGATTGGAGAGGTCCTAGGAATTATCGACCCATATCTTTAACATGTGTGTGCAGTAGAATTCTGGAGCATGTTATACGCTCTAATGTTATGAAGTTTCTAGATGGACACGAGTTACTTACAGCAAACCAACACGGATTTTGGAAGAACCGATCGTGTGAAACGCAACTGGCTCTATTTTCACATGACATAATGAAGGTTATCGATGCAGGATCACAAGTTGATGCTATTTTCTTGGATTTCCAGAAAGCTTTTGACTCTGTACCACACAACCTGTTTTTGGCGAAGATTCGAGTGTATGGTATATGTGATCAGATTTGCGAATGGATACGTGATTTTCTAACTGGTCGGTCGCAGTATGTCGTTGTTCACGGGGAAGCTTCTTCAAAGCTAGATGTTACTTCGGAGGTTTCTCAAAGAAGTGTAATAGGACCACTTCTTTTCTTAATTTTTATAAACAATCTCGGTGACAATGTTAATTGCAAAATGTGATTTTTTGCTAATGCACTTATTTATAGGGAAGTGAGGTGCTCTGACGATTGCTTAGAAATTCAGCGCGATCTGGATGTTATTTCAGAATGGTGCCGTAAATGGCAGCTTACACTTAACTGCAAAAAGTGCAAGGCAATGCAAATAAGTAATAAAAAGACCCCATTTGGTCACGAGTACAATGTCAACAATTCAGTTGTTGACACTGTGGATTACCTGAAGTATCTAGGCGTAACAATACAAAGCAACATGAAATGGGACTTGCACATAACTTCCGTCGTAGGCAAAGCTAATTCTAAACTACGTTTTATAGGTCGTATTTTGAGAAGTTGTAATGCTCATACAAAGGAAATAGCATACAAAACACTAGTGCGTCCGCAATTGGAATACTGTTGTAGATTTTGGAATCCGTATCGCAAGGGATTGATTGACGCGTTAGAGAAAGTACAGAGGAGAGCCGCTCGATTCATGACCACTAATTATAGTCCTTATGTAAGTGTCACAGACGATGTCGTTTTCATTTGAATTTGTTGGAGAATATGCGAAAATCTTTAATTTACGAGTGCAACAAAATACTTCTTCCATCAACCTATTTCGGTCGCAATGACAGGAGGGATAAGATTCGAGAAATAAGATGACGTAATGATACATTTATGTATTCTTTCTTTCCTCGTTCTGTTCGGGATTGGAATGCACTGAATTAAGTTTGATGCTTAACACCCTCTGCCACCCACAGGAATTGTGAATTGCAGAGTATAGATGTAGATGTAGATGTAGATGTAGACATGAGGCTGTTATGGAGAGAAGACCAGTGGTGACCTCGGCATGTGAAAGAGGAAGCAGAAATTTTAAAGAATATCAACAACATCAATGAAGATAGCAGCCTTATACTCTGCAATGCTTGGAATTCGTTGCTATGTCAACATAAACAGTATCTCTGATGAAGGCTATAGAATGTCAGCCAAAGGTTCAGGTTATGAAATAAACAATGTGGCATACCCCAAAAATCTATTAATCCTGAACAAAGACGGCAGTGGAAGTCTTAGGAATCATAGTCCACCTATTCCAATGAAGCTTACAACTGAGTGGCAATTTCCCTATGCACCTGCATTCCCATTTCATGATATTTTTATTATATTAATAATTTTTTAATACAGTATTACTGCTCACCTAATTTTGACCATTAAGAATTTTAATTTTAAATTGGTACATTGTGGTACATTATTTATCATCTTCATTGGTAATTTATTTCAATCCCCGTCTCTTTACACACAAAAGAAAATTTTTCTACTCCCTTATGCTGGAAATCATCTTCCCTTCCTTGTTCTACTAGTAATTCTTATATCAGTATCCATCCCAGCTTCCTCTCGAAAGCCTTATGCACTCCCAGCACACTTATCACTCATCTTCTAACTTCCAGTGACTCCCAACCCAGTTTATTCGTAATATCAATTAGTGATTGTATTCTGTGATAATTTATGCAAATACCCCCTGAAATTCGTTTATCTGATACTGAAAATGTGGGTTTACAAAACTGTGCTTAATATGTTACTTTACACCTTACTAAGAGATAAATATAACAGCTACTTTTTATTTTCCAATATTATTTTCTCTTTTTTTCTGTTGCTTGCCTTCTGTTTCATTTATAGACCTCTGGTTTATTAATTGAAAATCTTTTTCTCACTTAATGAACTGGCATCAAAAGAGAGAGACTATTCGTGTTAGAAGTAGATGTGTAGGTAATTATTAAATAAAGATAAATTAGCAAGAAACTATGCAACTTGTATATTTCAAATCACTGATTTAAAACTTACACCTACAGGTCAAGAAATATCCAGCAAAAGAAGGATCTTGACGGGTGTCAAGAAGGAAAGCCCGTATTCCTCGACACGTCCATGAACATCAGCGACAGTCACCAGTTGTGGAGGGCTTTCACTTTAGAATTCAGTGGACACTTGTTTGATAGAATTGTTACAGGTTGGAATTATGTGAAACAGTTGTCAAGACAGCTGTAATTTTAACTTCCATTATTGCTGATGTGTTCATTTTTCAGACTTTGTGACATATTTATCTAATGAGCCAGGTATGTTACCTCTAATGTGTATAGTGCCTATTATTTGCAGGTAAAGTTTAAGTGAAGTGTTTGCAATACATGACAAGCTGTAAAGGAAAATGGTATGATAATGAATGACATTTATTTTTGCAGTTTGTTAATTTTGTTTAATGCTGAAAAAGCAAGACTTATTTCAATTATGTTGAGTTAGTTTTTGTATTTATATAAACAGTTTATTAGTGATTTATAAATGAATGTATGTAACATGTCAGACTAAATGTTCAAAAGATACTTTAAAGCTGAACCATATTTTGTTAAATTCTAAGAAAACAGAAAAAAGAAATTTACAAATTATGTTTAAGTTCAACCCTGTCACCAATATTGTAAACTGCTGACATAATTTTGATATCCTGTTGAAATAACATGTTGGTTTATTTTAATTCTTGGCTTAGTCTATGACCCATTCATATTAGTAAAATTCCTGTTGTTTCAGTTAACTGGTAGAATTGGTTTAGTTAAATTTTCCATCTTTTGTCATTAATTGTCCATTCCATACTGCAGTCTCTTTGTATTTTAAATTATGAAGTTAAAGTCTCACAAATAAGTACTTACATTTTCATACAAATTGAAACTTCCTCTCTTTCTCAGGTATATCAAAAAATAAAATTCATATTTATATTATTAAATTGTAAGTTCCAGAAAAAAAGATAATGGCTGTATTACCTCTTTCACACTGCCTTGTTATTTCAGCAGAAACCAACTGATTTTCAACTTGAGGCTATATTAAAAAATTTAGAATGTTGTTATCTGCAAAGATTTTTCTGAGATAATGATAATATAAAATTGTATCAGTAATGAAAACACACACATTCAATATAATAGTTCAGTTTAAGCTCATCCTAGAACTATATTGTTAAGTTTTTTTTTAAGGAGTTGCTTAAAAATGCTATGTATGGCATTTTATGCCAGTGCAGTGATGATCATGGGAAGTTTCAACCCATAGAAGAAGAAGTAGGAAATATAAAATTGAGTTCCTCTTTGAAAGAAGAAAGCTGAAACTAAAAATGGTGTCGTTTCAAGGGGTGAAAGGAGCTATTCCTAACAGACATCTGAAAGGTGAGAATGTTGTACACAGATGGGTGGCCAGTTGCATATTACGTAATAACTGCAATAGAAAATATAAGAATAAAGGAAAGGCCATTATGAGAATGATGGGTACTGCTGTAGAGACAACTAGGGAGCACATATCAAGATACAGAACTACTGGCACATTTATTTTTATCTCGCTATTTTGGATCTCTTGATATTTCATCCCCTTGGAAAAAAAAAAAAAATTAAACAATTTCATTTATTGTGCCTACAAAACTGAAGAAAGTGTATTTGATTCTCACCAAATTGCTTTAGTAAATTTGGGATGTGAAAGATATGGAATGTCCCCTAGTACAGTTTAATGTTGCATTCGTACCTACATAACCATAATGGATAAGGGAAACAAGTTTGCTTGGGCGAAATATTGTGTTTGCAGTTGATAGGTATTTTGGAACTATTAGTTTCATTTTTTGTATAGCTCAATTTAGACACCTGCTACAACTACACCTATTCTTAATATCTCCCATTCTCATGTTTTACTGCTGGTTTTAAAATTTAATAAATTTTCTTTCCTAATCCTTGTTGTAATTCTATTCATATACTATGATCTCTTCTTTTTAATGAAAATAAGTGCTAATATTATCTAAAAATGCACTTTCCATAAATGTTGCAGCATAACTATTGAAAATAGTTGCTTGCTTACTTCTGACTTTCTGCTTTTATCTGTGTTGTAACTAAGAAATCACTGGATTTTACATTGATGTTTTGCTAAAAGAGAGAAAAAAAAAAAAAGCCTTTAATTTTTACATTCTGGTGTTGCATCATTTAAAATATCTGGTTTGTTTTTGAACATTGCAAATATTTTAGTTTTGCAGAATATCTCTGTTTGTTCTTTAACTGGATTAATTTTTGTGTATACGTATGTGCATGATAAGTTTTAAATATTCATGTATAAAACAGTTACATATGTAATGACTAAAGCCTTGATACAGGAATACTTCTTTTTATGAAAGTGGTATGATATAGAAACAGTGATAATAATATTTTAATGGATACAAGAAAAGTCCAGAAAAGTGAATTTAATAAAATTCTTCAGTGTGTGGTTATACATTACTCATAAAGAATTCAGTCTGGAACCTCTTGTAAATTCACTTAATGTTGTACCTATGATAAGATTTCTCTCAAGGGTTGTTAGTGTTTAATTAGTTCTTTCAAGTCCTAACTATTCTGCTAGTGATTTTATATGAATATAATATCAAGAATACCATGAAGTTATATCCAAATGGGTATTAATATTCAAATTCACATAGTGCATTACCCATTATTTCAATGAATAGGAAATTTACATTTAATTTTTTTCAGAGTTCCTTTATAGTTTACACTTTTCCCATCTATATGATGGATTAGAAGCATCAACAGTAAATAGATTTCCAATGTTTTTGAATTTCATGAGTATCACTTAATTCAACTTGTTGGTAAGCCACAAAAATCAATAATTTATAGTTTCCTTCAATGTGATTTTTTTAAAAAAAAATATAGTTGAATAATTTCTTATAGTGAATTCCACATTTTGGAAACATTCTTTGATTTTGTACATGGAATAGTTTTAATTCACCTGTTAAACTTTCTTAGTACCAATTTCAATGAGGTTTTAAAAGTACAAGAAAAGAAATGTACGATAATTTCCAGGAGTCTGTTTCAAATGGCTGGCATATAAAACTTCCAGTTTGATGTTTAATTTTAACAATTCATAACTATTTTATTTGTATGGAGCTAGTATTATCACGATGATGCTTTTAGGCAATCAAAATGGGGAGAAATATAGAGAACAGACAGATCACTTTCCAGAGATGGAGGCAATGATAAACACAAAACGACCAACACATTTCACAATATTCATGCAAGGGGATCAGATTTTCACAAACCTGATTCCTTAGCCACTTTTATGTGTACATTAATAAGGTTTCACCTTTCTGTGTTCGTTACAGCCCTTCTACCTTCATCCCTCATAACTGATGGACCCAGTCACCATATTCTTCCTTATTTAACATTATCATGAGGTATATAAAGAGCATGTTGATAGGTACTCAAACACCTTTCAGTTCTCACTAAGGCCTCTCATCGCCTGGCCAATAAAAATGCCATATAAAAGAAAATTGTGCAGTTAGTGTTACAAGAAACAATGTTACAATTCAAAATGATTGAACAAGCGAAGGAAAGTAAACCAATCACTTACTAGAGCTGTAGGCAAGGGGCTGAATGGATTGAAGATCAGAAGGACACCGGCATTCAATATTTCAGGTAACCCCTTAATAATTTAAATGAGAAATATAAAGAGCCTTTTACCATGCTTGACTAAGTCTATCAAAACTATTGTCGTTTTGTTGCAGCCTCCTTATTTTCAAATTTGATTAGTAATTTGTTACTGTCACTATTCTTAGTCTTGGAAATATTGTATGGAATTTGGAAGTACACTATTAATGCATTAAACCTGTGGAGATTGCTGGTATTTACTGCTAATTTTCATTCATTTTTTTGGTAATTTCACTGTTGACATGTGCAAAGCCTCACACTATTGACACATTCCTGTGGCTCCAGTTGTCTGCTGCTTAATGTTTAGAATAGTCTTCTGTTATATATCAAGCAGCAATGAATCGAAACTTTTTTTTCTCTAAAGATGATCGGTTAAGTTATCTTCATCTGTTGCATTTTACCAATGTGTTTAAATTTCTTACATATTACTGATATAATTACACTCGCGTAACTGCAAACAGATAATTGAAGATTATTCTGCCCTTCAGTTCATCCTTTCTTTGTAATTTGGGTCTTATCACATAACACAATTTAAAGCCCATATGTACATATGTTGGAACAATTTTTTTTTATATCATCATGTTTTTGTTTTCCTTTTGTTGTACATGTGAGCAAAAGCATATTGCATAGTTATTATTTCATAATTTTTATGTGTGTATACCATACAAAACAAACTTCTATTACATATTAAATTTCAGCATACAGTTGTGACATCTGATCAACATTACATGGTGTTACTTGATGTAAAGTCTCCAAGCCATATGCTTAGCATATAGTCCTCAGTGCATCAGCATTTGCTCCTTAAAACTTTTTGGAAATTCCTCTTTTGAAAATTGTAGCCAAACTTACCCTAACCTTGATAAGCTTCAGTCATTGGAGTCAAGGAAGATAAAATTATTCAATGTTCCTTGTTGGAAACTGGATCAGTTGTGAATTGTCAGGGGAATGTTCTTTCCAGGATTTTCTCCATTCAGTGATTAAATCTATTGAGAGTTGCAGCTCTTTCCAGAGTGATTCAACATGATTTTAAGTTTATTGCACAGCATAAAAATGAACGTTTTCATTCTTGGGAGGGGGAAGTGTTTACTACAACAAAAAGTCACTAAGGGAAGCTAACAATACCACTTCACACAAATTTTAATTCATTTGTATGTTGTTTCCTCTCACTGGAGTATAATATTGAGCAAAGGAGAGCTTCTATGCGTCAGTTGCTTCTTTCTACCTTGTGAGGAAGTTTACTCTTAGTATTAATTTCCTGAGAAGTTAATGCAATATTATTTAAATGACACAGACCAGTTAAGAGTAACCCTAGTTATTTTGGGTAGAAATTACTTGAAAAATTGGTTCCATCAACTGCCACCTTGCTTCATTCCTTCAATTTTATACTGATTCATTTGTGAAAGTAGCCCTTCAGAAGGTTGGCAATTTACTCCCATAGTATATGATTTCTGACATAATGCTAGGTTGTCTGTACCTTCTTTGAGTTTATCTGGCATATCATGGACAAAGTTGAATTTGATTTTTGAAATAGGCAGTTATCAGAGTTCTGTTCAGCAAAACGACAGAATGTCAATACAAACACAAATTGTCATATGTTGCTGCTACAAGCTTCACATAAGCTGCTACTGATTTGTGTCCATTTTTGTGTCCAGATTCAATAATACCTGATTGTAACAATTCCAATTTTTTTCTGTGGTCACCTTGAACAACTGAGATGATACTTAGGCATTTAAAATCTGCAGCGATTAAATCTACAGTAGGCATGCAGAAATAAATTTGTCCCTTTTCCCCTTTATTTTACTTTGAGCCAGGTGTGTTCCTCTACTGAACTGCATTCACGTTTAGATTGTAATGGTTTCTTTTTCCATTGACATACATTACTAATCAATTGAAACAAATCTGCTTGACATTTCTCCATAAGGAAAAAAAAAAATGAGTTATAGATCTGTCTGGTGAGACATAGGTTGATACACACAGCACTTAAAATTAATGATACAGGAATCAGTTGATTTTCTTACTATTTGTTTCAATACCTGCTAGTCAAAGTAAAATTGCATTTGAAATGTGATTTTGTGGCTAGGGAAGGCATTATTCCCATTTGAAAGGCTTTCTGCTTTGCAAGCACAATTCTGTATGCTTAGCAGTGGTACCAAAACTTATAACTCCATCAAAACAAATGACCAAGAGAAGAAGAAAAATCTTGTGTTGTCTGCCATGGTAGTCGAAGTATCAGTGGACTGTATATATATATTATTTATGATATCCTTTTAACATCTATACCTATGGTTCAAAATAAAATGTGAGATGTTTAAAGATTTTAATGCTTTCAGTGTAATTATTTAAATCTATATTTCCACTCATATGCACAAATGATTGTACCTGAACTTTTGTCATCTGTGTTATGAATTTCATATTTGTTTATTAGTGAAGTATATAACGATTTCAATAGATCCTAATTTTACACTGTATATTGTTGTACTAAGGCCGGAATTAAAATTGTCAGCAGCATGTATAACTCTTGACTTTGTTATGAAGAAGATGGTTATTAATGTGTTTCATGTGAATATTTATATTTTTTTTTAATCAAGAAAGCAACATTGTATTTTATATATGATGCCATAGCATCATATAATATAACATGTAAACCTTGAGCTCGATATAAGCATCCTGAAGTGTTTTCCAAAGTATTCTTGATCTTAAATGTAGCATTCAGATTTAATTATTGTTGTGATGTCCTTTGTACGAAAGTATCATTTGAAATTTTTTTTTTTTTTTTTAAATGGTACCTTTAGGTATAAAACCGATTTATTAATTAATTGATATACCTTTCAATTTATGAAAATATAAATTTCAAACAGGTATCACAATAAACTCACTATTAAAACAGATGCAAAGTAATTTCTCACCCTATCAATATTTTCAAATTCCCTATTCACAGAATTAAGCTTATTTCATAGAGCTGCTCTCTCTCTCTCTATCTGTGTGTGTGTGTTGCTTGATTAATTATTAATTAGTGTATTAATGTGGTGTGCAAGTTATATATAGAGTAGAAAACTATATTTTGTGGTACCTTTTCAAATCCCCTATTCACAGATTTAAACTTAATGTCATAGAGCTGCTCTCTCTCTCTCTCTCTCTCTCTCTCTCTCTATGTGTGTGTTGCTTGATTAATTATTAATTAGTGTGTTAATGTGGTGTGCAAGTTATATACAGAGTAGAAAACTATATTTTGTGGTACCATTCTTCAAGTTTGTAATTAACCACACGGAAGTAGTATATTTTAATGTCTTTTCCTCCCCATATAGCGAAAGATTCTTTTCTACAAAAGATGAAATTTCATGATAAATTGGCAAGTGTCACTCTCTACAAACAAATAAGTTTCTTACAGCATTCTGGAAATTAAATATTATTACAGCTTACAGTAAACTGCACCCTCTTGTTTAGCAATATTGGTCATATGTAAGTGCAACTGCCCCAAATACAAAATAAGATCATGACTAGCTGACCAATTATGATTATGGTTTTTTGTTAGTTTTCTGTAGTTGTGTCCTGGGGTGGAACGCTAAAGTGCAATTAAGTCATTCTGATGAATGCCAGTATTATCTTTTAGGTGTTTTGCTTCTAGAGATTGTAGGCCAGGTTATGTATCACAGTTGTGTCGATGATGCAGTAAGGGTGTACAGCTTGAGTGATTGATTGTATTCTGGGATGTACACGCTAATAGTCAGTTGTAGCAGACTACATGGCAAACTGATGGCATCAGTTGGAAACAGTGTATTTCATGTGTTAAAATGCAGGTGACTCGTAGCTTGGCATAAACAGCAGGTAAGTCTCCGTTGGTGACCCTACATCTCAAGAAACAGTGCCACTTTGTCTTGGAAGCAGCAGATTAACACTCGAGAATCAAGGTGTCACAATTAGCAGACACAGTGGGCTCAATGCTGCAATGTGTAAGTTTCTGTGTTTTGACACTACCTTTTTCACATCATTGACCTAAGCTATTCTGTGGTTGACACATTAAGGCATTCCCTCTGTCTAAACCTATGAGAGTCTTTTATACTTTCCACTACTTTTGTATATTGCAGAATGCTCTGACTGTCCTGCATGGTGTTTCAACATAATTCACCTTGATTTTTGGGTCCAGAAAGTCTGTGTCCAGTGAGGCATAGTTAATGTGTTTGCTATCCTATTAATTGTTTTACAGAGATTTGATGCACAGAAACAGAATAATTATATACATAGGATCCTTTCTTGGCTACAGCTATTGTTACTCATTAAAAAAAATTTAACTTGTTTGCTTGGTTCCTTTGTTGCATCCTGCAAGTATGCAAATACAGTGCAGTGTCCATAGTTGTTCACACTATCAAATGGATGTTGAGTCAATTTTGTTTATTCGACAGATAGCAATGCTATTGGCAAATTACAAAAGATGAATTTCCACAAAATTCTAGCAAGTGTTATTGCCTAAACGCCGTAAGTTTCTTATAGCATTCAGAAAATTAAATATTACATATTTTGAGTCCAATTAAGAATTTTAATTGGTTTTCCATAATCATCTAGGTTGTTTCTGGGACAGTATCTCATCTATACCTCAAGAGCTACACTTTCCTCAAACAATAGAATAAATATGCAATCTTCAATGTTTTGCCCAAAGTCTTCAGTCATGTTTTAGGTTGAATTAAGCTTACTTATGACTGAATACTCTGGTTGTTAATGAAAACAAACAAGTTAGTCACATTACGGAGATATTATATTATAGATGTTATTCTTTTTTGTTTGCATTTGCAGTGTGGCATTTTGATTGGTTGTACAAAACACATTTCCACGCTTCACTCAGTATGGAACCCCCGTATTTGCTTATTTATGATGGATGTTTAAATATTTCAACTGCTTCCCAGACTATAAACAGCACATAACCTTTTGATTTTCTCTATACCATCATCACACCTAGTGTTGTTCTTGCAAAATATATTCTGTGACAACTGATTTTGTTGGTTGACTTGGTTATGTATGTCATTGGTGTTCTTAATTCTTACTTTGACTGGCCTCTTTGTTTCTCCTATGTGTACGTTTCCACACTGGTGAGAAATCTTGTCTACTCCCAGGCCTGTTTTATATTGATGTCTTTGACTGATTTGATCATTTGTTTTATCTAAATTTTACTGTTAAAAATTAGTCTAATACCTTGCCAGTAAAAAAATCTATTTTGTTGTGAGACATTTTACATGAGGCAGCAAAGTCCAATCTATCTTTGTTTTCATATCTTTTGTCGTGGAAGAATGCATGTGAAATGAAATATCTGCTGAAATTATTTTTATGGAGAACTTGAGGAACGCGTTGTTTCTCCTTGAAAGCAGTGTTTTTAAACGAGGTTGTGATACAATTTTGCTCTATGATATTCATTAGCTTGTGATAGTTTTTCATAGATGGACAAGGCCAGGTGACCATCCCATTTTCTCTGTATTTACACATCAAAAATGAACAGGTGTCCCACTCATTGTGTTTTCATTGTAAATTTGGTATTGTCGCATGTGCTTGTTTATGTGGTACAGGAGCGTGATAAATTCTTCCTCTCCATCTGGCCATACTACAAATATGTCGTCATTGTTCATGAGCCAGACTACTGGGTTCTTAGTTGCAGAAACAATTTCTGTACATTCAAATTTTTCCTTGTAAAGAGTGGCAATTACCCGAAAAAGTGGACTACCAATCGCTACGTAGTCCTGTTATTCATAGAACTCACCTTGGCACTAAAAATTTTTTTAAGTGAGGCAATGATATAATAACTTTACCCAATGGTAATCCATTTCTTTGTGGATGATGATCTGTTCTTCATCCAGACTATTTGTTAGATTGAACATAAGTGATCACATAATTCATATAGCAATGGACCTCTACCCCATCCTTCCTTGCCATTCCTCCACTCCCCCTCCATTTACTCCTTCCATAACTAGTGGTAGTAACGGCAGGATCTTGTGGCAAACTGACTGACACATTTTAACTTTTTGTTTAGGAAAAAATGATGGTTCCAGTGAAACTGGAACAGAATTATTTACACATATATATAGAATACTGTGCATTTCCATATTTCTGTAATGATAAGAACTTCACAAACAACTTTTAACCAATTTATAAGCAGCAGAGACAACTTCCGAAATGATGTCATGCAGTTAGTTGCTAGTGAGGACCATATTTTCTTAAAGTTTTATCCTGTCGCCATTATACCTTGTTCACTCTCAACTGGCATGCCAAGGTCATGTGCCTCCTCTCCCGGTGTTTCACCTCACCACCCCTACACATTCTCTTTCCCTCTGAGCAGACCGCTGCCTACAGGCAGGCAGGAGGTATTGTCGTGGTTATACCAATACATCATTAAAAAATGCTGTAAGTGAAATGGCGTCAGATGGTTGTTATATTAGGTGGCAGTCAAAATCAGTAATTTTTGATGTGTATAAATTTATGATGCTAGAAAACACTGAAGAGAAAGTTAATATACTTTTTAGGGAACTGCAAAAAATCACAGAAGCGTGTGGCGTATCGTTACAAATAGTGCAGCGTCTATGTAGTGAAGCCAAACTGATGTTCCAGCGCCATGCTTTTAAAATTCGGTCACGGAGATGGATGACTTACGGAAAGATATCATTCCACATTCTGTACTAGAATTTTATGATTGAGACGAATATCCAACCATAAGAAAATTGAGGGAGATACTGAAAGAGAAAATTAAATACTCTGGAGGTGTCACTTCTCTCCATAAATTACTAAAAACACTGTATTCAGATACAGAAAATGTAATGATGGTAGACATTTTCTGAAAGAAAGGACAGACATTGTTGCAGCATGGGCCAAATTTTTAAGAAAAATGCATGATTTAAGCAAAGAACATCCTCTTCGACCTATCGCCTACCTTGATAAGATGTGGGTAAATCAAAATCACACAAGGAAGTTTATTTGGCAACACGCTAAATGAAAGGGTGGCTTCAGGGTTTCTGTAGGTAAAGGCTCTCGATTAATAGTTTGCTGGGTGAGCAACTCGTGGATTCGTTGAAGGGGCTGGTTTAGTGTTTCAATCTAAAAGTTCTGGCGAACAAGAAATCAGTAGTGAAGTGTTCAGAGAATGGTTTCCTAACTTACTTAAGAGTCTGGAAGAAGTGTGTGTCCTCGTAATGGATAATGCAAGTTATCACTCAAAACTACTCACTATCACTTTCATTTCAAAATTTATAGGTGTTTCGAGAATTAACTTCCACTGGAAAACGCATCTAAAAATTGGATTTAATTCTTGAAATGTCTTGTGCATAGTGACTGGAAGCAGTAAATTTTATTCATCATATAAATAATTTTTATCTTTATTAACATATTAAAGGGGTGTAAGGGTTTGGGAGAGACTACTAGTCTTTTCCAACCAAATGTCAACCTCTTCTTCACGTGGTGCACCCTGTTTGCACGGACGAGGCTCTGGCGACTGAAAGATTCCCGGTATAAGGAGTCACCCACTGCTTGCCAACGGCCTCCGAAAGGAGGGCGGAAGAGCGGGAAGCGGTTCAGGGCACCCTCTTGCCCTTGGGGTTGGAAACGGCCCGTAAAGGCGGATGAATCGGAAATGATCAACGGCATGGGGATGCAGAAGGGAACGGGAAACCACTGCATTAAAGAACCAAAGGGTATCCCGAGGACATGTAATCCTCTCAAATTACATATATCATGATGGCTTCTTCCTGGGTAAAATATTCCGGAGGTAAAATAGTCCCCCAATCGGATCTCCGGGTGGGGACTGCTCAGGGAGGAGTCATCAGAATGGATAGAAACATTCTACGAGTCGGAACGTGGAATGTTAGAAAGTCTGAATAGGGCAGGTAGGTTAGAAAACTTAAAAAGGGAGATGAAACAACTTAAGTTAGATGTTGTTGGGATTAGTGAGATTAAATGGAAGGACACACAGGATTTCTGGTCTGGGGAACATAGGATAATTAGCACACAAGCTGTCAATGGAGTCACTGGTGTAGGATTTGTAATGAACAAGAAAGTAGGGAAACGGGTGAGTTATTATGAACAATTTAGTGACAGGATTATTTTGATGAGGTTAGAAACTAATCCCGTCCCAACCACATTAGTACAAGTATATATGCCAACGCCACAGGAAGATGATGAAGAAATAGAAAAAATATACGCTGAAATTGAAGAATTAATCCAATATGTGAAAGGGGAGGAAAATCTAATAATCGTGGGTGATTGGAATGCAATAGTGGGAGAAGGAAAAGAGGGGAATACTGTAGGAAGTTTTGGTTTAGGAGAAAGAAATGAGCGAGGAAGCAGGTTGCTAGAATTTTGTGAAAGATATAGCTAGTAGTGGCGAACACACTGTTTAAGAACCATGCAAGAAGAATATACACCTGGAAACGTCCTGGGGATACAGGCAGATATCAGCTAGATTATATCATGGTCAAACAGAGATTCAGGAATCAAGTTCTAGACTGTAAAGCGTACCCAGGAGCAGACATAGACTCGGAACATAATTTGATAGTAATGAAGTGCAGGCTGAAATTCAAGCGAATAAAGAAGCAGAACAGACTCGAAGTGAATAAACTGAAACAATCTAGCACAAGAGAAAAATTTGCAGAAATGGTAGACTTAGGTCTAAGAATTAACTGTGAAAGGAGCTCAACCGAGGATGAATGGAATGCATTAAAGACAGAAATAATGAAAGCTGGCAAAGAAACCTTAGGCTTTAAGGAACAAGCTGCCCGAAAACCTTGGATCACAGAAGAAATTTTGCACCTGATGGATCAGAGAAGAAGGTACAAACTTGCTCAGGATGAAGCAGGAAGAGAGCAGTACAGGCAATTTAGAAATCAAATAAATAGGAAATGCAAAATAGCAAAGAAAAATGGCTACAAGAAAAGTGTGAAGAAGTAGAAAAGGAAATGGTCGTAGGAAAAGTAGATGTTGCATATAGAAAGATCAAACAGAATTTTGGAGAAATGAAGAAAAGAGGTATGAACATTAAAACTGCCGATGGGATAGAGCTAACCGATGGAAGGAATACATTGAGAAACTGTATGATGGGGACGACTTGAACAATAGTGTATTGGAAAAGGAAGGCGATGTCGACGTTGATGACTTAGGAGATCCTGTTTTGAGGACGGAATTTAATAAAGCTCTGAATGACTTGAAAGCAAATAAGGCAGTTGGAATTGATGAGATCCCTGCAGAACTTCTTAAATCTCTAGGAGAGGAAGGAATTGAAAGATTATTCAAGCTGATATCAAAAAGTTATGAAACCAGAGAAACTCCAACTGATTTTAATAAAAATATCATCTTCACACTTCCAAAGAAAGCACTAGCCGACAAATGCGAGAATTATCGCACCATGAGTCTAACATCATATGCTTCAAAATTACTGACCAGAATAATATACAGAAGGATGGAAAGGGTAGTGGAAGATATAGTAGATGAAGATCAGTTTGGGTTTAGGAAAAATCGCGGTACCAGGGAAGCAATTCTGTCTTTAATATTAATACTTGAAGGGCAGATAAAGAATAACAAAGATATTTTTATGGCATTTGTTGATTTAGAAAAAGCTTTTGATAATGTTAGGTGGGACAAGATGTTCAAAATTTTAAAGAAGTCAGGTCTAAAGTATCGAGATAGAAGAATACTCTATAAACTATATAAGAATCAAGTGGCTGTAATAAAAGTAGAGAAACACGAGAGACATGCATCAGTTAAAAAGGGTGTGAGACAAGGTTGTAGTCTATCCCCGTTAATATTTAACTTGTATGTAGAAGAAGCAATGAAGAAAGTCAAAGAAAAATTTCCATGTGGCATAAGTTTACAGGGAGAAAAAAATCAATATGCTACGATTTGCTGACGACATTGTCTTATTAGCAGAGAGGGCTGAGGATATTGAGAAATTATTGAATGGCATGAATAAAATACTGAAGGAAGATTTTGGACTGAATATAAATCAAAGTAAAACAAAAGTGATGAAATGTAGCAGAAATGATACCAATACTAGCAAATTAAATATAAAAATAGGATCTGATGCAATAGGAGAAGTGAGCGAGTTCTGTTACTTGGGAAGCAAAATTACAACCCATGGCCGAAGCAGGAATGATGTTAAAAGCAGAATAGCACTAAGAAAAAGAGCCTTCATGAAAAAGAGAAACCTTTTAGTTTCAAATATTGATCTAGGAATTAGAAAGAACTTTTTAAAACTCTATGTGTGGAGCACAACACTTTATGGTAGTGAAACATGGACTTTAGGAATACCGGAAAGAAAGAAACTTGAAGCATTTTAAATGTGGTGCTACAGAAGAATGCTGAAAATTAGGTGGACAGACAAAGTAAGAAATGAACGAGTTTTGGAAATGATGGTTGAGAAAAGAAGTTTATGGAAGAAGCTTACAGGAAGAAGAGACAGGCTTTTAGGTCATATTTTGAGACATGCTGGATTGGTTAATTTGTTAGTGGAGGGAACAGTCGAAGGTAAGAACTGTAGAGGTAGACAGAGATTAGAATATATGAAGCAGATAATTGAGGACGTGGGTTGTAAGGGGTATGTAGAAATGAAGAGGTTAGCACAGGATAGGAAGGGATGGAGGATTTCATCAAACCAGTCTAAAAACTGACGACAGCAAAAAAAAAAAAAAAAAAAATATTAAATTGAAGTTGGTAAACACACGATTTCTATGACACACGTTTCACTAATTTCGCTCATGACAAATAGATAAAAACTTGATTGTAATAAAGAAATCAACACATCAAATGCAACATATTATATTACATATGTTGTGAGGATGATTGCACATACGCGGCAGCTGTTTTCCCCTCCGCCTATAGGGGCAAGGGAAGTGGAGTGGGGATAGAGCAGAGTGACCTTGACCCACCTCTCCTTAACTGAACATAGTATACAAGATCTAGTGATTAGATACCACACTGAATCATCTGATTGGCCAACATGACTTAACATAATGAAAGGTGATGAAATATGGGGAAATAATACTGCAAAAGAGCTAGCAGTATGAAATGAGTGAAAGGAAAATTTTACAGCTTATATTATCTGTTCTGCATGTATTACTTTGAGTCTGTTGTTTTGAAAATGTGAATTGGGGAAAGTACTAGATCTTAACATGTTAAAAAATATAAGCTAGATTAGTACAAAATCATACTGACCTTTTTTGTACTGTACCCATTTATGCATTGTGTGTAAACACATTCCGAATGCATTAGAAGCTAGTAAAAATATACCACAGTTTACAAAAGAATGTTTTAAATATGAAGCGCCTGCAATTAAGCTGCACAATACAGGGTGTTTCAAAAACAATATACGTATTTCGAATGCATATATTTATTAAACTGTAAGACATACGAATATGAAACTTTACACACATATTTACGAACCTCTTAAGTTCAGATTACAGATGTTCAATATGTCCTCCATCAGCCCCACAAACAATATCACATCGATACTCAAATTCCTCCCATACTCGTGCAAGCATGTCCTTCGTCACTGATGTTACGTCAGTACGGATCCGGTTCCTCAAGTCCTCAAGGTTCTGTGGGAGTGGTGGTACGTAAACGTTGTCTTTAATGAAACCCCACAGGAAGAAGTCACAGGGTGTCAAATCCGGTGACCGTGGAGCCCAGCTGATGCATGCTAAGTTGCCAGCTCCTTGACGACCAATCCAACGGTTCGGTAGAGTTTCATTCAGATATTCACGTACTTGGCGACTCCAGTGAGGGGGTGCCCCGTCTTGTTGAAAAATGAAGTTGTCTTCATGTAGCCTCGGAAACGAGCAGTTTTGTAACATAGCGAGATACTGCTGACCGTTAACCGTGTTTCCATCAATGAAGAATGGGCCGTAAACAGATGATCGGGATATCGCACAAAACACATTGACTTTAGGTGAATCTCGTACATGTTCAATGACTGCATGTGGTTCTGTAGACCCCAAATTCGAACATTGTATTTGTTTACCTGACCACTAATATGGAAAGTCGCTTCATGACTGAAAACGATGCGTTGTGTGAAAGTGTTATCATTGTCAATAGCATCATTAATCTCGTTACAAAATGCCACACGTTTCCATTTGTCATCAGGACGCAGAGCTTGTAACAACTGTAACTTGTACGGCTTCATAACGAACCGACGTCTCAAAACACGCCAAATTGTTGTTGTAGGTAGTTGTAACTCCCGACTGGCACGACGAGTTGATTTTGAAGGACTACGTTGGAAAGCAGTTTGAATTCGTGCAACATGTGCCTCAGAAACATGAGGGCGGCCAGGACTCTTTCCTTTACATACACATCCGGTATCTACAAACTATCGATACCATCTACGAATGTTCCACCCATTCGCAGGATGCATTTGGTACCTCAACCTGAAACGTCTTTGCACTGTAATCACGGAATTGCACTTCGCAAACTCGATAACACAAAATGATTTCTGCTGTGGAGTAGCCATTTTAAACATATGACGGTTACCAAGAATAACACAAGATGACTGACATCTAGCGGCTATTAAATAAACTAGACTATGTATTCGTTTCGCCAATAGCCGAGCCGGGGCGCAGCGATCGATAGTTTGGACAAAAGAATACTTTGTAATATGTATATTCTTTTTGAAACACCCTGCATGATTTGCTGATAATCATGTTGATCTTTGTTCACTTGATATGCAAGGACCTCACTGAGCTTAGATTAAAAGACATTGGGTAGACATCATCAGACAAACAAAAACAATTGATCACACATCCTTGTGCTAGGCTATTGCTTGTCATTTGTTCAAGATCTTGCTGGTGAAAGATTCCAGAATCCAAATGAGGTACCCATTTTTAAGTGATAGTGACTAATGCTGACACTAATGAACCAATTCCACAGTATTTCATGATTAGGAATAATTCTTTGTTCCACTGCCTATTAGCGTTTAGTCTTACAAAAGGTGAAATAATGTGGTCTTATGAAGAGAGAACCACACTTCTCACTGGGTGGCACTGTCACAAATGTAACGTATTCCAAACACCTGTGACTAACTTGCCTACTTTTGAATTTAAATGATTTTTAAGTTTTTTAAAGCAATTTACGTACTTGCCTAATTCTGGTTTTCATGAATTTTTATTTTAAAATTTCAAAGTTTGAGGAAATAAGTTTTTTTTTTGGGCATTTTACCCAGTAATTTACTCTAGTCTCTGACCCCTGCAAATACAAAATAAAATTTCCACTCCCTTATGGCTGAAATCAGGTGCTAGTTTGTGCTCTTGGTTATACCTTCCCTTCTATCTACTATTACTAATTCTACAAATATCCACCCATGTCTCACCACCAATAATTACCTTTTCACTTCCAGCATTCTCTTTACTTATCTCCTTCATCATATCAGTTACTGATCATTACAGTTACTAACTGTGAAGTTAGTCAGCAAAACTTCATTTCATTAGTGTGCTAAAGGAAAAATAATACCTGAAAGGCTCCATCAAAATACCAGAAAGTTGGTGTCGAGTTCAGTTGTGGTTATTAAAAACAGGCACAGAAAATGATGGTTCCAATACTATTTATAGCTTGGGGGGGGGGAAGGGCTCCCCCCCCAAGCTCTAAACATTTTGGATGCACTGGAGCAGCAGATGCTGGATATCTTTTAGGTCGGAATCTTCACAGTTTGAAGAATTACTGACACTGTTCACACCATATTCAGAAACACAAGAGGCACCTCTTACTGCAAATATCAGTGCAAGGGAAAGATTGGTCATTGCTTTATGATTTCTAGCCACTGGAAATACTTATTGTGATTTAAACTTCAACTCCTTAATCTCAGCATCTCCCCATACTAAAATCTTACCAAAAACATGTAGTGCTATTTATATATGCCTTTTACATAGGAAACAGATTTACTTATAATTAATAAATCTGCTGAAACATACTGAATTATCTTATATGAGTATATCAATTATGTTTTGGTTTAAATATTATGAAATCTTTTGTGTCCCCATCTCTCTTTTATATAGTTGTAAATCAGAGATTCAACCAGTGGTCTGCGAAGATGTGGTAGGTGTTCCACAGGAATAACATTATTATTAATTTAGTTGATAAATAAACACTAAGAGTTCCTTTTTAATGGTTTCTTTGTGTTTTCACAACAGTTTTTGTTTAGGAGTTCAGTAAATGCTTTTAAATCTATTACATTATAATGGAACAATAAAAAATGTCCCAAGTGTTAATAATATACAAATAAGCAGGCCCATATTAGTTCAAATTATTTTTGACATCCTACTTGTCCTCTGATAGAAAAAGGTTGTGAAATGCTGCTTTAAATTATATTCTCCATCAGGTGTGGCTGGTGTTTCAGGTGATTGCAACTTCTTTTGATGAAGTTAACTGGAAACCTTGTGGTGGGATAATCCTGATTATACCTGTAGTGATTGAGATGGAGAATATGGTTGAATGGGATAATTTTCTGATTGTTGAGGTGACTAAGTGAGAGTGATGATATGGTGAAAGATGAAAATTTTAATTACTTAAAGTAATAATTTTTTTTACAAAAGCTTTAATTTAATTGCAATGTAGCACAAGCTCCAGTGGAAATTTCCCTACACACCATTTTCCCACTTTCCTGTACCTTCCTACTTTTGCCCTCTACAAATTTCAACATAAATTCTTTCACTGTTTTTAGAAATTATTTATCATTTCTCTTGGTATTTCCAGAGCATTCTTTCTCTGCATTCCCTCCAACTCCTGTATTTGGTACCCAAAATGGAGATCCCATACTATAGCACCATATTCAAGCAAAGGTCTGACCAAAGTTTTTTAATACAATTTCCATACTTCTCTGATACATAGCCTCTACTCTTGCTCCAACAAGTGAAGGATTTTGACACCTTTTCCTACTACCTGTCCAATGTGCCTGCGTAGTGTAATTTGTTGTCAAATGTTATGCTAAGGTATTTGCATTTTAGGTCTTCAATAAGTGATTCTTTTCCCACCTTTAATCACAGTCAACCTTTAGTTGTTTTTTTTATCTGTGTACCTGATAAGCTGACTCTTTTTTTGCATTTACCTTCCTCCCATGTTTACCTACTCAGCTAGATATCCTTTCCACATCACACTGCAGCTGTTTAGTCTTTTTGATCGTATTATATAGTATCATGTTATCTGCAAACATTCTAACTTCTGATAGAAAACCATTAACATAATCATTCATTATAATAACGAATATCAATGGTTCCAATACACTACCCTGTTGCACTCCCACTCTTAACATCCACGTCTTTTTATATTAAGTTTCCTACCTAACTTTTTGCTTATACCTTTCAAGAATTCTTCTGCCCAGCACATCACTCTTTCATTCATTCCAATAGTTTTTACCTTATTTAGCTTTTATGGCTCACTCTTTCAAAAGCCTTTGAAAGATCTTGTTCTACACTTTAAATTTGGCCTCCCTTGTCCATTTCATCTGAAATATCTTTCATATTGCCTATTAACCAAGATTTGCATGAATATCCTAGCCTAAAGCTATGTTGCCGACTTGAAAAACACTTATGTTCCTCACAGACTTATCTGATGTGGTTGCATTTTAATTTTTCTGTCAATTTACCTACCACTGATGTCAAATTGACTGGTCTGTATATTTGTCACTCCCTCACTTTTGGAGTGGTACTAGTGTCATACTTTACCAGTCATTTGGCAAGCAGTAAGTATCTGGAATCAATTTAAATAACATTTCAAAATGAGGTACAAAGTTACATCTGTAACTTCCACCAGTAATTGTTCATTCTTATCTTTTATTATTGTATCTTTAATAGGCTTGCTTTTACTGCAGTCAGCTTATGCTTTACAGCTCAGATACACTTCCTCAGGTATGTCCATTTATGTTAACAGATTTTATTACCAAAGATTGCTGAGGTTAGAGCCTCAGTACACTTCCGAAAGTAAGGAATAATGAATGATGGTGGCAGCATTTCAATGAAAAATGTTATATTTTAGAGTTCCTTGTTTATTCTTAATCATGGCAAAAATATTTTACACAAACCTTCTTTAAACATGCTTCTTACTTATATTCAGAAAATGCTAAAGCCAACTACATCTTTTATTTCTGTTATAAAGACTTAATACCACATTTACCAAGGTATATTTGGAATCTTGACATACCACACACGACAGAGAGAGAAAGAAAGAAAATTTGGCTAACTTTTTTTTTTTGCTGGATTGAAGCCATGATGACCTTTGAGCTGTCGCCCCTCTTTGTGTTATCTAAAGATTCTTCTTTATACTATTAAATGACTTAATGATCTATACAAAACTCTTGCAGCACAAGGAGGCTTTTTAAGCCTTCTTGTCTAACCGTACCACCCTTACCTTATGGGTCCATGGGATTCTGGTATAGCCTCTCTGCCTAATGGGCTTCCACATACAAAAACCAGAGACACACACCTACTTCTATCTCACACAGAACCAGATTTTGTTTTTAAAGGTTGACTACTACAGTCCAATCACATACACCAGCCTGTTTAGCTTCTGATGTCACTAATTCACCTAAAGGCGCATCTACATTATGCCATAAGACAAGGCCATATGACATAGCATGGCTAGTGCCATGTGGCAAAAAAGTGCATCTCACAGCAACTAGTGATGATCCACTTCAAAAGAAGCCGTGACATTCCTGAAGAGAGTAGGTAATGGGGATGTGTCATTGTGCCAAGGGGCCTTGAGATGACATTCCAGCTCAAAGATGGAGTGGACTAACAAGAAGTCTATGCATTAAGAGAGCTTTACCATACTTGATATATTTTGTGGGATTGTAGATTAGAAGAACACAAAAATTGTAATAAAAGGTATGATGTGTTCTCAAATAGCAATCAGTTTTGTTATTAATAAGGAAGAAATTAATAGAAAAATAATAAGTCTAAGTGGATAGATTCACAAAGATTTAAAAAAATGAGCCTCCTATTGCCAAAAACTGCACTGTAAACACTAAATATTGACTGGCTGAAATAGCTCTTCTAAATGATGTAATTCTTCCTGATTTTCAACACTATAAAATTAAGAGTAGTCTCAAAAACACTACAGGACATTCTAAAAGGTTCCGGAAACCACCCTTACTACTGTACTTGGGATTGAACTCTACTAAATCATCAATTAATAAATTATTCATAGAGTCACTGCATTTTTATTTATTTTGCGTATGATGCTATAAATTCGATTAAAATTATACTGTATTCAATGAACAATCTAAACACACATAAATACACATAGTTCAGCGGACAATGCCCGCAACTGGCCACTGAGACAGGATCTCTAGTAACAACCACTACAACGTAACGTCGAGGCTCCAACCAGGCCATCGCCTACAGCATAGCCAAATTTAGGTCTTCCAGTCTGGAAGGCATGCAGTGGACAGTCCTGCACAATGTGCAACATAGTTTGTAAAACCTCACCACAGTCACAATATGGAGAATCTGCTCAACCCCAGGTGTGGAGAGTTGAGGCAGTTCTTCCCATACTACATCTAATCCGTTTTAATTTACACCAAATTGACCATGGTAAGTTGAATCTTGGTAGTTTTGAGCAGGGATTGGTAATTTGCCCTATGCCCTGTGGTGTTGACTATGGCCATTTCACTGTCCAGCTATCTGTAGGGCTGAAGGAGTTAGATGCTAGATTGACAGCAGTCTTCCAGGCAGGGCGACAAGTCACTGCATTCATATGTGGTTATACTTCGGAGAGTGTGACGTATCCAAAACCATCATTTACGTAGTTTACAACATGATTCACTTTCTAATATCATTGCTGCAGTGGTGGAATGGAGCAGATCCTCGTCGGTAACGTTCTGTCCTATGTGGACACAGTAACTTTTCAGCAGAGCCATATGGCTTTTTTTGCCATATGACCTTGCCGTGTGGCACGGTGTGGACACGCCTTAAGATGGGCCTGAAAATGGCCACTGGTTATAAGTTGCTTCCAACATATGTAGTTATACCTATTCATGGTCTGATCCATAAATGCCAGTGAACTGTAGAAACCTTTGATAACTTGTATGAATACCCCTTTCTCCAATTACTGCTCTATAAATGTGGTACTCTATGCAACTAATGTGTTTGCTCCCTCTCTAAATATTCCAAAATAACTAATTTACACTTGATTGAATACCTTAATGTTCTCTAACAATTCCATTATTTAATTTTTACTCAATATTAAATTTCCGCCACTTCCTCCGACATAATACTGTTACATTACATATCCTGCTATCTTTAAGACATCTGTAGCAATATTATCTACATCACTCCCATATGCTTTTTAGTTTTCTTAGTTCATTCATGATGACCTCAGAATGAATATCAATTTTTTAGTCTTCTCATTTCAGTGTGGGTAAGCTCATTCTCAAATTTACACCTTCCCATTCCTGTCCCTAATGGTCTCACTAAATCAGATAATTAAAATCTCAGCCCTTTTCATAATTCTCAGTGACTTCTACATCCCTGTCTATAATTGTCTCAACATCCTCCCTTCCCCTCAGTTTTCTAGCTTTGCCATAGAAATTTGTAGATGCAGTGGTTCCCCTGCATCAATAATATTCTTTACAAACTCATCTTTAACCACCTTCTTGGCTATTATTAATTACTTGTTTAATTGTTCCAAGTATACCCTTCTGCCTTGCTGTCTCTTAACTCTGTTATGATCTCTTCTCACCAACCTCTTTAACTGCCTCACCTTCCTATGTATTATAGTATTTAGGTCCTGTACTTCTCTTTAGTTTCTGTTTTGGAGTAAATATTTCTTCACCCTTTATCTCCTCGAACTTTGCCCACTTCGATTCAACTGTGCTTGTGCCATCCTTCCATATGCTGAAACTTTCCCCGAAATATCTAATCAATTTTGAAATCTATGCCTTTTTATAATCGTACCAATTTCCTCCTCCAGGTTTGGCCACTGGTTTACTGAATCCTCTAATATCCATCAGAAGTGCTTCATGATCATTTATTCCTTAAGTTACTTAAATTTATTTTCTCTAAAAGAGCCTTATTTTCATCATTCATTCTTCCACTACGGTAAGCAGCCAACACCCTAATTTTTAAAAAAAAATAATCTCAGAAATCTACCCCAACAATTCATGGTCATGATCTATAAATGCCAGTGAACTGTAGAAGCCTTTGCTAACTTGTATGAATGCTCCTTTATCCAATTACTGCTCTATAAATGTGATACTCTATGCAACCATCAGGAAAAACGTAATTTTCTAGTATGAGTATTTCTTCAGTTAACTAAGAGTCTACCCGTATAATTTCTTGTGGTTTTCAAATTTTACTACTTGTTAATTATACTTTTGCAATTTACCACTAATACTCATTATTACTGGCTTTGTGATTTTCACCAGCACATTGCTATTGAGCCCTTTGTATATTTTGAGGAACCCTTTATTTTTATAATCCTTAAGGGTTTTACCTGCTATAAATGGTGTGTCTTTGTTTAGTTCTATTATTTTTAGTATAACTTCTTTTTCTTTCATCTGTGGCTACATCATTTCGCTAGAGCATACACCAAAAGACTAAAAAGCACACTGTATCCGTTTACATGATGCGATATCGTGCGATGGGTAGTTTACTAGATAAACTATGGAGGTAGAGCCCATACAACTGCACTAGACTAGAGAACTAACTGCATTTATACAATATAAAATTAGCACACTAGATTACTTAGCGCTCTGCATATTGGATAATGTAATGCCTGATTTACTGTTATTAGGCTACAACTGAAAATTTAAAGCAGTCCTTTGAGCAGAATATAGAAAATTTGAATCCAAGATTTGAAATAAACTTGACCAACAAATCTAGGATCACTTTTAAAATAAAATTGCAGAGTAGATTTGATTAAATTATAAAACTAATCCACCAAGCATTATTCTTTATGATTCATGGATAACTTGTAAATAAATATGATTGATTAAACCTTTAAAAAAAAATCTTTACATAATGTTGACATCCTACAACATTCATTCCCATTCCTGTTTGACACTTTGCCACATTCCACCTCTCTCACTTGATGACTTATTGAACACTAGCTAATTTATTGAAGAAATTCATCCACAACATCGTGTATGTGGACTATTGATGTAGGAACTACTCTATAAAACAAATAATAGTAAAGACTGATTCTTTAAGCTTTGACAGAACCATGTGCCAAAGGACAATGCATTTAATACAATTTAAAAGTTTTGAGGTAGAAGAAGAAAGGAGGAAAAAAAAAAAAAAATAGCAAATGGGAAACACTTCATGAATTTTCTTTGTAAGCATTGATTGTAGCTTTTCTACTAACAAAGGATTTCAGACTTACAACATGAGAGGGAACAATGTGCTACAGGTCAGATTTCTTTCCAATGAAATAACTTCGAGTCAGATTCTGTTTGTGCAAAATTTTGAAGCACCATAATTGGAATCTGATATGATGAACCAAAAGTTCTACTGTACTTGGAGAATTCAGAAATTCTGCTGTGCAATCATTCAAGTCATTTTGATCATTCACGGAGATTAGATTTCATCAATATAAGGAAAAATACTCTTGATGATGGCAGCTGTTTGCTTGATTCTGATAGTAAAATGGATGGTACTTAACGAACATATTGCAAAGTGAGAATAAAAGAAAAAAAAGCAAGGGTTAGCAGTGTACAGTATATTAATTTCTGGCAGGAATTAAAATTATGAGAATTTTATGTGTAATTTTATAGTGTAAAAATTTTATCTAAAGAGAGATCACAATTTTTATGCCTATTGCATCACATGTTGATGTTGCAAAACGTGAATAGTAAAATCACATTTATGAAAGATAAATTGGTCATATTTAAAGATAACTTAAATTTTATTATGATATCATATTGTCAACACAGAGAGAAATATTCTTACCATAAATAGACTTCGTAGTCATAGTAGAAATAGATTTTTTTGAGAAGAAAAATTGAAATTTTGTAAATATGTTCAGAAAACAGTTAAAATTAAATATAATAATATGACAGTTTGTAGATAAATTCAAGATTTAAAGATGAAAAGTGGAAATTTAGTATGCTATTAAGGCTTTGAAGATAACCATTGACATGTGGAACTTTTAAATGTTAATAACTCCTAGATGAGTAGAATTTCAAACAAACTTTACATAACAAAGTTTTTTTTAATTAAATCAGTCTACAACATAACAAAATTTCAGCAGGGTTAGAATAAAAATAGAATATATGAATCATAGAGGGAATTTACTCCTCATGGGAATAAACTATTGTTCCAGAACTAGTAAGCTCGAGGCTAGCAGAGACTATAAAAGGGGGCAGTCATCTTTAACATTACCGGCAGTTTTTCACAAGCAATGTGCTAGTAAGGTTGTGTCACGATGTCTCGCCAAAAGCAGCAAAAAAGGTGAGGAGGTGTCTATCCCATAACCTTTAGTACACTAAATAAGTTTCATAAAAATTTTCTTAATAATTAAACAAAAATCAGAAAGAAAATTTGCTAACAAGTCTTTTAAAATGTAGGAATTGACTTTAAGGTACAGTAAGAAAATACCGGTAGGAGTGAACTTCGCCATAATCTTTGTTATGAGCAAAAACTTAACATCTTCAACCTTCGCAATTGTTTGGGGATGTTTGAAAGGTTTCAGGAGTGCAAGTGAATGAGTAGGTAGTAGTGACCAGCTTTCTTCGTTAATGGATTTGAATTTTCTGATGCCAGTCTTAGGTTAACATGCTAATACCAATCTAACTTCAAAACTTTATATTCAAGAATATATGATCTTTCATATTCAGTGAACTGTTTTATTTCAACAATAACCAGGAACCTGGTATCTGCTAACAGGGAAAAGTATATTTACAATTTGGCGGCAGTTCGAATTTACACAATTTTAGTTATGGTATCAAGCTTCAACATTCAAGTACTAAAACTTTATCAGCTATGGTCAAAGCTTAAGCATAATTATATCATTGCCAAACCCCAAGCAAGAAATTGTTTAACATCATCTTGTACAATTACATATTCCAAATGCAGACAAAACTGGCAGCAATAATGTCATTTGAATAAAACGTGAGAACAGAAGGTTTTGAAAAACATTGCTTGAAAATAGAACCTGAAATAATTAAAGGAAAATATTTAAAAAAATACTGAATCAGTAAACAAAAATCAATCATAACCATATCTACACAACTAAATAATGTAAATGTTGATAGGAACAAGAACACACACACACACACACACCTTAAATGCAAAATTAACAGTTGCACAAAGCAGGAAGCTAAAATAAGATGAAATTTTAATCATCCCAGAGTATTTATAATGAATATAAGTAATTTACCACAATATATTTTATTCTATCAAAGATTGAGGAATCTATTGATGAGAGGTGCTACTAATTCTGGGTTGTTTAAATGTAAATGATGTGTACCATCCACATCATAATGTTCTAATCTGGAAGTATTTTTTTTCATTATTTCTACTGTTTGGAAGTAGACACTTTCCCTCTGATCACCACGAATGAACCCCTGCTTGCCTCTAATACTAAGAACAGAACATCTGATATTTTGAGCAATGTCTTTGAGAGACTCATATGGTAGACGGCCCCAAACATGAGTCCTATAACGAGGATCACGTGAGAAGTAATAGCGGTCCTGTTTTTCTATGACACGGTGGATCATGCCCCGTTGAAGCAACACTTTACAAGAGTCTTCTGTCGGTGATTCAAAACTGCCTTCATAAAGAAGTTTAACAATCTCTTCATAACTATAAACAGGGGGATCATTATTCAACAGCTTTTCCTCAACTGAGAAGATCCAGTCTGCAAAACTGTAAGCGTTGACATCTGGAACAGGATTTTCTGGCATGAGAGTTCGAGCACAATCAATACTTATAAAACTATTAACTTCACTCGGATAGGTTGCAGCATATACAAAACTTGCCGCACTACCAAAAGAATGTCCAAGTAGTGATATTTTGTTCCATTTGAAATGTCTAGCTATTAATCGTACCACTGTTACAGCATCTAAGAAATGAAAAAATATTCCAACTGGAAAATGAGAAGAATAACCGTGTCCTGGAAAGTCAATCGCCAAAAGTCCATCCACTTCCAGCAAAGGTGCTAAACGGTCAAATGACCCTGCGTTGTCTTCCCAACCATGAAGTGCAAGTATTGGTTGAACTGCTGTACTTCCCCACCACTTGCCTGGGAAGAAGAACGAAGATAGATACTCACTGACATGTAATTAACAGCCTTCACAATGAATAAAAATGGAACATTTATATAAAACTAGCTTACCCGGCAATGCTTCACTATTGCTGGACTTGAGTAGGCACATAGAGGGGATGAATATTTGGAAACCATACGTAGGCAGTATTTTTCTGTTTGTTTTAAAGTATAAATCTACAAATTCTTATCTAAATCAGATAAAAAATGTGATTTGCCTAAATTATGGGGTAAAAACGTAATGGGGTTTGAAATGGGGAGAGGGGATGAATATTCGGAAACCGTACGTAGGCAGTATTTTTCTGTTTGTTTTAAAGTATAAGTGTACAAATTCCTGTCTAAATCAGATAAAAAATGTGGTGTTGCCTAAATTATGGGGGTGGGAAGGGGGCGAGGGGATTAATATTCGTATGAAGGCAGAATTTTTATGTTTGTTTTAAAGTATAAGTGTACAAATTCCTATGTAAATCGGATAAAAAATTTGGTATTGCCTAAATTATGGGGAATAGGGGGTGACTTTTTGGAATTTTTTTTTCACAGGAACCTTCGCAGACGCACACTCGAAAACTCTCCAAAGTTTCATTGCAATCTGATAAATGGTATAGGAATGCATAGAAGACGAACAAACAAACATTGATTTTTATATATAAGAAGATTACAATAATAACAAGGAAAGTGTTGTCAAGCATTTTTAAAACAATAATATGAAAAGTGAATCTATCACTAATCAAAGATCATATTAATAGGGAAGGGATAACACAAAAAAGGTGAACACCTTAGTCATGTAAAGTGAGAATAGACTAGTGTTGTCACACACAAACAAACATCACAATTAGTTGCCACAGGCACTGGAAAAATGAAGATACTCTTATTATGATGTTACTTTTTTTATTTTGTAAACTTATATAAAAATGAGTGTAAAATGATGATTAACCCTGCAGTAGTCGTGCTCTGAAAAGTCCCATTAGAAATGGCTTGAGTGGACTACATATGTAATCCACGAGACCAGTGCAGGGTTAAAGACGAGCTTGATGTTAATAGTGAAATCAATGAAACTTTTAAAATGAATACAAAAATATATATTTAAATGGAATTATTGAAGTTTGTAATGTTTTTTGAATGACATTCAATTGTTAAAAATGTAAGAAGCTAAAAAATATGTTTTGAAGAATAAATAAAGTATAAGTGTTAAGGTCTTTTCTCTTAATCCTACAGCATACTATATTTTCGTGCAATGTTTTTTTTTTCCTTTTCTTTTTATGTCTGAATTTGTGGAATAGTATACTTTTCCTCTTAAAAGTTGGCAACCATTGATGTCAATGTGGGAAAGGGGGGAGATGCAATGCTTCTGACCCTTCATCCACCTTTTTATGAAGTTCATGCTGGAATATTCTGAACTGCATTAGTATTTTTTTTATTGTCACTGCTCTTATATTTGTAAGTGCTTGATTTACTTTTATATTCTTTCTTCAATAATCCCAATAATTTTGAAGCCAAGCATTTTTTTCTTATTTACAGAGTCATTAACACATGGCACACACAATTGTAAACAGCACCATCCAATAAAACGGGGTAGAGACTCTAGACTTCTGAACTGCATAATCTTTTATTGGGTGCTCTCAATTTGTAATCTGCTTCATTATTATATGAATTTTATTGGTTTAATTACTTTAAAACATTAAATTGTAACCTAATTTACTAATGTTATTGAATAGTATCTTTCTGTGTGAGTGGTTGTGAATGTTAAAATTTTGTTGGCCTAATTTCATAATTTCTAGTGTAAGCTTAAGTTCTTTGAGATTAATGAAAGTAGTTCTTCTGTGTCAATATGCAGATACAGAAAATAATCTGAAGAATTTGATTACAACATGCATGTAAGGATAAAAACTTTTTTAGGTTAAATGTACTTCTATAATTCTTAGGTAACTTGTACACAACTAGTTAAATTAATTTTGAAACTTAAAAAAAAACTACTTTGCACACAATTAACTTTGCTAACCCTTCCCAGTTGCAAAGTGATGCCGCTTGATAGACCACAAAGCAAATTTGTTAGCATTATGACAATTATGAAAAACATGAAAGGATTTAAAAAAATAATATTTTTTTCTCAAATATCATTTTACTCTTCACATGAGAATAATTGCAAAACTATATGGGAAATATGGCAGTTGCAATAGAGCAGTGGTGATGGGAGTGCACTGTAATGGGTGAAAGAGATGGTTTCACAGGGGTAATGTACCAGCAAGGGTGATGGAAAATTCACTGAGCAATGGCAATGGAGGGATTATTTTAGTATTAAAACCATAACATGGTTATGCTTTTTGATTATGATCAAAAGTATCAATGGCACAGCAACTGCTCCAGTTAGATAGAACAAGTGGAAAGAGTTCTCTTAACTTGAAAAATATATAAGCGTTTTTAGTATTTTTCATTCAAATAGGATATCTCTGATAGGGGGGACAAATTTCCAGTTCATAAATAGTACTTTTTTTATAATATTTTTTAGATTGATCTGGTAACAAACATGGTTTAAAATGGGCAACTCATACTGCCACATACGTGCTTATTTTTAAATGTTAGTTACCTGTTTAATTAGCTTTAACATTTGTTTCTCATAAGTTGGGGAAGAAAAAATATATTTTATTTTATCCTATTTGTTTCTATGAAAACAACGTAGAATATTATTTTACAAAATTTTAAATATGGTATTTGGTTTTGGGTAGAACAAAATGCATAAGATTCAAATTTGAAGTTTGCAGCTTATTCCATTGAAGTGCTACACATCTATAATAGACAGAGAACTGAGCATAGCGATAAGCTCTTGTTCCTGTTGGAAACAGGACCCTAAAAAAGGGGATCCATCATAATGAACTTAAATGTTTGATTAACAATGAAATTTAATCATATATCCCTACATATATTTCAAATGTTGACCCAATTATTAGAGTGCTTCAAGATTTTTTTATTTTTTTGGGGGGTGGGAAGGTGGGAGAACTGGGCAAGTAAGGAATTCAGCCATGGCCCCCCTGGAGTGATTTTGGGAAACCATGGAAAAACAAAACCTGGATGGCCAGATGGGGATTCAGGGGGAAAAAATGTCCTGATTCAAATGAACTTTAGAAGGTAATCTAATTTTGGTACTGCAAAGATCAAATGCCCCAAAATGTGTATGTTCTGTGTGCTTACACTATCAGCTTACCATTACTAACTTTTCTCTCCAGCTCAATACTTTCTATTTAAAATAAATACATGGATTCTTTAAGCTGTGATTTAGAGAGATAAGGAATAAAGTAGCCATTTGAATCCATTACCTGCTATGTGACCCCAAGGTACAGGTATTTTTATTTCCTTAGGCTCTTTCAATGCAGCTTTTAATTTCAAACATCTAATTTGCCTCCAGTAACAGAGAGTTCCAGGTCTAGTTCTTTCAATTAGGAGCTTCAGAGTATACATATCTGTAAAACAATATCAAATGATTGTACTTCTCATAATTAGACCTTTTAATAGTATAAACTTACTCAGAAACACTATTATCCAATACTGGAAAACTAAGCCAAGCAATGTACGATTTTGTTAAAACATACTTATAAAAAGGGTATTGTTATTTTTATTTGTTTAGGGTCATTATAGACGGGAGAAGATGAGGAACAAAGAATAGGAATGAATTCAGCTAGGGCCTTTTAATGGAACTATTTGAGCATTTGCCTGGAGTGATATTGGGAAACGATGGAAATGTATTTAAACTTGTATCTTGAGTAACTAGGCATACTCGCTCACTACGCTTGGTGAAATGAATGCAAAGCTTACATCATTTACCAAAGTTAATTTTGTTGGTACAGAACTGCAGATTCTACTCTGTCTTTAGTTGGCTTTCTCAAGCAATGGTTTAAAAATGTAATTTATACAATATTGGTACAGAATAAGGTGACAAACCACAAATAAAACAAGATGAACAAAATTACACAATATTTTGGGTGACTCCTTAATTATATGTCATCCTTAGCATTTTACTTTTAATTATCTTTCATTTTTTTTCTTTACTTATGGCTTTATGCCTCATCAACTTCGGAACGGGAAGGAAATTGGCCATGGCCTTTTTGAAGGAAACATCCTAGCATTCGCCTGGAGTGATCTGCGGAAACCATGGAAAACCCAAATCTGGATGCCCGGACGGAGATTTGAACTGGTGACCTCATGAATGCAAGGCCAGAATGTTAACCGCTTAACCATAATGCTCATTTTTTTATTCTCATCATAATTTCTGTGTATGATTTTATGCCAGATGAAATTCAAAGAAATAGCAGAAACAAAGAATTTCTGGGTAGTAAAGAATACTCTCAACGTCTCATATATTCATCAAATACAATAAATTTCACTATGGTGTATGCTTCATGGGGGAGTGTACTTCACACTTGTGGTTGCACAGTGGCAGGAAAATATAAACTGCTTTCTGTTTTGCTTATGTCTTTATGCCTGATTGAGGCCAAGGAATGGAAAGGAATTCAGCAATGGCCTTTTGAAGCAATAATCCCAACTGGCATTTGCCTGGAGTGATTTGGAGAAACCATGAAAAACTAAAATCTGGATGGCATGATGGGTATTTGAAGCCATATTCTCCCGTATGTGTGGCCAGAGCATTGCCACTCACCATCCATGCTTGGTTATAAACTTCTCAATGAGACACAATAAACTTAAAAATAATTTGACATGTTAATATTCTAAATATAATAGTGAATAATTATACAAATATATGAAATAATTATGGCTTTACTGTACAGTAGCATGCAGAGGAAGATTGGTATAATGGACACATGAATGTTTATTAACCAGAGGCAGTGGAACATCTATACCAACAAAATGTTGTATCAACTTTTTCTACAAATGTATGCAATCATTATCAGTATTTCTCAGTCAGTAATAAATAATTTCCACTAATATATATATATATATGCTTTATCGATCCTTATTTCAGGATGTAGCTTCTTTAAGCCAAATGAGTTATATATTACAATTTAATTCTACATAGTTTTGTTGTAGTTCCTTCCAGGCTGATCGATCTTGAGCAACTCTCTTCCAGTTCACGCCTGTAACTCAATGTATGTCTCCATCCCAGCAATCCGGGGGTCTTCCTCTTGCCCTTTTCAGGTTCCTTGGTATCCAATCCAGTACTGCTGTAGTCCATCTGTCATCTCTTTTGTGAGCAATACGACCAGCCCATTGCCATTTTTGGCTCATGACTCTTTTAAAGATGTCTCTCACTTGGGTTATTGAATGAATGTGCATGGCCCTTTTCCTGTCTCTTCTCTGTAAAACCTAGCATTTCTCTTTCCATACTGGAAATTTCTCAGTTTTTGCTTCACATGATTGTTTAGGGTTCAAGTTTGGCAGGCATATGTGAGGACCGGTAATACACATTGTTCAAATACCTGTTTTTTAAGATGTACTGGCATATTTGATTTATATATATGTGTAAATATATAATTTTAAAGATTGTACAATCATCTAATTTTCTACATATTCACCATCTTGTTGATGTATTTTTATAAATGCTGTGATAGTTTTTGTATGCCCATATCATATCAATTTAATTTGCTGCCATGTCTTTCAGGAAGTGTTTAACTTCATCTTTTGCCTCTTTCAGTGCTGAATAGACTTCCAGCCAAATGATCGTTTTGTTTAGGAAATGGTGGTGGTCACTGGGTGCCAAATTCTGAATACAGACTGGGTATGCTATGATGTTCCCATCAAAGTTCTGCAAAAAACCGACGATTCGATGGATGATGTGTGGACGAGCCTTATCATGGAGAATGTTTATGCCCTTGCTAAATATTTCTGTTCTTCAGTTTGGTTCTGAATTACACATCTGAATTTTCACATTTCCACCAATCGTGAAACGCTGAAAAAACTCAAGATGGGGAATTCAAAACTGAAGAGAAATGTTGCACAAGAGCGTAAGGATTCTCCATGATAATGTTCATTCACATATTGCCCATCAAACCATTTCTCTTCTGCAAAACTTTGGCTGGAACATCATCAGACATGCACACTACAGTTTGAATTGGTCACCCAGTTACTACCTACCTCCTTTCCCCTAATCTGAATGAACATTTATCTGGAAGCCAATTCAGCACTGAAGAGGTGAAAGATGAAGGTCAATACTTCTTCACAGATGTGGCAGCAAGCTGGTATGTTATGAGCATACAAAAACTGTCACACAGTTATAAAAATACATCTACCAAAATGGTGATTATGGAAAAAGGATAATTGTTCAATCTTAAAAATGATGTATGTATTAGAGAAAATTAATTGATTTTTGGGCCGTAAATGATACGGAGACATTACTTTTGGGATCGCCCTCATGTTTTACTTGTATTTTGCCATTTACATAAATAAAATTTTTGATTACTTTTCTTTTGGACTTTTAAATATGAATGCTGTGAAATTGCAAGAAAGTTGAATTTAGTAGCACCGAAATTTTGAGAAACACTAAGCAATAAAATCATATAAAATACAGACCAGCAATTTTAATGTACTGAACACTTATTTTTTCATATATATTTTAATCTTCACATTAAAATTCATGAAAAGATTTGCTTATTTTCTATCAGAATTTATAGTATAATTGCACTGAAATTTCAGTGATTTCAGGTCGGCTGTAATGCAGGGTTCCAAGAAGAAAATGTTTTATTTGTCTGAAAATTGTTACACATATTATTTAGAAGGAAATTAATTTGCATTTATGTTGAAATGAACCCTGGACAAAATCCTTTCACTTGTTGGAGAGAGTGACAGGGGATGTACCAGAGAATTAAGGCAATTGGTTTACAAAACTTTGGTCAGACTATTGCTTGAATATAATGGTGTAGTATAGCACCCACATTTTGCACATCAGCTACAGGTGTTGGAAAAGGGGGGGGGGATGTAATGAATGGCTGTTAGATTTGTCCTAGGAAATTACTGCAGAAAACAATCAATAACTGATATGATAAAGGAGCTGGAATAGTATTCATTGGAAGACAGTGAAGTGTACAAGGCATATTTTGGTGATGAGGTGTGGAAAGATATTTATGGACAAATTAAGCGAGGTGCATGGAAGGGAAAAAATAGCCATGACCAAAAGCCGGCACTCGATTTCAGGCATAAGGGTGTGGAAAAATTCTCATTTGTTGGTAAGGGGTTCAAGGATTTGAATAAATCACCAAGAGAAATTGTGAATTATTTATCAAAAATGTTGAAAGAATTTTAAACTGAAATTTGCTGAGGGAAAAAGTAAATGGGTAAAGGAAAGGGGGAAAATAGGCATGTAGGGAAATTGCCACCAGAGTATGCATTCCATCACATTTAAATTAAAGTAGTAAAAATATATACCAAGTCATGACAAGAAGTACGTTTCACATATAAAAATGTGGCTGGTAGGGTAAGGTAAGTTAGTAATGAAATGATAACTTCATTGTTGAATTATTCCTACACAACATTGTCTTTCACTTTACCTAAACCATTTTCTTACATGATACATGCAAAGGAACATGTGTACCAAATTTTAGAACAACAGCACATTTTCTTCTGGGACTTTGGTGTTATGGTCAAACAGCAATTTCAATTAACTACATGTTTTAAGAGAGACAGTGCACTAAAATCATTAAAAAATATCTCCTTTGCAATTTTACTGCTGTGTACCAGGGTAGTTCTATTATAACTGTGGCACCACAATTTGACTACATATTCTTCCATAATTCAATCAGAGAAATCAAAAGTGAAGAGTAAAATTATTTGGTAACTCACCAAGTTCTTGAGATACTGACTTTCAAAAATTAGCAATTGGTGACATTTTTCTTCCGTTGCAGGCATCATTTTAAGTAAACCGCAGCTACTAGGAAGAAAACAAAACACCCATTGTCCATGTCAAGCATGTGGTTCCTTGTGGTTTTCGTGAAAAAATTTTCTGGTCCAGACCCCACATTTCATCCTAACCACCTCAATTTTGAGACAGAATATCTCGTAAACTAAGTGAAATTTGGCTTTGGCAAATAATTTCTTCTGGTACAGGTTGCATTTCAAACTAACCTCTTCAGTTTTGTGATACACTATCTCAAGAACTAAGCGAGATGATATATAAATTTATTCCTCATTTTAAATTTGTTTTGTTGAGTTATTTAAGAATCCATTATCAAACTGTGGCACCACAGTTATCGCAGAATCCACTAAATCAGCATAAACCAACCTTAGCAGCTGTACTGGAAATGCTCCACATTAGTACTGATTCATACAACAAGAGTAGGCAAATTGATGGAGAGCTTGATATATGTGACCACACCAGGAATGTCTGTGAGGAAACCAAGTAATCTAAAAACAACAACAAGCTTTTAGAAGTAGTTACTGAAGCAAATCTCCTTTAGTTGGAGTGTGAAATTTTTCAAATGAAACAGACAAGGTAGGTCAATTTTATAGTGTTGCACTGCATCTCTTCGGCCCTCAAAAAAGTGGAAGCAAGAATAGGAGTGGGTATTACATTCAAACCACAGTTCATTAGCCTACTCTAATGAATGACTTTGTTGTTGGTTTACAATCTGAAGTCAAGATGATGATAGTCTTACGTATCTTAATGAGACAAATTAAAAGGTAGGAATAAATTTTTTCTATCTCACTTCTCGAGATATCATTTCTCAAAAATGTGATGCTTAGGTTGCAATGTGGCTTCGACCAGAAGAAAAATTTCGCTAAAGCCAAATTTGATGATGGGTTCTTAGGTGATTCGATGAGACAAATTCAAAGTGAAGACTAAATTTTTTTTCTGTTATCTCGCTTAGATTTCTCAAAATCGAGTACCAGGTATGCTATGACTGTACATCTTGTGGTGTACGGTATGTATTATTTTGTTATGGATTTTTTTTTTTTAAATGTACCATGTTTGCTATGACTGTACATCTTCTGGTGTATGTATTATTTTGTTATGGAATTGTTTAATGTACCATGTATGCTATGACTGTTCATCTACTGGTGTACTTATTATTTTGTTATGCAACCATTTATCTGTAAATTGACAACTTTCCACATCCCACAGAGATAGTCTCTTATATTGGGATCAATGGAAAATGATTGTATTGTATTGTAAATGTTGCAGAAACCAAAAAAATTTACACCAAATCCACAAGGAACTACCTGATGGACATGCACGATCGGTGTTTTTGTTTTCCTAACACAGTTGTGGTTAGGCTAAAATGTGGCCTGGACCAGTAGAAGCAAATACAGTCTATATCTCGAGAACATAGAGCGACGTCAAAAATTTTTAATTTTTATTTTTCTCGTCAAGTTACATAAAAATCCATCACCAAATTGCGGTTTCACACTTAACTGATGCAGTATATATATGGTGGTTATAATGTGCAAATATTATTAAATAATATCACCCAAGGAACGTGTCTACAAATATCCATCTTAAAAAGACAATTTCTTCTAAGGAGGTAGGACGTCATCATAAGCTGGAAATGAGTAGGAGAGTATAGATTAGACATACAGTGGTGATGAAATCTGTTTTGATATTAAGAATTAGTAGTAATTAAGGAAGGATCATTGGCACGTAAATTTAGGCATAAAGGAGTGAGAAAGCTTCAATTTGTAGGTACAGGAGTCCGAAAATGGAATACACCTTCAGATAAGCTCAATAATTTACCTGTGACAGTAAAAATTTCCGTAAATTAAAAGTAGCTTTGTAGCGAAACTACAACTGGAGCATCGTTGTAATAACAATATCCTCAATTAAACTTTCGAATGAATTATCTAAAATAATAAAAGCTGGCATTGTGATCGTCTTTCTACATCCAGTTTTTTCTTTTCACTGACACTTATTACCTACAACTGCTAAAGTATATAACTAACGCTTATAACATAAACAGCTAAGTATTCTAACAAGATAAATAGGGATGACATATTTTAATCCAGATATTATTAACCATTTTAAATTTCATACTTTTCAGCAAAACTGTCATATGCAGTTTTGCACAATCTAGAAGTGCTATCTTTGGGATCGTATGATATTTCCAGCTCACTATCGATCTTGACTTTGTTATCTATCTCTCACTCAGTGAAGGCTAATAATAATATGATCGAGATAACATCTTTCGTTGTTTACGTTTGCTAGCTGTATTTATTAAGCTCATGAAAAAAATAAGTAAGTCTGAAGGTAATTTAGAATTACACATCCACACAGTTTTGCGGAACTGTTTCCTTTTTATTTCGCTCTCTAAGGTTAGTGCAGTAAGACTACCTCGTGTGTTTGTTTGAGTGCAAATATTCCTGGGCTTCATACCACTTATTAGTTATTGTTATTCATTACGGCAATCGCAGCCGTTAGGAGACTGAGTGTTTAATTTAAATTAAATTGCAATGGAACTCACGCTCCGGTGGCAATTTCCCTAAACACCCTTCTTTTTCCTTTTCTGCGCCCACCTACATTTGCCCTCTACAAATTTTAACTTTAAATTCTTTCAACGTTTTTCGCAAATTATTCATAGTTTGTCTTGGTAACTTAATCCAATCCATGATCCCCTTACCTAAAAAAGGATATATGCAAGATATCTCAGATGAAATGGACAAGGGAGGCCAAATTGATAGTGTAGCACTAGATCTGTCTAAGGCGTTTGACAGAGTAAGCCATAAAATGGTAGTAAATAAGGTAAAAACCATTGGAGTGGATAAGAAAGTAATTTGCTGGGTAGAAGAATTTTTAAAAGGTAGAAAACAGAAAGTTAGGGTAGGAAATGTAGTATCAAAAGAAGTGGAAGTAAAAATGGGAGTGCCACAGGGTAGCGTATTGGGACCATTGCTATTCATTATTCTAATGAATAATTGTGTTGATTGTTTACTATCTGAAATTAGATTGTTTGCAGATGACATAATGCTGTATAAAAGAATCAAAACGATAGAGGATTGTAAACAGTTGCAGGGTGCAGTGGCGTAGCTAGGTCAACAAGGGCCCCGGTGCAAAAAATTTATCTTGGGCCCTCAGGCCAGACGGGCGACTTTTTTTTGCTTTGTGTGCTGGTAAGGGCCCCCTGAACTGAGGATGAGGGCCCTTGAATTATTCTTTAGGCCCCTGAGCAGTTGGGGCCCCCCTGAGCACAGCGAGGGCCCTTAGTGAGGGGCTCTTGTACTCTCAGGGGCCCCCCTTAGACGACGGAAGAGCTAAAAAAAAAAAAAAAAAAAGGTCGCCAGTTTGCCGTGAAGGCTCGTGGGGCCCTCTAAACTGCGCTTGAGGGCCCCTAGAGGTGCGCTTTGGGGCCCCTTGAGGTATGCTTAGGGGCCCTTTGATATATGCTTGGGGGCCCCCTGAGCGTGAGGGCCCCGGTGCACTGCACCGCCTAGCCCCATAGTAGCTACGCCCCTGGCAGGGTGATCTGGACAGGATATCTAATTGGGTTGGTAAACATGGAATGAAGATAAATGCAAAGAAGAGTCAGCTTATTAGATACACAAATAAAAAACAAAAGGTTAATTATGAATATAAGGTGGGGAAAGAATTGCTTGCTGAAGGCTTGAAATGTAAATACCTTGGAATTACTTTTGATAACAAACTTAACTGGGCAGGACACATAGGACAGGTGGTAGCAAAAGGTTTCAAAGTTCTGCACTTGTTGGAGAGAGTGATGAGGGGATGTACGAGAGAAGTCAAGGAATTGGGTTACAAAACTTTGGTCAGACCATTGCTCGAATATGGTAGTGTAGTATGGGACCCTCATTTTACATAGCAAATACAGGAGTTGGAGAGGGTGCAAAGAAGGGCTGCTAGATTTGTTTCTGGAAATTATCGCAGAATGCAATCAGTGACGGATATGATAAAGGAGCTGGAATGGGATTCATTGCAAGACAGGAGGAGGATGAGGAGGGTCATGGGAGTGTACAGGGCATATACTGGTGATGAGGCATGGAAAGATATTGCAATAGGTATGAAAAGTAGTGCATGGAAGGGAAAAGATGACCATGACCACAAGCTGGCACTCGATTTCAGGCACAAGGGTGTGGGAAGATTCTCTTTTTTAGGTAAGGGTGTCAGGGATTGGAATGAGTTACCAAGAGAAATGATGAATAATTTACCGAAAACTTTGAAGGAATTTAAAGATAAAATTTGTAGAGGGCAAATGTAGGTGGGTGCAGGATAGGGGGAAGATGGGTGTGTAGGGATAATGCCACCGGAGCCTGTGCTCCATTGCAATTAAATTAAATTAAATTAAAGAGAATCTTCCTACACCCTTGTGCTTGAAATCGAGTGCCAACTTGTGGTCATGGTCATCTTTTCCCTTCCATGCATTGCTTTCAATTCTTACACCAATATCTTCCATGCCTCATCACCAAAATACGCCTTGTACACTCCCATAATCCTCTTCACCCTCCTCCTTTCTTCAAATGAGTCCCATTCCAGCTCTTTTATCACATCTATTACTGATTGCGTTCTGCGATAATTTCCAGAAACAAATCTAGCAGCCCTTATTTGCACCCTCTCCAACTCCTGTATTAGATATTCAAAATGTGGGTCCCATACTATACTATGAGCAATGATCTGACCAAAGTTTTTTAACCCAATTCCTTTACTTCCCTCGTACATCTAATCATCACTCTCTCCAACAAGTGCAGAATTTTGAAATCTGTCCAATGTGTTCTGCTCAGTTAAACTTGTTATCAAATGTAATGCCAAGATATTTACATTTCAAGTCTTCAACAAGAAATTTTCCGTCCATATAAAACTTTGACTTAAGCCTACGGGCTTAGACCCATGGAAAAGGAAACTGCAGAAGAGCCCCCACTGGAAGTGGTCAAGTTAATTTCTCAGACTTCATAAGTCCGTCACAGCAGTGAAGAAGTTCTTGTATGCACAACATCTACATCTACTACATAGAAATTTGGAACATGAGAAAGGAATAGCTTCTAACAATGACGCAGTCTTACTAAGAGAGATAGATTTAATCATGTGTATTGATGGAACTACAGCGGTAATGATCGTCCCATTGGGTACCGACTTGTCGATCAGCGGGGATATGGGAAATACAGTGAACCCATCAATTACAATTTTCCCCAACTGTCAAGAACGTAGTCAGAAACATCATCCTACCTTCATTCAGGCAGGCATTAAAGACAATATTGCTAATCAACAGAAATACATTTACCAAATTTAAGAGTGTGGCCCATTGCCACACAAGTGAAACTGGAACTATGCTTAATATAGGAGATAACGGACGACTTCACCTAATATCCATAGGCAAGCTGGTTAGAAATACCATTCCGAAGTAAAAAAAAAAAAAAAAAAACTGTATACAATATCACGCCCACGGCAGAAACCGACTACAAATAAAAGTTAGTAACGCTAAAGATGCAAATAGTTTAGCAATCATAACAAATCAATTCAAAGGGGAAAGATTTTATACAGCCCGCTTCTACGCTGTCAAAGAGGAATTAATTAAAGGGATAGATACAAGTCTAATAGAAGAAGACCTATTGAAAGAAAAAGTATCAGACTAAGAAGTGAATGCTGTAAGAAGGCTAATGAGGAAAATTGCAGTAGAAGGAAACTCTATCTAGTCTCATCCCTCGTCAAAAGGATCGTGTTACTTTCAAATGGCAAACTCTACCAACGTGTATTCGTAACCGTTACATCAGATATCCAGTGGAATCATGTGTCCATATTAATAGAAATCTTCGAAGCGTAGTGTTGTGCGAAATATGGGTATGTGCGTTACAAATCTAACTGTAATATACGTGGTAACTACCATTCCGTGTTATGTAAACGCAATTACACGGTCACATCAACGTCATGCCAGGAATTCAGTAAGCAGAAGCATATGTAGTCACTTGAACTGAATTTAACCGCGATAGAGTGTATGCTTCTGTTGCAATTTTCCTACTCATTTAATGGGTAATATCTAGATTGGGATACCGCTTGCAATCACTTACTGCCTCGCGATGTAAACACTTCCGCATGGAGAGTGTATGACGCTACTGTGTTTCTTTGTGTGACGTGTTCAGCCTTCGATCGATTTGTGGATACACGTTAGACCATAAAACGTAACCAAAAATAATATTAATAAAAAAATTACGGATTGAAAAACTTAAAGAAAATTATTACTTGTGCAATTGGTATTATTATTAAAATTTCAACAATATTCCAAACTGATAATTGATATCATTCATTAGTAACGTTCCATAACGTCGGTTCCTGTAACGTTAACGTTATTAATCACAATACCATTAATTTTTATTTGATTCCGTTCTTCTATATTTCCTCGCGTGACTGAAATTGCTATTAAAATCATGGGGATTCTATCATTACCGTGGCGCCACAATATGATGATTGATTCTTATAGATCTCGACAAAACAAATCGAAAATAAAGAATATAATGTTTTGATATCTCGCTTGGTTCTCGAGATATCGTATCTCAAAATTGAAGTAGTTAGGTTAAATACGGCCTGGACCAGAAGAAAAATTTCGCTATAGCCAAATATGATGATGAATTCTTACGTAACTCGATGAGACAAATGGAAAATAAAGAAAAAAGTTTTTTGATATCTCACTTAGTTCTCGAGATATTGTATCTCAAAAGTGATGAGGTTAGGGTGAGATCCGGCCTGGACCAAAAATTTTTTTTTCACCAAAACCACCATATCAACATGGTGGAAATGCACTATGGGTGTTTTCTTTTCTTCCTAGTGATTGTTGTTAGGTTGAAATATGGCCTGGACCAGAAGAAAAAAAACATCAAAAGCAGAAAGAACTATACCTATGGCTGATTTTTAACATGCTATATCTCGAAAACCAAGCGAGATATCAAAAAATTTTATTCTTTATTTTCGATTTATTTCGTCGAGTTCTGCAAGAATTCATCATCAGATTTTGGCGCCACGGTAATGATAGAACTGCCAAAATCATTCATACGAAATAAAATATTTCTTAAAAAAAAGATTTCATCAATAACCATTTGCGTTTAGGTTGTAATGCAGCCTGGACCATATTAACAGAGATACGATTTGGAAATTGGGTGTGAGTAATATCATGTGCGACGGTTACGTTTCACTATGGATCAGTCAGCATTAAGACTTAAACGACAGTAACAGCGATAGATACGACATAGAAATTAGGTATCCCTAATAAGGTGTTCGATAGTTAGGTTTCAGTGTGGTCCAGGCTGCATAAAAACTCGTAGCTAATGAATTTATTCCTGTACTACTAGTGCAAAATTAACGATTTTACGACGTGAGACGTATTAGTGATGGACCACTTTCCGTGGAAGGCCCCGTTGGTGACATTTAAAGCTGTGTGCGGAATGTATACGTTGCATTCAGCAACGTAGTGACGTCTAGGGATGCTCGATATACATCGATGTATCGAAAACATCGATGTTTACCATTCGATGCATCGAATCAATCCGATGCATCGTTTACTTTCGATGTTTAACGATGCATCGATGTTTTTCATTCGATACATCGAAAGAACACATGCGTTTCTTCGACGTGATAGAATCAGTTTTAAAGCAAAACAAAAACACAAAATTGTATTACTATACGTTATTTTTGTCACCTAAAATATCAAATTACTTTTTTTTACTTGACTAAAAAAAAAACATATGCAATACGGTTAGTTTTAAGGCAAAACAAAAACTGGAAAATTGTATCACTATACGTTATTTTTGTCACCTACAAAATCTCATTATTTTTTTTTAACTTTGATAAAACTACAAAAAAACTATGTTATATGATTGGTTTTAAAGCAAAACAAAAAACAGGAAATTGTATTGCTATATTTTATTTTGTCACCTACAAAATCACATCATATTTTTCTTTTAATTTAATTTTGATAAAACAACAAAAAATTACAGTTGACATGAAATTTCCCGACAGTGTAGGGCGGAGCCACACCTTAGGGCAAGGCTAAAAGTACATACCTAGTAGGCTTCAAAAATTTGTTTAAAGTTACTGCTCCTCATTATAAAATACCCAGCAGAGCAACTGTGACACGGTGGCTTGATGACAAGTATGACGTCTTGGCAACATTAATAAAATCAAAACTCTCAAATGTTGAACACCTCACATTAACAAGTGATATATGGTCAGAAATGCAGATGCGCAGTTTTTTGGGTGTCACAGCGCATTTTGGTCTAGACACAGTGTTCGAATCAATGTCATTAGGAGTTTATCAACTCAATGAAAGTCATTCATCGGAATATATAGCAGACATGCTCCTTAAGACCTGCAACGATTGGGGATTTGATACGGACAAAGTCTCTGCGGTCGTTAATGATAACGACCCAAATATGGTAAAAGCTGTGGAATTAGGATTTGGAAAGAAGAAGCACATACCTTGTTTCGCTAACACACTTAATTTAGTTGCTCAAAATATTCTCAAAATACCTTTAGAAAATATATTGTCAAAAATAAATACCATTGTTACTTTCTTTAAACACAGTTGTTTGGCAAGCGACGATTTGAGAAAGTCAGTACCGTAAGTACTGAAATAAAGTTAATACAAGGCCTGCCAACACGCTGGAATAGCACATATTATATGGTTCAAAGATTTTTGGAGCTTAAAAATGTTAAAGTGATATATTGATTTGCCATAAAACAGCACCTCCAATGCTGACTGGTTTGGAATTAAATATCGCGTCACTTCTTCTTAACATACTACGCCCACTTGAAGCAGCAACTAAAGAAATATCTGGGGATAAATATTGTACCAGCAGTAAAGTGATCCCTTTAGTGCACTGCATGCTTTCAAAACTCAAATCAGTTGAGACTGATGAACCTTTAGTGATGGGAGTACATAAGCTCGTCCTAAAAGAAATCAACAAACGGATGGGTGCTATCGAACAAGTTTCGTCTTTAGCTATCGCGACCTTATTGGACCCACGGTTCAAAAAAACTACATTTTGAAGACCCGATGGCTTCAAATGCTATTAAAAAGATCAAAGATATGATGAAGAGGGAGCTGGAAGAAATGCGAACAGAATCTGATTCAGATAGTTCAGACAAAACATCGGAAGATTTCAGTCTTTGGACCGATCATCATAAACTAGTTCAAAGAAACTGGAAATCAAACAAGACCGAAGAAAGTGTTTTCGAGGAGCTGTCTGCCTACTTGAGAACTCCGGTTGGCCGGCTTAGCGATAATTCGTTAGAAGTATGGTCCGATCATAAACAACAGTTTCAAAAATTGTACAAAATAGCTTATAAATATTTAACTTTGGTATCCAGATCAGTGCCATCAGAAAGACTTTTTTCGAAAGCTGCACAAGTTTTAAATCAACAACGAAACAGAATTCAGGAAAGCAGGTTAATAAAATTTTATTTATCCAAAGTTTAGAGAGAAAATATTGGGATTTATAAATTTCAATTAGATTAGAATCCCAACACAACACTGCCTCTCTTTCGGCGTTCCTCGTTTTACTTTTATTTTATCTTTCTATTCGAATTTCTAATTTACAAATCCCAGCAACTTCAAATTGCCTTTGTAAAAGACTAATTAAAAATATAATTCAAATAAATACTTCATTTTGCTAGTTTCCTAATCTTTGTCTCATTTTTAAGCTTTCCTAACCTTTATTACCCGATATATATATATCGATGTTTTTATTCGATGCATCGAAAACATCGATGTTTTTATTCGATGCATCGTGAAACATCGATGCAACGTTTCGATGCATCACATCGAAAAAAACATCGATGTATTTTCTGGATGAACATCCCTAGTGACGTCGCACTATCTCCATCCGGAAGTGTTTACACCGCGAGGCGGTAACTGGTTGCAGCGGTATTCCAATTTAGATATTACCCCATTTAATTACATTTTTCTTGATATTTTCAAATTTACTGCCTTAAACACTTTCAGTATTTAACTCCTCCTCCATCATTTTACGTTTTACGAATTTTTTTCAGCGTTTTTGGTAAATTTTTCATTATTTCCCTTGGTAATGTATCCGAATCCCTTACATCTTTAAACACAAAATTATTATTAAAAGTTATGCCAAGATATTTGCACTTCAATCCTTCGACAAGCAGTTCTGTCCCCATCCTACAAAAAAGTTTAGTTTTTTTTTTATCTATCTACCTAATAAGCTGACTCTTATTGGCATTTATCTTCATTCCATGTTGATCTACACAGTTACATATTCAATCCAGGTCACCCTGCATCTGTTCGCAGTCTTCTCACGTTTTGATCCTATTATATCATCTGCAAACAATCTAAATTCTGACTAAACCATCAACACAATCATTCATTTGAATTATGAATAGCAGTGGTCCCGATATAGTACCCCGTAGAACTTCCATATTCACTTCTATCACTTTTGATACTGCATTTCCTACTATGACGATTAGGTTTCTGCTTGATAATCTCTCAGTTTCCTTTAAATATATATTTAATATCTGCAAACTGTTTTATACTCTTGGGAAGTTTATTAAACAGATGTATACCAGAATAATTAACTCCTCTTTGTATTTGTGTTTTGTGCAAGTTATTTCTGTTTCTTTTATTGAAATTGTGTACCTGTGAATTAGAAGTAAACAGGTTAAAATGTTCTATGAAAAAGCACATATACATACTGAGAAGTCATTGTAAGAATATTGAGTTTTTTTAAAAAAAGTTGTCACTTTTGCATCCACTCCAATACTTTTCAACGTATTTAATACAATTTTATGGCTCACTCCGTCAAATGACTTCGAAAGATTCTACATACATTATCAAATTCGTCTCCAATGTCAATTACATCTGAAATATCTTGGATTTAGCCTACTATCTGAGATTCACATGAATATCCTTCCCTAAAGATATATTTTCGACATGCAACTAATTTATTTCCTCTCAGATATTTCTAATTTAGTTGTGTACCAATCCCTCCATAATCATGTCTATCACTGATGTAAAATTAATTGGCCTGTAATTCTCAACCCTATTTGTCGTCTCACCTTTATGAACCGGCACTACTATCACTCTTTTCCAGTCCACTGGTAAGCAGCAAGACTCCAGACACATTTTAAATAAAATTTCAAGGTAAGGTGCAATATCATGTCTCACTATATTTAATACAACTGTAGTTACATACTGCCTTCTTTGCGCTTTTATAGCTTTCTGATTTCCTTCACAATTTCCTGAGGATCTATTTCAAACTTTGCTGTTTGCTCATTTTTACTTAAATGGAGACACACTTCTGATTTAATCCCTCTTATTACGGGATGATAGTCCCTAGTGATCTCATTAAACTAGTCACTCAACATCTCTGACATTTCTAAATCTCCAGTAACTTCTTATCCATTCCTATCTACACTTGTCTCAATACCTTCCCTTCCCCTAAGTTTTCTAACACAAGTCATAGAAATAACAAGACGCATCTGAGTGGTCCCCCTGCACCAAAAATATTCTTCATAACCACATCTTTAACTTCCCTCTTTGCTGTTATTAACTGCTTGTTTAGATATTTTAAGTATTCCCTACTACCCTGCTGTCTCTTAACATTGAAGTGTTCTCTTCTCACTAACCTCTTTAACCTTCTCATCTCCCTGTTGTAGTATACAGGTTACGTACTTCTCTTTATTTTCTGTTTTGTATTAAATTTTTCCACACCTTCAGCCTTCTTGAAGTCTTCCCACTTCACCTCCTCTGTACTTGTACCGTTCTTCAATTTGCTGAATCTGTTCCAGAAATATCTCTTCAGTTCTAAAATTTGTGCAGTTTATAACTACACCCACTTTCCCCTTTTGTTTTGACCACAGGTTTACCAAATCCCCTAACATCCATCAGAACAGTATAGTGATCAATTTTTTCTTCAGTTACTTGACACCTCTCCAGATTTTCATGAGATTTTATTAGAAAGATATCCAACATGTTTTCACCCTTGTGTTCTGTTCTACCACCAGTGTAAAGCCTCCTTCCCTTTCTAAGTTATTTGTAAATCCCGGTTCCCTTGTGTTATTAATATTTTTTTTCTATCCAGTTGAAACCTGGTGAATTTAAATCCCCACTAATAATAACCAATCTACGCTCGCCTCTGAGCTCAGAACATGAATTTTGTTTCTCACAAAGGGCCTCATATTCATCATTTATTCTTCTGTTATGGCAAAAAACCAACATTTTGATTTTTTTTAATCACCCCAGAAATCTACTAGTAACTCATTGATATCACCTAGGAACACCAGAGAACTGTAGCAGTCTTTGCTAACCAATATGAATATCTCTCCACAAATTCCTCTATCTCTGCGTTACACTCTGTAACCATCGGGTAAAACAACATTGTCTAATGCTTCTTCTTTTAACCAAATCTGTGCCCTACATTTGGTTCGTACATCTCTTTTAATTTTTCAAATCCTGTTACTTTGTTCATTATACTTTGGCAGTTCGTCTATATCACTCTATTGTCGGCTTTGTAATGTTTTCAGATTTCTTTAGTATTAATGACTTTTCTCAATAGAGCATCTACAATCTTCATTCCTTGGATCACTTATTCTTACCACCTCACCTGCAGCCCCTTTCCTAAAAAAAAGGCACAATTCTGATCCTCATCATAACTAGAAGTCGGCTACCTTACAGATTTAGCTAAGTATCCCTTTGACCCTTCTATTTAGATTTAGGCCATGGCTAGTAAAACTCCACCTACCGATGGTGTCCACAGACACAACCTTCAAGACAGAACTAATGCCCTTCCCGAGAAGCACGTCGGTCTCAATGTTTTCCTGTCTCATAGCGTGGTTCAAGTGTGGCCGATTATGGCGACTCTAGACCTGCATGAGTTTCACACTGGTATGCAGTACATCCTTTACGACCTTCCGCAGGTCACTCTCTGCACTATAATTTGCGTTTCTAATAATAATGTTTCCGCACCTGCCACTATTGCTACTCTATCATCCTTAGTGAATTCCTTACAAAGTGATCCTATCCTGGCCAACAGTAATATACCATAGACAGCGTCGGAAAGTTCTACATAATATGTCCTCTTCCTCTTAACTAAAGGTTGCTGTCAACTTCCCACAGATGGGCAGCCATACTATTAGACCCAAATTGAATTTCTTCAATCAGTCACTGTCTTTGGTGAGACCTTTTTCCAGACACCGTAAACGGCCCAAGCAGTAGTTGGTAAAGCACCTCATGAGTGCACATCCCTCTTCACGAAACCAGAACCAAGGATTCCGGCAGGTATGTATTATGACAAGGGACTCTCCTATGCAAGACCGATTACTTTTAACACACACCGAAGTTCCGGAGGTGATACTGAAGATACACTTATAGATAAAGTGGTATCGATTGTCTCCTCCATTATAAACATGATCAACTCTGGCATGTCAGAAGATTTAACGGAATTTGTCAGAAATTCTATAGTAGATTGTCTTAATACCCAAGATCAATAATATTGTACAATGGAATATTCTGTCCATCCATGCTAAGAGATAAAATATTTTCTACCATTTCATGAATATGACATTTCGTTCGCGAACCTAATAGAAACATAGTAAAATCTTCCTCCTACTTTTCAAAATCAGGATATAATATCATCCGTGCACACCAGGAAGATGGGTATGTAGGAGTAGCACTGCTGGTAAAAGGAGATCTTTAACTCGAAGAGATGAAAATAAACCTGTGCAATTCTGGTATGCAGGCCTGTGCGGCCAGCATTAATTTTGGTCTTGGAGAAACGTCTGTATTAACGCTGTGTAGACCGCCAAAGTTTCCACTCACAAGACGAGAGATCCGATCGATTCGCCAACTTCCAGCTACCGTATAGATAACTGCAGACTTAAGCATCCACCACCAGAACTGGGGATGCGAATTTAATTGCCGTCAGGAAATGAACTTACAGCGCTAATAGATGAATTGAATTTGGTGATATTAAACGCTGGACCTGTGACAAGAGTCTAACGAACAACAGGAAGGAAACCAGCCGTTGATATTTGGTCTACTCTTATCTCTCCGGATTGTGCATTCTAGTTCGAATGGAAGACACTATTCCATGTTGATGTTTTAGCCACTTAGACAGGAGATACTTCTGTTCCAACACCGACCTTTAGTTGTACATAAAGAAAGCTAATTGGCGCAAATATAAAGAGATCTCTACGGGTGAAGTTCAACTTGTTGGGGGAAGCAAGAAATATTGTAAAAAATTCATGGCCTCAACCATCCGGGAATCTTAACCAAGGCGTTCATGTAGCTGAGTCTGCCCCAGATGGTGGGACGAGGAGTGTAACCAGGCCATAAAAAACAGGATGTTACCGTTGAATCGGTACAAAAAACAATTTACCGAAACAAACTACATTCTTCTCAACAAGACGGTAATATGTAACATTGTGATCACTGGTGAGGAGAACAAGACTGACTGTATAACGAAAGAAAAACGATAAAGGAATTTTCATGTAAAAGTAAAAAACGACAATGGTATGAGCAAGACCTTTGGAAAATATGTTGTAATGTTATAGAATATGAAACGATATGTTCTCATGTGCTGGTAAATTTTATATTTTTTAAGTATTCTCCATGGTGTATGTATTTTTAGTTTTGTTCAAAATATCTTTGATTTGTCATGTTTCTATTATGGTCTGATTCTCTTCCAGCAAGGAAATATTCCTTTGTTTCTTTAACTAGGATTAAGCTATTCCGCAATGCAATGCCACCAGCCAACTGAATTTTTCTATTCCTAGGTACAATACAATAGAATAGACATTTTCCAATGATCCCGTAGTTAAACAATTGCATAACAAAATAATACATACACCAGGAGATTTGCAATCATAGCATACATGGTAAATTAATTATGTGAACTACATTTACACAGCTACTGACAGTTATTTTGTAGATACCTTAGAAATAAATTCTTCGACAGTGTAAATGGAGTTGCAATTAAAAATTTCATTCAATTTTTTCCTGAATTTATTCTTATCATCTACTAGACATTTAATATGTGTTGGGAGCTTATTGAAGATATGTATCCCTTAATATCGGATCCCTTTTTGAACAAATGACAACTACTTGTAATCCTTGTGAAGATCATTTTTACTTCTAGTGCCATAATTGTGTATTTTACTATTTGTTTCAAACAAAATATAATTTGTGACTGCAGAGGACATTAATGTGTATACGAGTAAATACTCAGCCACCAATGTAAAAATCCCTAACTTCTTGAACAGCTCTCTACATAAAGTTCTATTCCTAACCCCACACATAATTCTTATTACTCGCTTTTGGGATCTAAACGCTTTGTTTCTATGGGTAGAATTGCCCCATATGACAATAAGGAGTGAAAATAAGCAAAACAAACTAGCTGCCTCATATGTAGATCACCTACAGCTGAAATTGTACGAATTGCAAATGAGGCTGCACCCAATCGCTTTAGAAAGTCAGAAACATGTACCTTCCAATTTAAATTATGATAAATATTTAAACCTAGAAATTTCACACACTCTACGTTTTGAATGGAATGGCCTGCAAATTTCATGTCTGTATCTGGGTTTAATCTGTGTGATGTACTGAACGGTAACGGTATAGAAGTTCTTTTCTAGCTTTAATTGTTGTAGGTTTTTCATAATTCACCAGTATTGAAATAACCTGAAAAAAACTTATGGCGACTGCTTCAGAACGAGGGTTTTACTTTTCTTGTAGACGCAATGTTAGGACTCCAGTGTCAAAGAAATAGCTTGTTGCGAACAGCCGGAGTCAGGAGTAGCGGAGAATGTCACGTGCTGTAAAACAGCGAGGCCGGTTCTCAACGACGCGACAGGCCGCAGACAGTGGTGTGAGTTTTTCATTTAGATTCAGAGTAGCCTAGCTCATGATGAATGAATAGTGACGTGGTCCATTTGATTAAGAAACAGTAAGTTTGGAAACCCTGCACTACTGTGGGAGGAGAGTCAGATTCAGTAAGATAGCGAGACATTTTGGGAAATTACGTCAAGATCATAGTTTTCTTACGCCAATAACTTATATGCAAGGAGTAAGAGGTTTTTCTTTGTCAGTGAACATTTGATTGCTTATTTCCACGCGTCAACAAGTATATTAGAGGCGGCTTTAGTCTTTTTTTTCTGCTTAACGTCTCCCTAACAGCGAGGTCTTTAGCGACGGGAAAGGATGGGGGGCAAGGAATGGGAAGGAATTCGGCCATGGCCTTTTGAAGGAAGCATCCCGGCATTTGCCTGGAGTGATTTTGGAAACCATGGAAAACCCAAATCTGGAGCGGCTTTAGTCAAATCACAAGCAGTAGGTCGCGAGTACTCGGTTAAAAGTAACTTGTTTTTTCTTAAACTCGATGAATCTAGAGTTTCAATTATATGAAGAGACTAAACGTTACAGGGAATAATCTTGGGGTGAAAGGAAACACATGAAAGTAAATCTAGTATTTTGAATGTAGTTGATATCGTGACCGAAATATGTCTAACGATCTCCGTTTAAGCCGAGTATTGATGTGGTGACATATTTTACGCACTTTTCTGTATGCAGGGCCGGCTTTAGGGAGTGGTAAGTGTGGCAAAAGTACCCCGGGCTCGAGCTCCCAAAGGGGTCCTCCGTCAAAGATGAATAAGTAAATAGAAATAAACTTTTAAAAACTTTCTTAAAAAATGCGTTATTTAATTTTTTTACATTAAGTTTTTCTGACTTTATCAAAAAATCAAAGTTTAAAGAGAAAGTTTTGTTGGGAGGAGGGGGCCTTAAGAATGCTTTTCCGTGGCCCGAGAATCCTAGCGCCGCCCCTGTCTGTATGATCTTCAAAAATTTAATCACCAGATTCAATTCTTAGTTTAAACGAGTCTTAGAGAATACTTTCATGTTGCCCTTTGCTCCTCAAAGATAAGTCATGGATACCACGGAACATCGTAGTAGTATTTTATTGAAGCTATGTCTTCCTTAGCGTTAGCACCTTATACTGTATTTCTTTATGGCGGGCAGAAGTCAGATGTGTATCGACAGGCATATTGTCGTCGAAATTGCTACGTTGATTGCTGATTTGTGCCATTGAGATGACGTATGAGTGTATACAAGTTTGTGCATTTCTTTGTAGTGCCTAAAGGCCCTCACCATGAAGGAAGCTAAAATACCTTTCACATTAATCTGTTGCAGTAATTAACAATAAATAGAATGCGCTCGAATTTCTTCAACATTCAGTCAAGGAGCATAATGCGCCAGCAGGATGTAGGAATTGAATTTCGCTTTCAATTGGACAGCAATGTTAGCAAAGTCATAAGTTGGTAAAAGTTTTCTTAAAATTTCAATTTTTCCGAAATGAGATCGTATTAAACAACGTCTGAGCCGGTGAACCACATCATCAAAGGATGGGATTATGAAGAATATTACTCGTGCAGGAGGACCACTGAACGATGCATCTAAAAATTTACATGGCTATATTAGAAAACTGAGGGGAAGGTATTCAGACTATTGTAGATACGTAAGAACGGAGTTGAAGTTACTGAGGATTTTAAAATTGGAGAGATATTGAGTGACTAGTTTAGTGAGACAACTAAGGACAATCATCCTGTAGTGGGAAGGAATGAATCAGAGGAGAGTCTCCCTAAAAGTATAAATGAGGAAACTACAAAACATAAATTCTCAGGAAATTATGAAGGAACTCAGAAAGCTAAAAACACATAAAGGGACTGGTGTAGATAATATTACTACTGATTTATTAAAGATTGTGGGATACAATATTGTACCTTACCTTGAAAATTTATTTAAAATGAGTCTGGAGTCTTGCTGCTTACCAGAGGATTGGAAAAGAGCGATAGTGGTACCGGTTCATAAAGGAGGTGTTACAAATGGGGTTACAAACTACAGACCAATTAGTTTGACATTAGTGATTGGCAAAATGATGGAGAGATTGATATGCAGCTATATCAGAAATGTCTGTGAGGAAAAGAACTGGTTTTTAGATCAACAACATGGCATAGGCAAGGGTAAAACTGGGAAAGAGGAGATAAATTGTGAAAATGTAAAGCCAGTAGTAAGGGTGTTAAAGGTAAACTGTGGAAGTATGATGAACAAAGTAATCGAATTTGCAAACTTAATAAAAATACACAAACCACAAGAAATAATTGGGGTAGACAGTTGGTTAAAAGAAGTACTAGACAGTGAAGTTTTTCCTGATGGTTACAGAGTGTACCGCAGAGATAGAGGAGCAATTGGTGCAGGAGTTTTCATACTAGTTAGCAAAAACTACCACAGTTCACTGGCATTCATAGATCAAGACCATGAGTTACTTGGGGCAATAAAAAAGAAAAACAACAGAGTGTTGGCTGTTTACCGCCTTGGAAAAATGACAGAAGATGATGAGGCTCTTGCGGAGAAATTAAATTCATACTCAGATTTCAGAGGAGAGAATAGAATGATCATCATTGGTGGGGATTTAAATTTACCAGGTGTAAACTGGGAAGGAAATAAGATAAATAACATAAGGGAACAAAGATTTGCAATTATTTGAATAAGGGAAGGAGGATTTACACAAGTGGTTGAGCAAAACACTAGGGGACAAAATATTTTGGATATATTTCTAATTAAGCCTGATGAAAACCTTGTGGGGTGTCAAGTAACTGAAGGAATAAGTGATCATGACGCAGTTCTGATGGATATTAGTGGATTCAGTAAACCAGCAGCCAAAATTGAAAGGGGAAATAGGTACAATTATAAAAAGGTACAGGTTTCAAATTTGAAGAGATATTTCACAGAAAAATTCGGCAAATGGAAGGAAGGCACAAGTACTGTAGAGTCGAGGTGGGAAGAATTCAAGGAGATAATAACAATGGAGAAGAAAAATGTATTCCAAAGCAGAAAATAAAGAGAAGTAGATAACCCATGTACTATAATAGGGAAGTGAGGAGGTTAAAGAGGTTGGTAAGAAGAGAACAGAGTTAAGAGACAGCAGGGTAGTAGGGATTATTTAAAACAACTAAAAAAGAACTTAATAACAGCAAAGAAAGTGGCTAAAGATGGGTTTATGAAGAGTATTGTCAATGCAGGAGGACCATTGACAGATGCATCTAGAAATTTTTATGGCTATATCAGGAAACTGAGGGGAAGGGAGGATGTAGAGACACTTATAGATAATGATGGAGAAGAAGTTACTGAGGATTTGAAAAAGGCAGAGATTTTAAGAGACTGGTTTAGTGAAAGCAATAGGGACAATGAAACAGAAATGGGAGGGTTTAATTCAGAGAACAAGCTTAACAACACAATTAGAAACAAAGATAGTAAAAAATTTGAAATTAATCCTGAGGAAATCATGAAGGAAATAAGAAAGCTGAAAAAACATAAAGGGGCAGGTGTAGATGGTAGGTAAATTAATGGAAAGATTGATATGCAACCACGACAGAAATATATGCGGTTTTCAAGCAGGCAACATGGGTTCAGGCAAGGATATTCATGCGAATTTCAGTTGGTGGGATAAATGCAAGATATTTCAGATGAAATGGGCAAGGGAGGCCAAATTGATAGCGTAGCACTAGATCTGTCAAAGGCGTTTGATTGTTGATTGTTTACTACCTGAAATTAGATTGTTTGCAGATGACATAATGCTTTATAAAAGAATCATAACGATAGAGGATTGTAAACAGTAGCATGGTGATCTGGATAGGATGTCTAGTTGGGTTGGTAAACATGGGATGAAGATAAATGCAAAGAAGAGTCATCTTATTAGATACACAAATAAAATACAAAAGTTTAATTATGAATATAAGGTGGGGAAAGAATTGTTTGCTAAAGACTTGAAATGTAAATATCTTGGAATTACATTTGATAACAAGCTTAACTGGACAGGACACATTGGACAGGTGGTAGGAAAAGATTTGAAAATTCTGCACTTGTTGGAGAGAGTGATGAGGGGATGTATGAGAGAAGTAGAGGAATTGGGTTACAAAACTTTGGTCAGACCATTGCTCGAATATGGTTGTGTAGTATGGGACCCTCATTTTACGAATCAAATACAGGAATTGGAGAGGGTGCAAAAAAGGCCTGCTAGATTTGTTTCTGGAAATTATTGCAGAATACAATCAGTGACGGATATGATAAAGGAGCTGGAATGGGATTCATTGCAAGACAGAAGGAGGATGAGGAGGGTCATGGGAGTGTACAGGGCATATACTGGTGATGGGGCATGGAAAGATATAGGAGTAGGTATGAAAAGTAGTGCATGGAAGGGAAAAGATGACCATGACCACAAGCTGGCACTCGATTTCAGGCACAAGGGTGTGGGAATACTCTCTTTTTTAGGTAAGGGTGTCAGGGATTGGAATGTGTTACCAAGAGAAATGATGAATAATTTACCGAAAACGTTGAAAGAATTTAAAGATAAAATTTGTAGAGGGCAAATGTAGGTGGGTGCAGGATAGGGGGAAGATGGGGATGTAGGGAAATTGCCACCTGAGCCTGTGCTCCATTGCAATTATAATTATAATTATATTCATGTGAATCTCAGATGGTGGACTATATGCAAGATATTTCAGATGGAATGGACAAGGGAGGCCAAGTTGATAGTGTGGCACTAGATCTTTCAAGGCATTCGACAGAGTAAGCCAGAAAATGGTTTCAAAAAAACTGAAATCTATTGGATTGGATGAAAAAATTACTTGTTGGTTAAAAGTCAGAAATCAAAGTGGTAGAGTTAGAAACAATTTATCAAAAGTGGTGGAAGTAAATATGGTAGTGCCACAGGGTAGTGTATTGGGAACATTACTGTTAATTATTGTAATGAATGACTGTGTTGATGAGTTACGGTCAGAATTTAGCTTTTTTTGCCGATGATATATCGGTATACAATTGGATCAAAACAGATGAAGACTGTAAACAGATGCCAGGTGACCTGGATAGAATATCTAAATGGGTAGGTAGGTCAGCATGGAATGAAGATATAAACCGAGAAGAATCAGCTTATTAGGTACACAAATAAAAAACTAAAGATTATTTATGGTTATAGGTTGGGGTCAGAATTTATTGTTGAATGCTTGAAGTGTAAATATCTTGACACAACATTCGATAACAAACTCAACTAGGCAGAGCACATTGGACAGGTGGTAGGAAAGAATTACAAAATCATTCATTTACTGGAGAGGGTGATGAGAGGATGTACCAGAGAAGTTAGGGAACTGGATTACAAAAGTTTGTTCAGACCATTGGTTGAAAATGGTGGTGTAGTTTGGGACCCACATTTTTGTTATCAAATACAGGAGTTGGAGGGTGTGCAAAGAAGAGCAGCTAGATTTGTTTGTGCAAATTATTGCAGGACCCAGTCACTAACTTATATGATGAAGGAGCTAGATTGGGAATCATTTGGGAGAAAGGAGGAGGGTGAAGAGAGTACTGGGAGTGTACAGGGCATATGTTGGTGATGGAGCTTGGAGGGATATTGGTCAAAGAATTATGAACAGTGCATGGAAGGGGAAAGGCGACCATGACAACAATCTGGCACACGATTTAATGCTTAAGGGAATGGGAAAATTTTCTTGTTTTGGTAAGGATGTCAGGGATTGGAACAATACTAAGTGATTAATAATTTACCAAAAATGCTGAAGGAATTTAAAATTAAAATTTGTAAATTGGAAAAGTAATTGGGGATGAATTTAACACCCCAATTATAAAAGATTTTAAAAAATAATAATATGAAATGGGTTAATTAGATGACTAGAGGAATTTCCACCGGAGCATTGGCTCCATCGGGATTAAAATTAATAACAACAATAATTATTTGTATCATACATAGAGAGAACGATGTGATGGGATCGATGTAACTTCGCGTGTGGTCTGTTCATCCAATCTAAAGCACCTCGTGTCAATTTCAAAAAGTAATTTAGAGAACTGGGCGTTTTAAATTTCATATATTTTTCGCTTGAGTACTTGAGGCTGGGAGTCAGTTTTGGGGATAGTAATTCATCCTGCCCGAACGTGGCTGCGTCCTTGGTAGCAAATCTTCATTTAGAAGCTGATTCACGCTCTGCATAGTTAATTTTTTCCAATTGAGCTAAACTCACTAACTACATTAAAAATGTTTGGATGCCTTGTGAAATTCTTTTTAGTACTTATATAATAATTTTGAGAACATCATCATGCTCTTTATTTCCGGTATTAAACCTATGGACCTTTTACGGACTACCTCTATCTTTAAGTTAGTCTTTCAGGCATTCATTTTCCTCTGGTGACGTAGTGGAATTTTATCAGCGGTATTCTGACTTTGTCCGTTTTTGTCACGTCTTGAAACCACTTTTCCATCATCTGTTGGATATGTTCAATCATCGATGTTACTTTTAATTGATCTCTTCAGGAATTTCATTTCCACCGCAGTGATTCATGGGTCATCTTGTACTTTTATTGTCCAAGCTTCTGAGCCTTATGTGAAAATTGGTCATGCCATAATTTTATAGGTCTTAATTCTGGTATGCTTTTGAATTTTTTCGGATTAAATAGTTAATTAATTAATCTCACTGCTCCAGATTTGTCTGACGATATCTGTAGTGACACCTGTCAACCCATTTTCGGACCACTGTGGCGCGTCCAAAGTCGTGATAAAGAGGCACCAGCCACACCATCTGTGAGGGGTTGAAGGAATGTGAGAAAGAGATTGAATTAATGTGGGGGCACTGCAGGAACGGTACTTAAATGTAGCGCGCGTTCTTTCTTTCCATGGACAAGTGGTGATTGGCTGGGAGATTTGTCACCAAAAGATGCTATGAGTGGGTGTCTGGATGCACCCTGGAGGAAGGAATCCTCCATGAGATGCACCC
>CM061920.1:293475936-293573728 GCA_031002005.1 Vandiemenella viatica | reverse complement strand
TACTGCTTCACAGTCAGAAACATCAGAATTCTCCTGTATCACCATATGAATGTTACAGATGTGAACAGCATATTCTGAATACCAGCTAATAATACCACAGGCCACAGTCTCAAAAATAAAACCCTTTCTCCTATCCAACATCTTGTGAACCCATCTCTTGCATATAATATTTTTCCTCTGCTATAACACTTATTTTTTTTTTTTGACTGGTTTTGGTGACTGGTCGGTAAATAATAAAAACAGTGACTAACAATAAAGTGACTCTTGTGAAGTGAGGAGTCACCAGTAATCATTCCTGTGGCTGTCAAAATCTGGGACAAGCATATATTTTAATAGTAGACAAAGTGACTCAATCACAAAATCTTAATACTTTTTCAGTTTAGAAGAGGAAAAAGTTATATCCTTTGAGACAAAAAGGTCTATGATGACTGGACCCAAGAAGAATTTCTGATTAATTTATTAGTTTTTAAATTATTATTGTTATTAGGAGTAGTGCATGGAAGAGAGGATGACCATGATCACAAGCTGATACTTTATTTCACACACAAGGTTGTGGGAAGATTTTATTTTGTAAGTAAGGGGTCAAGGATTGGAATAAGTTACCAACAGAAATGATAAATAATTTACCAGAATGCTGAAAAATTTAAAGCTGAAATTTGTAGAGTGCAAAATATGTACAGTCTGTCCATCTGTGGAAGGCGCATCTGCTCCAATGAAGAATCTTTCCAGATATACACAAAACCTGCCTGGAGCTCTCATCTCTCACAGCTATCCCCCTGACTTAGTACACAAACAAATTTCTTGTGCTATAGCCCTTCCTGTACACAGCTGCTGCAAGGCTGTACCATTTGGAACTAAAGGCATCCCCACTTTCATCACCAAATTCTTCCCTGGTCCAAGTCAATTAACCTAATTCTTTGTCATGGGCATGACTTCCTATGTTCCTTCCCCGGGATGTGCAGTATTCTCCATAAAATCTACCCACTGCCCACACACGTTTTAGCAGATCACCAAATCTAAAAAATATCTTGGCTCACAAGTACCCACCTGGTAATTCCCCCAAACTACCACAGGGCTCATTGCCGTGCAAAAAACCCCACTGTAAAACATGCAGCATGCATCAGCTACTACCGCTTACTCCAATCCCATCACAGTTGAAACATTTCCCACTATTGGTCATGCTACTTGTATTCCAACACACCTCATATATCAACTGCATTACTCCATTGCTCCAGCTCATATATAGGCTTCATTACTAACCCACTTACTATCAGAATGAATGGCCACAGGCAGACATTATATAGTAACAATGAGACCCATCTAGTGGCAAAACATGCCAGTTCTCACAAACTGAATAATTTTAACATCTGTTCTCAGTTAGGGCAATCAGAGTTTTCCCTGATAACTCAACCTCCTCTGAACTGTGTAGATGGGAACTAGCCTATCAGAATTATACTGGACACAGACATCCTGCAGGTCTCGGTGGTGTGGTGTTTTAGGGCGCGCGTCAACGTCTAGGTCATTAGCGCTCCAGATCTCGATCTCCAATAAATTCTCTTACCACTTATTATAACTACTATTTATATTCCCTTATATTGTATTTCATTTATATGTGTAAGGTCACTCAGTTTTTATGTTGATCGACCACTTTCTGTTATAATATACCTTCAACATTATTCGATCCAGTATTTGTGCTTCCATCATTACCTTCTGTGCGGCCATGTCATTCACCCGATGGCTGTCATCATGTACACTTCTGGCACTGCCTGGGTCTCACTTTTGCAAGAATAAGGTATATGCTGAAATATTGTGTGTTTCTTGTGTTTGTTCTTTTCTGTTTTCATCGTTCCCAGCCGCCCCTTCATCTGTGATACGTTTTGGGTCATATTCCCTATCCTTCCTAGTGTTCTTGCCTTAAAGCATTTTCCTGCTCCTTGTTTTATTATATAATTAATTAATATTGATACTTATTATTTAACTACATACTTTGGGAAAACTGCTGCCCAACCTGTATCAATAGCGCCCACACGAGGAAGATTGATGTGCAAATCAATCAGGCAATGAGGATAAATTACAGTATACATTCGGAGTACGAACACCACATGGCTTCCAGTGCTTTGTAACATTTCAACCTCCAGCACTAGAAGATCAGATGCTCTCCTAAAGGTCTGGCAAAACATTCTGAAGAACTCTCAGCTGCCAAACATCAGTACATTACTCAAGCAAAATACCAATGCTGAAATCAAGGAAACCACCATGGCACACAGCAAACAACCTTACAGTGTCCTCTTCAATGTCAACAAGCTGTGGATAACTCAGTGGGAGCAGTCATCAGTAGAAAATAAACATCTAGTTGAGGACCCCTTCAGTACGGTTACAAGGATTCGGTCTCCTCAGGCGGCAATGGAGAATCATCAATTGGATTCAAACAGGACAATGCAGATGCAGCTACTTATTACACAAATGGGGTTGGGTCATTCTACAAATAGGAGACTGGACAAATTTTCAAAAAGTGTTTTAAATTGACCGTTGTGGATATATTTAGCCAAGAAAACTAGTAATTTACTAAATAATGCTTTATAAGTTCATAAAACCATGTGTAAATGTTAAACTGTTTAAATTCCCACGCAAACAGTATATCGCGTAGCCTCCTCGGGGTGATGTCATACATGTGTAAAGTAACTTTACCTCTGATTTATTATTCCAACAGTATTAAGTGATCTTAAGAGTTTCGTGAAGCTATAGCCGTAATGGAAAAGAAAGACGAATGTTATTGCATAGTACCTAAATGTACCAATAATTCTATATCTTCTCCAAACAAATTATTGATTGATGTACCAGGGAAAAGCAGAATACGAATCAAGTGGTTGCAACTAGCAAGACGTCAATACGACGGAATTTCAAAGCATATGATTTCGAACGAATTTTGTGTTCTGTTCACACCTTGTACTTGATAGTACATATACCCGAATCACTACGAAGTTGTGCGTTTCTTATGGCATCACCACGGTAGGATTGTCTCGTCGATCTAACAATACGTGAAACGAAAACTCATGTGTATGTACTATTATATAAAAAATAAATCATGCGACATTTATAACAAGATTAGCCCATTTACACTGGGTAGAGACTACGTTTTATTTTATTTCAAATTCAATTTATTAGGCAAAATAGTCTACATGGTGTTACCAGAAAACACTCCCCGCTGCTAGTCCTACAAGGAAGAAAGAAACGGCTCGCAGCGAGCGAGCGGCCAGCTTCCACGTAGTTCGCCCGTCAACCACGGAACTACTTAGAAAATAATTACATATCATATAAATATATAAGTATGTAATTATATTATGTAATGAACTTACCTTACAAAAAGATGCTGAAAGTATTGCCCCTCTTGCGTAATGCACATTTGACATCGTTTAAATATGTTTTGAGGAACTGGCGGGATTTCACCTCTCTCCTTGGACAGTATTACGTGATAGATTTTATTTTCAAGTTCTTCCAATGTGTGAGGATTTCCTTCATACACCTTTCCATTAAGCTTTCCCCAAAGATAGACGTCACAAGGGTTTAAATCGAGCTGATCTGATGCCACAAGCCACGACTGATTTCACGTTTCTCTTACTTTTTTTTAAGTAAACGCAGAACCGTTGTTTTAGCTGGCAGTAAAGTGCCAGGATATTGCGATGTTATTTACTGCGACACCTTTTTCTTCACATACGTATCATAAAGGAATATTCTTTGTTCCAAACTATAATGTGCCGTAATTCAACTCACGCTCACACACGATACTAATTAGTAAGAGACTAAGTCACAAATAGTTAAACCGGAAACAAACGTTTACACACAATACTGATTAGAAAGAGACTGAAGTCACAAACCAGCCAAACCGCAAAGAAGTTGGTCTTAACAATGGAAAAGTTCGCATTTTATTGTGTCATTTGACTGTTGGTTTTAATCTTGCCGATCATTCACTCTGCCGTTTGGCGGGAGCTGGCCTTTCCCTGTGAGATGCCGTCGGCAAGACAGTAGGTGTGTAGCATTTCCAGGCGTTTTCACATTTCGAATCTCAGCAGCACTACAATCCAATTTAGTGACAAAGAAATTCTAAGCCATTATTATATTCACTCTCGGGAGATTTGGATGTTGGGTTTGGTAACTTCTGAATTCATGAAAACAATGGTTTAAAGATTCTGCAACAACGTCTACTTGGAAGATCGTTACCACGTCCCTTATCACTCAGTATTATAACAGTTCTGTAACAAAAAACTAAAATAAATGTAGAAACAGTTAAAAAAGTTAATGCGGTGCCGTATTGCTTGTTTCCTAATGTATGACATCAGGCACTGTGATTGGTGTTTCGTTTGACGTGAGGAATAGACTAAAAATCAGATTTCATTTATCGATTTAAATATAAATTATTATTATTTCATGAAAAAATATTGGATGATGTTTCTAAATTTATAAATATTACTTCCAACTGAATCACAGTTTTTTTTTTTTTTTTTTTTTTTAAATACCTGTCTGTTCCCCAATTGTGACTATTGAACCACCTTACAGACAATCCACCACGCCGGTTTTGACTGTCCTCTTTGTACCTACAAGGGAACAATAATGGAAATACACAATGCTTCAATCAGTGCAGTTGATTGGATAAAAACATTAAATTTAAATGTATAAAATTGTACAAGCTTGTGATATGCACATTTGTCTTCACCTTTTGTGTGTCTTGTTAAATATCATACCATAAATAAATAAACTAATAAACGTTTTGATTCAAACTACTGGATAATGTAATTATTGTAAGGTAATTGTATCATAGTTGTGTCATTGCAGCAAAACACCCTCAGCAAAAGCCTGTAAATTGCAAATTCAAAAGTTTTACTAACATTATGAAAGAGCAGCTCTGCATATTTTAAAGATAAAACCATGCAATGGAGAATGATTAAAAACGCAATACTGATTATTCACTCACACATGTCACCAAGAAGACAGTGACTCAACTATTTAATTTAATTTAATTGCAATGGAGCACAGGCTCCGGTGGCAATATCCCTACACACCCATCTTCCCCCTATACTGCACCCACCTACATTTGCCCTCTACAAATTTTATCTTTAAATTCCTTCAAAGTTTTCGGTAAATTATTCATCATTTCTCTTGGTAACTCATTCCAATCCCTGACACCCTTACCTAAAAAAGAGAATCTTCCCACACCCTTGTGCCTGAAATCGAGTGCCAGCTTGTGGTCATGGTCATCTTTTCCCTTCCATGCACTACTTTTCATACCTATTGCAATATCTTTCCATGCCTCATCACCAGTATATGCCCTGTACACTCCCATGACCCTCCTCATCCTCCTCCTGTCTTGCAATGAATCCCATTCCAGCTCCTTTATCATATCCGTCACTGATTGCATTCTGCGATAATTTCCAGAAACAAATCTAGCAGCCCTTCTTTTGCACCCTCTCCAAATCCTGTATTTGATACGTAAAATGAGGGTCCCATACTACACTACCATATTCGAGCAATGGTCTGACCAAAGTTTTGTAACCCAATTCCTTGACTTCTCTCGTACATCCCCTCATCATTCTCTCCAACAAGTGCAGAACTTTGAAACCTTTTCCTACCACCTGTCCTATGTGTCCTGCCCAGTTAAGTTTGTTATCAAAAGTAATTCCAAGATATTTGCATTTTCAAGTCTTCAGCAAGCAATTCTTTCCCCACCTTATATTCATAATTAACCTTTTGTTTTTTATTTGTGTATCTAATAAGCTGACTCTTCTTTGCATTTATCTTCATTCCATGTTTACCAACCCAATTAGATATCCTGTCCAGATCACCCTGCAACTGTTTACAATCCTCTATCGTTTTGATTCTTTTATACAGCATTATGTCATCTGCAAACAATCTAATTTCAGATAGTAAACAATCAACACAATTATTCATTAGAATAATGAATAGCAATGGTCCCAATACGCTACCCTGTGGCACTCCCATTTTTACTTCCACTTCTTTTGATACTACATTTCCTACCCTAACTTTCTGTTTTCTACCTTTTAAAAATTCTTCTACCCAGCAAATGACTTTCTTATCCACTCCAATTGTTTTTACCTTATTTACTACCATTTTATGGCTTACTCTGTCAAACGCCTTAGACAGATCTAGTGCTAGTGCTACACTCCAGGCAGCACTCCACTAATACCACCTTCCAATACCACAACAAGCGATCATGATTCCTGATGCTGAAATAAAGTTTATTGAAGAGATAAACAAGACTTAAAACAACAAATTAAATAAAAACAAATTAAAAATAGAATTAGTAATGAATTCTAAATACATCGATTTCAATTATAAACGAATGTATTTCTTTTATAAATAAATGCTTACTTTCAAATAAACCGTTAAAACTTGAACCTCTATTCCACCGCTATTCCTTGTTTACATTGCTTACAAAATAAATGAATATTACATAACTTTCTTCACATGGAAGGTAGGGAATTTGAATGGGTATTTCAGTTACATGATAGTGTCATCAATTTACATTCATATCCCCATACCACAGTATACTGCAACCTTATGTTATGAGAGTTATAAGTCATCATCATTGTGCTACAAAGTTGTTTGTTTTTTGGTATAGCTGTACTGAAATGTTATTTTACAATACATCTGTACCTCAAAGGATAGAGCTGCACTTGGGCAAACAGTGTTTTTAGCTTTCATAAGCATTTCAGGGCTTTTGTTTCTAAAACTCTTTTCAAAATAGGTTACTTTCTTTGCACATATTTGTTTTTTCATTTGGTAAAGCCCTGTGTGTAGCGAGTTAATTAAATTAATAATATTGTTTATTTGTTGGTTCCAGTGAAATTAGAGTTCCAGTGTTGTTATTTTGTTGCTTCTTGGTCTTTCCATTCTATCCCTGCTTTGAACCAAAAGATTAACCATTTTTTTTATTATTAAAATTTACATGGAAAGTCTCACTATGGGAATACATGTCAACCTAGCAATGTGGTTCATTCTCTCTCTTTAACTGACTTCAAAAAAGGAATAGGTTCTCAATTCAATTTTTTTTTAAAGTGATATCTTTTTCAATTGTGAACCGATATTAATCAATTTTTTTACTGGGTAGTCCATACTTTGAAAATCGGTCACTTGTACTAGGGGGTACCCCAAAATAAGGAATTATTTTTTAAAGCTATATATTTTCATATTTTTTTATTTATTTTTCTACGAAATAACCTTATCCCCTTCAAAATACTCTCCATTACAACTAATACATTTGTCCCACCAGTGCTTCCACTGTTTGAAACATTTTCCATAATCATCTTTAGAAATGGCTGACATCTCTTCCCATGTTTTTTTTCTTGACCTCTTCAGTGTTGTCAAATCAGTGTCCTTTCATGCCACTTTTCATGTGTGAAAATCAGAAAAAGTTGCATGGAGCCGGGTCAGGCGAGTCGGGTGTGCGGGGCATCAGAACCATGCCATTTTTAGCCAAAAACTGTCTAACAGATATGCTGTGTTTCCAGATGCATTGTCGTGATGGAAGAACCAGAGTCCTGGCTGCCACAAATTGGGGTCATTTTTGACGAACACTGTTGCGTAATCTTCCAAAACTTCCAAATAAAAGGTTTGATTGATGGTCTGATGTGGTGGAACAAACTCTTAATGAACTACACCTTTGACATAAAAATAGCAGATGAGCATTGTTTTGACGTTTGATTTGACTTGACGACATTTTTTGGACGGGGTGACAATGACGTCTTCCATTGGCTTGACTGTTGCTTTGTTTCTGGGTCATAACCATAGCACCATGCCTCATCACAAGTAATAATGACCTTTGACAGAAAATGTGGATCAATTTCAGGCTGTTGTTTCAAAGCACGACATCTTTCAACTCGACTTTTTTAATTTCTATTATTATTGTCAGTCAAAGCCCGAGGAACAAATTTGGCTTCAAACCTTTTGATTCAGTTAAAATTCACTGAACCGAGCTCCAAGATAACCCATTAATCTCAGACAGTTGATCAATTGTCTGTCGACGGTCTGAGAGCAGAAGCTCTCAAATTTTTTCAACATTTTCATCAATTCAGACAGTTGATGGACATCCAGAAGGAGGTTTGTCATCAATTGACATGTCACCATTTTTAAACTGAGTGAACCACTCGTACACTTGAGTTTTTTCCCATAGCATCATCTTTGTAAGCTCTTTTTCAACATTAAAACAGTTTCAGCAGCATTTTTACTGAGTAAAAAAAAAAAAAAAAATTCACAGTTGCACGTTGTTCACTGAAACTTTCCATCATCAAAAACGAAACAATAACAAGAGTCGACAACACAGGCAACACTGAACTGGCAATGATTTGCGCTATAAATGCCTAGTGGAAGAAATGTGTACTACACAAGTTCCGTCCATGGCAACGCTATTCTGGTTATTTTTAGGTACCCCCCTCGTAAATTTCATTGAGATCCTATGGTGATATTTTGGGGGAGGGGGGGGTGTTGCCATTCAATTCTGAATTTTTGTACATCCCTTATATATTGACTGGCAGAGCTTCGAATTGCGTGTGGCTTTAGGGCGCGTCGAGCTTCGATTTTCATTCCACAATAAAATGCTACACATGCAGAGATATGTTCGACTTTATTGTTTTATTAGGGAGTTTATATACAGGAAAAAAAAAGCAATCCTATTGAGATCCTATGATTTTTTGAGACCATTCGATTCCAGAATTGAAATATGAGAAAAATTAGTCCGTGATTCTGGACTAATCTCAGAGTTCCAGTATCCATGTTCTGGTGGTTTCATACTGATATTTAGCCGATTTGGAATTTTACCAAATTTTTTGTTAAGATTAGATCAAACTATTCCACTGAGTGTACGGTAATGGTCTTGGCTCACATTCAGTAGGACAAGGGGTTCAACTCCCCATTTGGCTATCCAGATTTAGGTTTTCCATGGTTTCCTCAAATCACTCCAGGTGAATGCCAAGATGTTTTCTTCAAAGGGCCACAGTCAAAGTCCTTCCCATTCCTTTCCCACAGTTTTTTACCACCTCTAATGGCATCGACAAGGTGTAAAGCCAAAAAACTATTACTTCATTCCTCACACCACGCCTTTGCCACCATCACTGCCGTGCCATCTGTCATCGTCAGTCATTTGCGGAATGTCAACCCACAAATAAAAAAGCTAATTATTGGATAGATACCACAACCTCTGCATTTCTGAGACAGCTTTCTCTTTGAGTGGACTATTTAATAATTTATTGTGTATCAAGCCGAGCCAATGATCATGTCTTTTTTTCCTCACCTTTCATGGTGTTGGTTAAACTTTTGAAAACTCTCATTTGTAAGCGTACTGCTCATCACTCTCTTTTCGATTATTGGTTGTATTTTCTTTTCCCGTTTCTTCTCAAATGATCATCCATTTAGACACTAGTTTAATCTAAACAGCACTTTCTCACTCGAGCTGCATGTTTAAAATACAAAATAAACTATAATACCACTAAAAATTTAATAATTTAAGTTTGTGCCTTGTAAAATTGACAATATTTTCCATTGCTATTATTGAAATTTTAGCATTAATCAGTTATTTTTGTAGTTGAGCAACAAAAAAGAAAAATGTTAATGATTAGGATTGACAGTAATATGTTAGATTCACTGTGAATCTTTTATTGAATGATGCAATCTGCCAGCCGACTCTAGTGCCAGATATATTTCTCAACCATCAGTGAGGTTGACCCAAAGATTAAAATACCATTTAATTTGTTTCACTAGTTTCTCTAAACTGTCTACTGCAAAAACAATTTTTGCCTCACTGAATGGTCAAAATTTTCGTACATTCTTCCCGTGTTGCTCAAACAGCAAATAAAGCGCAGTAATTCGTTCCTTGCGATGTCAATCTGCCCGCTGAGTGGCAGCTGGCACCATCTCCAAAAATAACTAATTAATAGGAAAATTTCAATAATAATAATAATGTAAAATATTGTCCATGTAGATATATTTTCTTTTAAGCAAGGTGTAAACTTATTTTAAATTTTTTAGTGTAAGTTTTTTTTTAATGTTCTTTTTATTTTTCTGTAAATAATTTTGTGATCAGCTGAAATATTATTTTTGCAACCTTCCTGCTTCCAACTTTTATCAGTTTAGTTTAGACTGAGCCTGATTTTTTTTCTGTACTGCAAATATCATTAATGTATTCCAAGAAATTCTGTAATATCCTAAAAAAACCTCCTCCTTTAAATAACTGATTTAAAGTAAAAGTTACACATATATTTAACATTTTGTTTTCTGTGTTACTAAAGTGACATTATTTGGCATGTAGTTTAAGGAAAAGACAATCTTATTATATTTTAAATTTATCTGTATAGCCTTGCAAGAGGAAACTTTCATGTTTCATTTGTTTGATCTGTTTCTATATGAGCAATACTACTTTTATTTCAATCAAAACATTTACTGTTATAGGTGTTGCAATGATATCCTGTGCTCTGCTGTGTGATGCTGCCATTGGAAATGTCCAAGAGAAATCAATGAAGAAATACAGGGCAACCAACAGTGAAGTTGTACTTTATTCATATTTCATTGGCTTCATATATTTGTTCTGTATTATGCTCCTTACAGGAGACCTGCAGAATGGTATAATTTTTTGTTCAAAGGTAAACATTTGTACAACATTGTTCTATCTTCATCTGTAGTAATATTTCAGAAAAGATTATGGTATTAATTTTCTTTTTAAGTATAATTAATTTTGATGAGGTATGGAAGAATAATTTATTTTAATTTCTAATATTGATTGTTGTTAATTTTAGAAACTGCTCAGTTTTGACTTCTAATTAACTGTAACTGTTTGATGACAATTTACATTATTTTGGAGTCGACAAAAAGACACGAATTAGGTACTTGCGTGTGAATACTGAGCTATGAACAAAATCATTCTTACCTACAACATGAGAGTTTGAGTGCGTATGAGTATCAAAGTGCCACCATGTTGGTTTAAGGAGTTAAGGCAGAAGCAGATTAAAATCTCTACACCCAGTATACCAGTAATGTGGGTGGTTTTTAGGCAGTTTTCAGTTTTTGATGAGTAATAAGGATCTGTTGTGTGTTGAAGTATAAATGAAAATAGCTATGTTGATTGCCAACCTTTTTTGCATGTCTACAAACGTAGTCTTCCTCATCCCATCTGGCAGCTCCAAGGCTCCTTCCCATGCAATAGATCCCACTGTAAGATATGTTACATACACCAAGCCTTCACAACTTTCACCAACCCAGTCCCTGGCGATAGCTTTTCTATCATAGTACATGCCACCTGTGAAACCACCTGTGTAATATATAAGCTAACCAGCAAACAATGCCTGGTTTCCTATATAGATCTGCCTACCAGTCCATTAAACATAAGAATGAATGGCCACCAACACATACTATTCACTTGTAATCCAAAACATCCAGCAGCTGTCCATGCCATCTCCCATGAAACCAATAATTTTAATTCATGTCTAAGCTGTCAGAATCCTCCTAAACAGCAGCAGCTTCTCTGAACTCAGAAGGAGGGAGCTTGCCTACCAGTGCAAACTGGGCACAAGACAACCTCCTGATCTCAATTTAAGACAATACCCAGTCAGTACTTTTCCTTCCCCCTGTCCTCCCCTTGCCTCCATCATCCCCACTGTCTTAACTGTACCACCATGCGGGGGCAGTTGTGCAAGCCTGATTCCCAGGAAGGCAAGCTTGTAACACTGTCCAAAAAGTTTGACACATTGTCTGGAACTGATTCTGTCCTGCAATCGTCGGCCTGTGAGTTGGCAGCCCCACAACCCACTAAGTCTGGACAACTGCAGAAGGGGGTTTTAGTGGTCAGTAGCTCCAACGTTAGGTGTTTTATTGAGCCCCTTAGGGAAATTGCAAATAGGTCGGGGATGAAACCCGGTATCCATTCATTGTGTAGCCCGGGGGGGGGGGGGGGGGGGTTCTGATCCGAGATGTGGAATAGGCCATCCTGGATACCATTGAACGGACGGGGTGCAGCCAGCTGCGGATTGTGACTCATGTGGGTACCAATGATGCCTGCCGCCAGGGTCAGAGGTTATCCTCTCGTCCTTCGGACGACTTGCAGAAAGGGTGAACTCTGTGGCCACTGGCCGCAAGATTTCTGCTGAGCTAACCATCTGCAGCATTGTCGATACGACTGACTGTGGACCTCTGGTTCAGAGCCGTGTTGACGGGATGAACCAGAAATTACAGCATTTCTGTGATAGTCATGGCTGCAGATTCCTTGATCTTCGCCCTGGGGTTGAGTCTTGTAGGGATCCGTAGTATAGATCAGGGGTGCACTACACACGAGAATCAGCTACACAGGTGGCAGGGGCTGTGTGGAGGGCATTGGGGGGTATTTTAGGCTGAGGGAGGATGACTCTGAGGAGGAAATTCAGTTACGGACAGCCAAGATAAATTCAGCACCGCGTGTTAGGGGTAGCTTAAAAAAATCTCGAACATTAAAAGTTCTAGTAATTAACTGCAGAAGTGTTTGTAATAAACAGCCTGAACTCGAAAACGTTATTTGTAGTACAGATGCTGATATCGTAATAGGCACAGAAAGTACATGAACATTTTCCGTAAGGATAGGTTGCATTCCCAAGGAGGTGGCGTATTTATAGCTGTTAGTAAGTACCTTCCATGTAGCGAAATAGATGTCGATACTGTCTGCGAAATCATATGTATCAAGCTCAATGTAGCTAGGACAAAACTTGTGATAGGCTCCTTGTATCGTCCACCAGATGCAAGCGTAACTAATGCCGAGGCCTTAAGAAATAATGTAAATAAAATAGCTCGGCAATTTCCGGACCATACGATAATGCTAGGTGGTGACTTTAACTTGACAGATATCGACTGGATTAATTACGTTCACATTACTGGGGGCAGGGATAAAGCAGCTTGCGAAATTATTCTAGACCTCTTCTCAGATCACAATCTTGAACAACTGGTAACTGAACCAACGCGATGCCTCAACGGTAACGAAAATATTTTGGATATAGTCCTTACAAATAGGCCTGAATTATTCACGGATATTTCTACCACCGCGGGAATAAGTGATCACAAAGCTGTAATTACTACAGCAAAACTAACAAGCGTGCGCAAAAAGAGAAAAGAAAGGATTGTTTACAGATTCGAAAAGGCTTCAAAAGAGTGTTTTTAGAGCGTATTTGAGGCATAATTACCATACCTTCTTAGTAGCAGGAGGCGCCGTTGAAGAGATTCTTACGTATAGGCGGGGAAAGTGTGAACTTGCATATACCGAAACGGACAATCAGGGAAGGGAACGATCCCTCATGGTACACACGGTAGGTTAAAAGATTACTCAAAAGCAAAGGAAGATACATGCACGATCAAAAAGGACGATGCTTCGGACTGAGTTAGATAAGTTAGAGGAGATAAGGAGACATGTTAAGAATGTGATGCGGGAGGCCCTTAATGACTTTCGTGCTAATTCTCTCTCTAAGATCCTCACTGAAAATCCTAAGAAATTTTGGTCGTATGTAAAAAAGTTAGTTGTAGTGGGAACAATAAGCCAGTTGTAATAAAAGACGGTAAGTTGAAGACAGCCGTGACAAGGCTACCATTTTTAACACCGAATTCAAAAATTCATTCACGCGCGAAAACATGGAAAACATCCCCACTTTACCACATCGTGTGGAATTAGAGATGGATCCAATAGAAATTGATAGCGTAGGTATTGGAAAGCAATTAAAACTCCTGAAGTGGGGTAAAGCGCCGGGTCCCGATGGTATACCAGTAAGAGTATTTTCTGAATACGCAGAGGAAATTGAACCATTTCTGTCTGATATATTCCGTAAATCTTTAGAAGAGAGAAAAGTACCTTCCAGCTGGAAAATAGCCCAGGTAATTCCTGTTTTCAAGAAAGGAGATCGGAGTGATCCTAGGAATTATCAACCCATGTTTCTAACATCTGTCTGCAGCAGAATTCTGGAGCATGTCCTTATCTCGAACAGTATGAAGTTTCTAGATGAGCACAAGTTACTTACACCGTGTCAACACGGATTTCGGAAGAAGAGATCGTGTGAAACACAATTAGCCCTATTTTCCCATGACGTAATGAAAGTTATTGATGCATGTCCGCAAGTTGATGCAGTGTTCTTGGATTTTCAGAAAGCTTTTGATTCTGTACCACACAACCGACTTTTAGTGAAGATTTGAGCTTACGGTAGTTCGGCTCAGATTTGCGAGTGGATACGTGATTTTCTAACTGATCGATCACAGTATGTCGGAAGAAGATCAATGTTACTTCGGGCGTTCCTCAAGGAAGTGTAATAGGACCACTTCTTTTCTTAATATTTATAAACGATCTAGGTGACAACGTCAAATGATGGTTGTGATTGTTTGCCGACGATGCAGTTATCTATAGGGAAATAAGGTGTCCCGACGATTGCTTAGAAATTCAGCGCGATTTGGATGCTATTTTCGATTGGTGCCGTAAATGGCAGCTCACACTTAATTGCAAAAAGTGCAAGGCAATGCGGATAAGCAAAAAAAGATTCAGTTTGTTCACGAGTACAAAATAAGCAATTCAGCTGTTGACACGGTTGATTCCCTGAAGTATCTGGGGGTGATAGTACAAAGCAACATGAAATGAGACATGCACATAACTTCCATCGTAGGCAAGGCGAATTCTAAATTGCAATTCATAGGTTGTATTTTGAGGAATTGTAATGCTCATATAAAGGAGATAGCATATAGAACACTAGTGCGTCCACATCTGGATTACTGTTGTGGAGTTTTGGATCCATGTCGCAAGGTTCTGATTGACTCAGTGGAGAGGGTGCAGAGAAGAGCCACTCGATTCGTGTCTGGTTGCTACGGCCCTTATGAAAGCGTCACGGAATTGATACATAGATTGGGCTTTGATAGTTTGGAAGATAGACGACGTAGCTTGTGTTTGAATTTATTGGAGAATATGCGGAAAAAAAATTAAATTTCGAGTGCAATGATATACATCTTCCGCCAACCTATTTAGGTCGTAATGACTGGAGGGATAAGATTAGAGAAATAAGATGCCGTACGGATGCTTTTATGTATTCCTTCTTTCCTCACGCTTTTCGGAATTGGAATGCGCGGGTTTAGGATTGGTGCTTAGCACCCTCTGCCACCCACAATGTTTGTGACTTGCAGAGTATGGATGTAGATGTAGATACCAGAGGTGACGTTTAACTGCATAGATTCTTTGATTTTTATTTTCTTTACTTATTTTATTTACTTATTTATTTATTTATTTATTTTAGCTTACTCAGATTTATGTTGTGAAGATTTTACCGTATTATTCTGCCCTTTTTACAACATTTTGGTTTGCTTGGGTACTAGCACCAATGCACTACCCCTCTCCCCGTCCACAAAATTGTGATATTTAAGGCTCTTGGAAATGAACGTGTATGTAAGTAAAGATCGATTAGAAAATGTAAATCATAGTTATCAAAAATTGTAGCACTAGGAAGAAAATACACAAAATTAAAATATGATTTTTTTTTAACTGCTTCCAACGACTCTTAACAGCGAGGTCTTTAGAGATGGGAAAGGATGGGGGGCAAGGAATGGGAAGGAATTCGGCCATGACCTTTTGAAGGGAGCATCCCGGCATTTGCCTGGAGTGATTTGGGAAACCATGGAAAATCCAAATCTGGATGCCCGGACGGGGATTCGAACCGGCGTCCTCCCAAATGAATTTTTAAGAATGATACCTTTGTCTTGTGGAGAACTACATTTAAAGCATGTAAAGCATGAAATATCATATTGTTTTTGATACAAAAGTATATTTTTCAAAAACATATTGTTGTGTGCATAGTAATTATGTTGTAACTAGCCCCAAAACTTGTCAAAAATGACGGGTCCAACGGAGTGTTATGCTAATTTATTTCTCTGCAGTTGCTTAACTAAATAGAATTGTTATAAAATAGAGCTCATTGTTATTTATCATCCCTTGTGCTGTAAAAAAACGCTTATGTTTTCAACTCTGTCCACGATGCATTTAAGCCTAACCCCAGCTCCGCTAATATTGCCACTAGAAAAGCAAAGCTTCAATCACATGCCAATTAATACATTCTCTGAATTGCATATCGGTGTCACAATGCATCGCGATATAAACTTGATCCCAAATATTCACAGGTTCTTACGCCTTTCTTTCTTAATACCTGTGATGAAGGTTGATGATTTAACGGCTGACACGGCTTACTTCGGCTGAAATAATGACCGGAGTGAAAACAAGAGATGCTAAAAATAAATAACATCTTACGCTATACCAAGTAATATTTAATTGTGATTTAGGTCACATAGATCACGATCAATTTGGAACTTCTTTCATTCAAATCATGTAATGATTTCAGTAAAAACAAAAAACTGGTAATTAATATGCCAATTTAAATGAAATACATACTTTTCTTTAAGTGTTCTGACAATTAATTTCTAAGGAATTGATAACTAAAGAGCATTGTCATAAAATAAAATTCAGTTTAATTCCTCGTGCCTTGCGCTGTAACAAAAAGTTTCCGTTCCATCGGGGTAGAGGTTGCATTTCAACCAACTACATACTACTATAAACTTGCCACCAGAAAAGCAATACTTCGATCTCACGCATATTAATACATGTGCTGTATCGCATTTTAGTAGCAATAATGCATCCCTATATAAATTTGGGCTCTAGCGTAATTACTGGGACTCACGAAGGAATTGTCCTTCTGGTCTGATAATTGTTACACACGTTCGATAGATTGTATTGTTTAATGTGTGTTGTTCTTAGAGCTGTAAAATATATACATAGCTCAAACTTCACTCAAAAAGTGCCATAACGTGAGCGACTGGGAGGAGCTATATAGTGAAGTATAATGATTTTGCACACGCATTTTGAACGATATTATTTGGGAATATGTTGCTATCACAGCCATCAAAAATATATGTATGGAACAAATTTCACACAAAAAACTACAATAACTTTGAACCTTTAGCGAAGGAAGGAATTTAGTTTTTATAGTTGAAATGCTTCCTGTACCAAAATGGTGTTTGGTTCTTGTTATTAAAGCATAATTTGTTAGAAATTTGGATTTATTAAACATTTTAATTATCATGATTTTCGAGCAGAATCATTTGTAGCACCTGTGGATAGGTTGAAATGTAGCCTGGACCAGAATAGACATAGATGCTACCTTTTGTAGCTTAATTGACTTTGTTTTAATCATAAAGTTGGTTTGATTTTTATCGTTTTTGGCCATGAATTTTTTTGCACATAGTATTAGTATCGCTGGAGGTCACATACAAGAACAAATGCCATCCACTAATCACTTAGTGTGTAACATTATGGCAGGTTTTTGTTGCTTGAAGTTTGTGCATTATGTACTATCTTGATGGGTGTATTAGAAATATAGTACTAAATAAATTTGATAAAAAATCTTCAAGGGTTTTTACACCTTTCTTTTTTGTTATACGTGATTCAGACCGATATTACAACGTTTGAATAGCTGACATAGTTACATGTTGCGGAAATAATAGCCTCAATAATATTACTCAGTGAAACCAAAGAATATTAAAATAAATCTTATAAACTTACATTATGCCAGGTAATATTTGTTTTAATTGTAGTGTAGCCTGCACAGTTCGCGATCAGTGTGCAACTATTTCCATTCAAATGATTTAATAATTTCAATAATAGGGCACAGTTTAAATTATCAAAGAAAAAACTACTAAATTATTCATGCCCTATTCTGTAGCGTCAAGTGCCAGTTGTAGTTCTGATCCATGTTAAGTAACAATCTACTCAAAGCTTTTGCTAACATTGATGTTCGAAAATTAAAACTTTTATCTTACATATCTATGGACAAAGAATTTAAGGAATACTTCTATTTATCAAAAGAATAATACGTAAATATAAGCATCTAGTAATTGATATATTGATTTCAACGCAATACATATTTTTATTCAGTGTTCTGTCAGTTAAATTATTCACGGATGCTTAGAATTGTTATTATATTATGTTCATAACCAAGAAGAATGGTGTAAAGCGTGATGTTATTGTGCGATGCCATAGAGTGATGTCATGATGTGACAGGTGACGTCATTCATGACAGACTTGCTTATTATAATCTATTAGTATAATAGACAAGATATAGCGTTGTCGCACCTACGTCATGTCACGCGGTGACGTCAAGCTATGACGCGCTATGACGTCACACTTTACGATATTATTTGTGGGAGTGCGCATTATTTAATATCATTTCCAAGCAACAGTGAATAAATTAACTCACAGAACACTGAAATAAAAGTATGTATTGCGTTAAAATCGATATATCAATCATTAGATGCTTATATTTACGTAATATTCTTTTGATATATTGAAGTATTTCTTAAATTCTTTGTCCATAGATATTGTAAGATAAAAGCTTTGTATTTCGAGCATCAGTGCTGCTAAATGTTTGGTTAGAGTATAACTAGCATGGATTAGAATTACAAGTTTCATTTGACCTTAATGCAGAGGGCATGAATAATTTAGTTTTTTTTCAAAATTTAAACTGTGTCCTATTACTGAAATTATTTGTGTTTAAATTGGCATATTAATTATCAGTTCAAATGAAAGAAGTTGCAAATTGTTCGCGGTATATACGGCCTAAACCACAATGAAATATTACATGGCATAGCTTAAGTTGTTATAGCATCCTTCGTTCTTGCTGGAGTCATTATTTCAGCAGATGTAAGCTATCTTAGCCGTTAAAATATCGATCTTCATCATAGGTAGCTATTAAGAAAGAAATGTGTCAGAACCTGTGAAGATTTGGGATCAAGTTTATATCGCGATGCATGGAATGTATTAAATTGCGTGTGATTGAAGCTTTGCTTTTCTATCAGAAATTTTAGCGGATATTATGGTTAAGCTGAAATGCAATCTGGACCAAGATGACAACTGAAGCTTTTTGCTACAGCACAATGAACGATAAATTACAATGAGCTTTATTTTGTAACAATTCTGATTAGTTAAGCAACTGCAGAGAAATATCCACGTTATTTAATAACATTTCTAGGCATCCACGAATAAATTAACTGACTGAACATACTTATTAGTTGCTTAGATTTATTTAATATTAGTTTATGTAGAAGTATTCGTTGATATCACATACATGTAAGTTAATTTTCGCAATGTTAGCGGCAGTTTTGATAGATTGTTATTAGAATTGGCACTTGAAGTTACAGCAGAGGGCATGCGTTTTTTTTTTAGTAATTTTTTTTCTGTTACTTAATTCATTACTTCGTTCTAACGAAAGTATTGCTAACATTTTTCGGTTGCGGAGCGTCTTACGTTTCAGAATTTTTAATTTAATTCATGGCGACGTTTCGGAAAAAAGGAGTGTGCAAATGTGAAGAAGATGCCATTATAACGAAGCAATTGATACAAATTTCAACAGGGCAGTACCAGTTTCCGGCCGGTGGAAAAGATCACCTTCCACCCATTAAAACTAATATTACGTTGGAATGACGTAAGCTGTTAAGATTTATTTTTAATTTACCTTGGTTTTACTGATGCCTTATTTCAGCAGCATGTAACTGTGTCAGCTATTCAAATGTGTTAGTATAATTCTGAATAACGAATATAAAAATTAAGATTGAAGAACCCTTACAGATTTTTTATTTGGTTTATTTCCCGATGCAATGTGACCATTGAAATGTGATAAGTATATGTATTAATATGCGTGTTAAGTAAGTATTGTTTCTCTGGCGGCATGTTTAGCACATGGAGGAAGGAAATATTTCCTCCATGGTTTAGCGTAGTACTGTACGTGGTTATGGGATTCTACGATAACCGTGAAGCCGCAATTTGTTCATGGATTCTTATGTAACTCGACGAAAAAAACTGAAAGTAGGGAATAAAATGTTTTGATATCTTACTTAATTCTCGAGATATTGTATCTCAAAATTGACGTGGTTAGGTTGAAATGCGGCCTGGAACAGAAGAAAAATTTCAACATTGCCATATTTGATGATGATATCGTATGTAACTCGAAGAGACAAATCGAAAACAAATAATTCATTTTCTTTCCATATCTCACTTAGTTCTCGAGATATTGTATCTCAAAATTTAGGTGGTTTGGGTGAAATCAGGCCTGGACCAGAAAAAACAAATTACCAAAACCGCTATATCTACACGGTGGAAATGCACTATATGTGTTTTATTTTCTTCCTGGTGGTTGTTGTTAGGTTGAAATACGTCCTGGACCAGAGGAAACTTCACCAAAATCACAGTTATAATTGATTTTCAACATGCTATATCTCGAAAACCAAGAAAGATATAAAAATTTTTTATTCTTTATTTTCGATTTATTTCGTCGAGTTCTACAAGAATTCATCATCAGATTGTGGCACCACGGTAATGATTGAACTGCTTGTTGTTAGGTTGAAATGCAACCTGGACCAGGATAGCAACAGAAAAATTTTGTTATTGCGGAAGGCAATAGGAATTATATTATGATTTATTTTTGTTTATTTAAGCGATTGCTAATAAATGATTTGCCAGAATACTGAAGTTGTTATGATTTAATTTAGTATCCTTCGTTTTCACTGTGATCATTATTTCAACTGTAGGCTATGTAATTTATGTCATCCGTTAACACATCGATCTTCATCGCATTATTAGCGAAGATTGTGTTTGACTGAAATGCGACCTGCATCAAGTTGACAACTGAAACGTTTTGCTACATCACAAGGGATGAGAAATTACAGCACATTGAGCTTTATTTCAAAACAATTCTATTTAGGTAAGCAACTAAAAAGAAATTAATTGCCAGAATACTCCAAACCCGTCAATTTTGACGGGCTTTGTGGCTAGTATTAAATAATTAGAAAACACCGAGTTAGGTGCACTTTAACAACTTTATTGTCAAAACCATAAAAAAAAGCTTCTGATGCAGACATCTAATTATAGTGACCTTTTTTGTGTATATTGTATAAACAAATTTTTATCTGTAGGCAAAAACTAATTGGCATTTCAATAAATGTCCGCAGTACCCTGTACAAACATATGGATATGCACTGGCATTCTCAGCATCTGGATACTTAGGAATCCAGATTGTTTTAACATTGGTAAAGACCTGTGGAGCATTTGCAGCAGCCACCATTACTACATGCCGAAAAGCAGTTTCCATTATATTATCATTCCTCTTTTTTGCAAAACCTTTCACTTTTCAGTAAGTATGCAAATCTTTATATGTTTTGTAGTAATTCTTATCTTAAGAATATGGTTTTAATGTTATTTAATGTTTTAGCATTGTTAATTCTTATTTATCATTTTGGCATAATGAACAATCATATGTTGTGTGTACTTAAATGCAATTTTTATCCACTTTGTTTTTTTCTCTAAAAATTATGATGGTTATTTACTGTGTTTTCTGTTATCTCAAGTGTCTTACTTGTAGAGTAAACTTTGGTCCTGTTTATTGGTTTTTGACAAGTATCAAAAAGTATAGGGGATAGTAGCACCATTACACTGTGAATGATGTAAATTTTAAACTTTTCAATCTTCTTCATTTTCGATTTCTCCATTATATTTACTACATGCTAATCTCTTTCCCTCTCGCTCATATTTGAAGGATTAGCAGACATTTTACACAGAATTAAATTTTGAAATATTGGCAATAGTGAAGATATATTCTTTTTAGATAAAAACTCTTTGAAGGTATCACATTCATAAGTAATTCTTCTTGAAAGTATTACTTATCAGATTGGACCATTTATTCTGTATATATATATATATATATATTGTGCATTTTTGTTCATTTTATTGGGTAATTTTTACCCTCATCTTTTGTAATAAAAGGTTATTTTTTCCTAGTTACAAAATTAGCTTAATGAGTGGTTTCCTCTGATAGCAGTACATGCAGAGGTTATTAAAAATTATAATTTTAATTTAGTGTATAAGTAAAGAACTGCTGAAAATTATAACATTATATGGATTCATAGACATAAGTACTGATTTTTTTCAGTATCTTATCTTATATCTTTAAACGAGCTATTCTTGTATGTATATATATTTTTGATCTCAGAAACTGCTCAATGATTTGGATGAAATTTCATATTTAGATAATGTTTTGTTTTTTAAGTTTTCGTAAATAGGTGCCTTCTTTGCAAAAAACCGATTTTGCAAAAAATTAACAATTCTTGTATTTGGTATCTCAGAAATGTCTCTAACACCATCTTGTAGACGTTTCAGGTACCAGAAAGCCAACTCATGTTAGTTCTCTTTGGTTATAGCAAGGAACTTTAAACGAATAATTTTTGTGCACTAGCTGACCCATGTGAGTTATATCGTCGTCAGTCAGGGTTAAAATAATAATGAGGAAATGAGTAAATACAAATATTTTTTAATGAAAGGTATTTTATTTTGAAGAATAGTGATAAATATCATTTTTATTGTAAAGAGTAGCTATCATTAAATACTACAACGTTTCATTGCAAAACATTTAAAAAGTGATTTTCACTCCCGACCGCCAGCCACAGCACCCGAACTTGACACCAGCAAACTGGCTCGTAATAGCGCAAAAACTGAATTTCCACTCGCCTGTAAATGTCAGCATAGATGTGGGTGTGGCAGGACCTGATATCCTCCACAAGCTCTTCTTTCAGTTTGAATCCATGGGAAGTGCAAGGCTTGAAATGTAAATCACTACACTCATGGACTTTTATTGGTTTATCACAGTACCAGTATGCATAATTTTGACATAGTTCGCCAATATTAAAGAGTGTGGCTTAACTCGCCTAATGTTCAGACCAGTGATCATATCTGTCCTAAACCTAGAATGTAAACAATCACTACGAGAAAGAAAGAAGACATTTATAATTTTCAGTGCAAAACAAACATGGCAAATTTGGATAATGGCGTTATCTTTGGCCCAAACCCAAATATGCTGCAGGTTGGCGGAAATCAGAATTTACATCCAAACCGAGCCACAATTCACCATGAGCCCAGATGCTAGTGGGCAACAGAAAGAGATATAAGAATCGCTCAATCAAGTATCGTGGTCAGTCAGTGGTAATATAATAATGGGGGAAATAAGTAAATGCAAGTATTTATTAATGAAAGGTATTTTATTTTGAAGAGTAGTGAATAATAATCATTTTCACTGTAAAGAGTTGTTACCATTAAATACTACATGTTTAATTGCAAAACATTTAAAAAGTAGGATTTTTAATAAATATTGGCTTTGTCAGATGTCCTTTTCTCAATCTTCTTTGCTTTACAAAACTTCTTTGAAAACAATATTAGCAGTTAGAATGTGATCATCATTGACTTTTTGAACCATAAGTGCCTTTAACACAAAAATAAATATTAATGAATCTACACACTCGTGAAGAAGCCATGTACAAGTGTCCATACGAAAGACAGATTCTGATAAATACAGTCCTGCCTTTTGAAGCGTCTGACCTTGTGCTTTATTAATATTCATAACAAAGGTTACTTCTAGGGGGTAATTGTTTTCTTATCATTTGGAAAGGCATGGTTGCTTAGAAGATGTAAAGTTATTGCGAGGTATGAGCATTGTTTTATTAGAATGAATGAACTGAGCTACTGATAATGTACTTGTCTAAGTGAATTATCACCATTAATTAATCCCTGCTTAGCATTAAGATTTGTATTTCACATAATAATACGTATTTTTCTTTAAAGATGGTAAACCAGATGATCTCGGAAATGGCTCTAGCAATTTGGATAAATTTTATATGTAGGTAACATTTTGCTCTTCCAGTTTATAACACAATTTTATATAAAAAAAGAGCAATTATCAGTATTTTATATCCCAGAAACGGCTCTAACCTCAACTCATATAACTTTTAGATACCAGTTAGCCTACTGATGTTAGTTAAGCTTTTTTTTTGATTACAGCAATGAACTGTGCACTTTGAAATGCCTAGGAAGCCATAAAGAAAAACATTTTACTTTAATCAAACTGTTACTAAAAATCTCACATATTGAACAGAAATCGTAAGATGCTGAGCGAAAATTAAGTCACCCAGGTACTTTTAATAACCTATCTACAGTATTATTTGTTTGATATTACAAGAGAAGTAGAAGTGCATCCAAAAATAGAATAGCCATTTATAATTAAATTTCTTTCAAACTAAAACATGAAACACTAAACAAATTAATGCAGTTCTTAGAAGTTTTCTGAAGAAGCAAAGTCAGTTATGACCATATTTAAATTAGGCGTAAGCCCATGACTATATTTTGGGTATGCAATTGCAATTTTTAGAGTCAAAGTTCATGATGGCTTTACTTAATCTGGTTCAAGTGTGAACTTGGCCAGTTATTCACTCCAAGGGTTCGCTTCGCTCTGCTGAAATTGAAGAAGATCTGTTGAGTTTGAAAGGTTTTAGAACAAGTAAAAACCGAGATTTTCCATGGGCAGATACTATGGCACTCTTGGTGCAGTTTGTCCAAAATATGAACTTAACCTGTGTTTGAATCTAAATTTGAAGTATTTCTGATTAAGTTTGAAGGGATAGTAATAAAGACTGAGATTTTTCACATATATACACTATCACTGTATATAGTAAATGATCAAGGAACATAATTGCTTAAGCCCATCATGAACATAATCAGTATTTCACACTAAGGTTACACAGATGGTGAGAAACTTTTTGATATGGCAAAAAACATTTTGAGAATAAACCCTTCTCCAAAAGTCCAAAAACATCTGCAACCAAAAGCATATTTTCTTCTAGAATTATTTAGCTTCTGAAAAGAATTCATTGAAAAAGAGGAAAATTGAAGAATAACAGTTTGTGTATTATTATTTTTTTAAATAATAAGTTATGATTTAAATTTAATGCCAATGTAATGTTTCCTTCATATATTTTACTTGGCACATATTATCCAATGAATTTTCTCCAAATAATGTGCATATATTTTCAGTCTCAAAGCAATGAGTTTCACATACCATATTGATTGATGTGTTGAGTGGTAAAAGTTTGCTGCCCATCTTTACTTGTACAGATTCTTACCTTAATTTCCATTTTATAGGGATCCCATGCACCACTAAAATTTTGTTTAAATAAATGTGCTCCAATTACTCGCAGATAAAACTGAAAAATTTGGAAGAAATAAATATCAGTGTCGTAATTTAATCCTCATGTTATCTTGTACTGGGTGGAAAAAAGGCAACAAAAAAGGTTTTGAATAATAAAGTAAGCACTAAACCAAACTTTGTAAAATGTGCAGAAATATATGCACAGATTAAAATGTGACAAAGATAGGGCATATGGAAGTGGATGTGGAAGGAAGTAGCTGTGATAAACTTCATGGTATACACATGCACCCAGCTTAAGGAAGGCATATCCCGAAGCTTAACCATACACTGGATTCTACGGCACTTCATGTACTAGTTTTACCGAGTGTGGTGGTGTAACTGGTTAGCGATCTGGCCTCACATTCGGTAGGACGGAGGTTCGAATCCCCGTCCAGGCATCCAGATTTGGATTTTCCATGATTTCCCAAATCACTCCAGGCAAATCCTGGGATGCTTCCTTCAAAAGGCCTATGGCCGAATTCCTTCCCATTCCTTGCCACTCATCCTTTCCCGTCTCTAAAGACCTCGCTGTTAAGAGATGTTAAGCAGTTAAAAAAAAAAAAAATTACTTGTTTTTAAAAAATATGTGGCTGAGCATACCTGGAATTTAAAGTGTATCTTGACAAGGAGTATCAGGAATTTTTGGCAAGAAGGAAGAATTACAAATGCTTGGAGAGGAAAAGGTATTTTAATATCTGTTATTGTACAGCAAGCAGTGGAATTTACTTCAAAGCAAATTCATTACACAAACAGGAATAAACTCAATAAGCATTAATTGTTTAACCAATTATATGATTTCATATTTTTAAGAGCAATTGCATGACTGATCCAAATGCAAATTTAAATATCAGTATATACAAGGGTGTTTCAAATATAAGCTGGAATTTTCTTTGTTTGACTCGCATAGTGACAGGAGCAATGCGGTGCAGCAGAAATTCGGTGGCGGTGGTATGGAGCCCTTGCACTCATGTCATTGATTTCATTGTGGGTTTATGGCACAATGTGTTGTTATTTGTTTTCTCACCAACAAAAGTATGAAATTTTAGTGAAATTTGGAGTGGACCCCAAACACAGTTTGATGATACTTCTTTGAATAAAACCCAAGTGTTCAGTTGGGCAAAGAAGTTTCAAAATGGTCATCATAATTTGGAAAATCAAATTCATAAATGGTGCCTGGCGACCAGAGGCATTCAGAATGTGTGTGAGTTTTTGGAAGAATGATCTTTACAAATGTTGCCAAGATTGCATCAGAGATGAGTGTAAGTGTTGGAATAATGTATGCTATTGTGTCGGACATACTTGGATATAGAAGTGTATCAGCAAGTTAGGTTCCACATCTTATCAACAAGACACAAAACAGTTTGTGGAAAGACATATGACAACTTCTGAATCACTTTGAAGAAGAAGTGGAGACTTTTGGAATGTGTGGCAATCTGAATCAAAATTTGAAAACAAGAGGATGTGTATGGGGTGAAGAAAAGCTGGACGTGGAGCACCAATCAAGGCCAATATGCAAGTGACCGCCAGGTGGTTATGTTAACAATGTTTTGAGACTCAAAATGTGTATTGCTGATTGATTACCTTCATTCTCGAAGGACGATGCATGTGGCCTTACTGTTGTCAAGCTGCTGGATGGTGGCAAGACTGCGTATTGTGACAAACAATATTGTCAAAAAATGTATGATGTCCGTTTTCTGCATGGTGACACGTAGCTGTTCTAACTCATGACAAACTCACTGCAATGCACTGGAAACATCTTGAGCTCCCAACTTGCAGTCCAGACATGTCCCCATGTGACTACCGTATGTTTGGTGCACTGAATGAGGAATTAGGAGGGGAAACATTTGAAGATGACACAGCAGTCAAACAGTACATTTGCAATTGGCTATTAGGACAGTTGTCTCCTTTTTTCTATGACAGGATTGGAATCTTTCTATGTCAATGGACAAAATGTATTTCATTGAAGAAAACCATGTAAAAAAATAAATTACTTCATTTGCATTTTTGTTTGTGAAATGTGTAGTTTATGAGGTGGAAGTTGGGGGTCTGCAGACCTGTCCTAAGGGGGCTGTGGACAAAATAAAAATAATAATTACGGAAACTTAAATGGAGATGTGAGAATACGCAAATTGTAGCCGCATTGCATGAGATATGAGTCAAGCTATCAAATGACAGTTCTAGAATAGCCAGGTTCCAGTTATTGTTATTATTATTATCATTATCGTGTGGTCTGTGGCTAGTCTCAAGGGCAAGGCTGCCCAACCAATTTTGGAGATGGGCCACAATTTTGATTCTAAGTTAGCCTGCAGGCAGCAATTTCGATTCTAAGATAGCCTGTGGGCCACACAATACTTGTATATAGTTGCAGTAGATATTTAAATATAATAATGATATGAGTAATACAGTTTAAATTAAAATGAAAAGTAAAAACCACCAATGAGACCATTCCAGAGATTTCTTTTAAATTATAATAAAAAAGTAAAAAAAAAACATTGTAAGGCATCTTTTAGTTCACCAAAAGCATCCACACTAGCTACCCTCGGCAGCAAAATATCCTATAAATCGATTTTGAAGCTGCTTATGCTGGACTTAGAAATTTCGAGAAGGGTAATTGTCAACTTGAAGGAATTTCCTTGTATTTATTTCCACAGTGAAAACTCATCATTAGAATCATTTTAAAGTGTATTCATTATATCGGGAAAAATTTAGTTTGAGAGATTTTTTAACGTTTTGAAACACGCAATTTGAAAAGTAAAAATCTAAGATTTGAAATATCTTTAAATTGAGTAAAGCTACAGCTGAACTTTTATCACCAGCTATAGTCAGCATTGTTCCTGATATTTTGGTAGTAAAATTAAATAATTTGGCAAAGTTTAATTAGCAGTTTTAATTAAGAGAAAAAATGAACTTTTTAACTAAAAGGAATATTAATTTGAAATTTATGTCAGTAGATAGCCCAAATTAAGGTGATTATGAACATATAGTGGTTTCGGTAAAAAGTCTAAGTGTTTGTCTAGTAATTAAGTTTTTAAAGATAGATTGTCGTGGATCGTTGCTCAAGCGCGTAAAAATTCCGCCAAGTTGGTCACATGTGACTTCAATTTTGAGATTATAGAAACCCTTTTGAATGTTAAATTAAATTAAAACAGATAGAACATGATAATAGAAAGTCCCTGTAAAAATTTCAAGTTAAACTATTTAGTACTTTTGGAGATATTTCCTAAAGAAAAAGTTGCTGATGTCATAGGCTCTGAGAAGCCTATAAAAAGATCTCGCAGCGAGCTCTCATGGTCTCATTCTTTCGCCGGAAAGTGATCGCGCAACTCCGCGCTAGTTACAGGAGCAGATTGTCCCATGCGGTAGCGGTTCAGGTAAATTCCAACTTGCTGTAATACTCACTAATGTTAGGGGGACTCAGTGAGTGTTTGTCTTCTCATAGGGTTGTGCTTAATATGTAATCTTCAAAGAAACTGTTCTTCGATGCTTTATTCACCTATCTGGTACCGACAACGTACAAGTGAACTATTTTCAAGAATATAAGTATTGTATTACTCTGAAACTGTGTCAAGTAACTTTATTTAAATTACCCTTCACATTTGGGGTTTAATATGAATGTGTGGCAGCCAATCTATTTAATATTATAGTTACCAGAAGGCTACACATGGTCATGAACTTAATTGTTCACAGTTCAGGTGAAAGTGTTGCATATGCCCAGTAACATATTGGCCTGACAACATCAATGAGACCTTTGCATAGGTTGTTGAGCTAGCATATTCTAGACCACTGCTGTTGGCAAGCATATTCAAATGTGCTGACGGGCCACTTTATGGCCCATGAGCCTGGGGTTACGCAGCCTTGCTCTAAGGGGTCTGCCATTGGGAAAATTTGGGAAAGGCTGTCCTAGGTGATTGCAGGAACTGCTTAAAAACTGCAATCAGAATGGCTGATTTGCAGTGCCCGCATTTGAACATAGGCCCATTGTATCTTTTCTATCAAGTGTGTTGGCACTTTAACTAATACAACCAAACATGGTGGGTGCAGTGCATGCTTTTATAGATTAATAATGCACCTTTATTTTGAGAATTAGTCTCAGTGAAATATTATTGTAATTGTATCTTCTTTTTTATGACCCAGAAGAAATATTTGTATTATTTATTAACCTGATTTTGTATTAAGAGGTGAATACTTTCTTTCTGAAGGTGCTCTTGTTTCTGCATGGAGGATGCACTACACTTTCCAGCTAACTTTCTTTCTTTTCAGATGACTAACTTTCTGGGTTGTTCTAAAATTTTACAGTATTTCGGATTGATGTATCTATTTTTCATTTGTGAGTAGCTTCCAAATCCAGTTACACAGTTGTATACAGTTCATTCAGTGCGCAAAATTTTGTGTTTAGTTTTTTGTTGTTTTTGTTTTAGGTGTACCGGTATAAGATGTTTTGCCATATAGTAATTTCAGATTGTTCTAGGGTATTTTGCTTTGTATGAAACGAAATGGGTTATATTCACGGGTAGCCCTAGGCAGGTGCTAGTGGTGCAACTGCACCGGGTGCCGTCATATGGGGAGCGCCAAACATGCAGCGAGAGATCGTCTGCACAAAAAATAAAAATATATTCTGTAATAACCCAGCTTGCTGTTCATATATTATTTTAACACACATCATCCAGAAGAGTTTATAAAAGTAAGAGTTTCAGCTTAATACATAGTTGTATGTCATTATATAATAGAGTCAATCCGAGTTGCTACTCGAGTCAGTTCGAGTTACTTGAATCATGAAACTCACAACTCGTTCCAAAGTTAGCATCCTCCAGTGCTGCGCGGCGCCTCCCACACCTGTTTCCTGCCTTTTTGGCTGTAGTCTTGAAGTTCATGCATGTGCATGGGGCGAGATTCAACCTATTTATCTGTTTCTACCATATTAGATCCTCGGTGATTACTATTAACGTTGGTATCGTAAATATTTACAAAGCTTATCTGTCTTTTACAAACAACACATGTCGCTAACCTCAAAAAACTGTATGGCACACAGTACTTAAAAAGAAAACAAAACCAAGATAAAACTGACAAGACTTCAAAATTGCTAGCATTTTTTTTTTTTTTTTTTTTATCAGAAGTAATCTGAATTGTTGTCACCAGAACTAGTTTAGCATGACACAGAAGAAAACTTTTAATTGAAGTTATTCAGACGAGGCTCATGATAAAGAGTAGCATGTGCGAGAAGATTTATCTGTGGCTGGAACATCGTCTGCTGTTCAAAAGTTTACAAATGGTTATACAAGATATTCCACCACCGTCGCATTTTCAAAGTATACAAATTATGACAATATTTCAAAATTGTTGCTCATTGACTTTGATGGCAGAGATGAATTTTTATTCGAGCGACGAAAAAATCCAAGAAAAAAATCATGGACATCATTTTTCAAATACCCATTTTCAAAGAGTAACACCAAATGGAGAAACCTATAAAAGTAGATAGCCTGTTTATTCTAAATATGCAGATATTGTTTATTGAACAGAAGGTCTCATTTTTATTTGGGAAAAGAAGAATTCGATGACTGGAGCTACTAATCAGAGCGTCTCAAAACTCACAAAACTTCCTCAGATCACAATCACACGATGTTCAGTTGGATAGAAGCGTTGAATCAATTAAATAACTTCAATGCACAAGACAAATATTTGTGAATAAAGACTAAAGACGAAATATCACAGTGGGTTGCTATCCTCTAATGAATGATGTCTTGTTCAGAGGAAGCTTTGGATCTGAAATACTAAATTCTTCTAATGATTATAACTTCATGGGTATATTGCAACTGCTAGGAATATATAATCCTGTGATGATGGAGCATCTCCACTGTATTGCTAATAACAAGACTAATGTCTTACTATATTGGCAAATGTATTCAAAACGAATGAAGTTCGTTATAAAATTTTGACTATGGTTGGGTCATCTAAATATTTTTCCATCATACTGAATTGAACTCCTGATGTAAGTCACATTGAACAATTATCTTTGACATTGATTTTGTTGACAGTAATGGAGACAAAGGCTAAGTGCGTGAGTATTTCGCTGTGGTTACAATCTGGAAAGTGACTCTTTTGGACCTGGGAGCTGGAATCGCTGCCCTGTTTATCATTGATACTTTGCAATTGTTCGAATTGGATATGAACTATTGTTGAGGCCAAAGATGTGACAATGGATCCAATATGGTAGGAGGAAACAAATGTCTCCAAAGCAAAATTCTGAACCAGTATCTTCGTGCATTTTTTAATCCCTGTAACTGTCATTAAATTTGGTAATAACAAGTGTCTCCAAAACATCAGTTAAATCGGCTTCCTTGTCCGTATTTCTTTGCACAATATTTGTTTTATTCTCTTGATCAACAATGCAATGGGAAGTGGTATTCAAGCACTTAGAAGGACTATCGCCAAATAATTTGCGAAACTCGTTTCAAGAATAGTTTCAAGCATCGCTACAGTTCATTGTCACGACTCTTCAGTTCGTGACGCCCTTCTGAAACAAATTATTTAGTTGCAGCAAAAGATGCCTTGTCACATAGCCAGATCATGGAGCAATTTGAGTTCATAATTACAGTGGTGACTTGGTATAATACATTGTTTCAAGTAAACATAGTAGCAAAGGCTATGCAGACTGAAAGTGGATTTATGAAACTCTTCACAGTTGCTGAAAAACAGCTCGGAATTTGAGAAAGCTCTGATAAAAGACAGCTAGAGAAGTTGATTCTCAGACTGGAACATTTCCTACTATTAACCCGGTCAGATGCCGAAGAAAGTAAAGATTTTTGAGTATGAGCTGTAAATGAGATAGTGACAGATCCAGAAGAACTGTTTACAATGAAAGTGTTTTAGCATATGATCGATACAATTGAGAATGCGATTGTACTATATTTGCATAACTTTCCAATGATGTAGCCAGGATTAGCTTCAGTGTGGGGCAAAAACAATGAAAAATACTTGTTGAAAATGGTTTTACCTGGGGGGAAAAATACATGCATTTAACCTGTTTAAGCATTAGTCTGCGAGGGTTCTGTCAAAATTTTGGTAACGTTTATTTTTTGGTATTAAAACTGGGACTTTTGTTTTCATATATTTTATATTTTTATATATTTTAAAACATATTTTATATTTTTATATATTTTAAAAAATAATTAAAAACTGTGAATTTGATGTGTAAGTAAAGTAAGCATTGTGTTCGCTTAAATAAACCTTTTCAAACATATAGTGTTCCTTTTTATTGTTGCTTCTCATTCATACCGCTGCTATCCTATACTAATCTTTCTGAGTTTTGAGTTATTATCATATATAAAGACTCTTTTGCCCACGGCTTTGCTCGAGTGGAATTCATATACATATTCATATCCGAATCCCACAGGAACTGCTATTTGGGATAAAAGTAAATGGTCAATACATTTTTCCAGATCAGTTAATTAATTTCGATGTGAAATACTAAAAACATCCAAGTAAACATTTATGATATAAGTAGGATGTAAAAACTGTATGTAATCTTCAGTCTATCTATATGGACACCCAGTGGTGGATCCAGGATTTTTGTATTGGGGGGGGGGGCCTTGAATGGATTTTGTTTTGGGGAGGGCTTGAGCGGAGCAGATTTTATTTTTGGGAGGGTGGGGGCTTGAGTCGGGTAAGGGTAGGCTTTATAGTCATGCCGCCCTTAAAAGATCAGTATAACTAAAAAAAGAATGTTTCCATATCTCAAAAATTACAATGTCCAGGGTGGACCTTAATACTTGGGGGGGAGGGGGCCTTGAGCCCCCTAGCCCCCCCTGGATCCGCCACTGTGGACACCTTAAGCACAAATAAGTGATTACTCATTTGGGGACCCACAATGAGATCTTGCACCACCTGAAAAACTTGCTAGGTCATATTCAATGTGATTTTTTAAAATTCAAGGCCAAGAATAGTTTTAAATCAATAAATTAAATTGCATTATGTTCTCACTTGATTTGCTTTAATGCAACACTAGATTTTTCATTACAACTGGATGGCAATTGCAGCCGTTAGTCAGTATCAGATTGTTTGTTCATCATATATATTGGTATTTGCAACATTTGTTTCTCTTTTCTAGGTACATCTGGTCTGGTTTAATTGTGATACTTGGTATTTACTTGAACATTTATAGTAAAAACAGGGATAAAATCAATCTGCAAGAATTATGCGATGTTCTTCAAAGAAATTGCCAACATTTCCTAATACGTTTGAAGTATCAAAAATACTCTTCTCATAGACAAATTACAACAGATGTTTAAAATAAAAGTCCTGTGATACAAAGAATCTCCATTGTTTCTCCGTATTTTGGAGAAATTGTTGTACTTTTGCTCGTAACTTTTTAAATCTCAGTTTAATAGAAATTTAAGAAAATACTTAATGAACAATTAATGATTTGGATAGTGAAATGGATCATTGCTTACTACAGTAGAGGAAAAATAGTACAGGGAAGGTTACAGGGGAATCAGATTTTCTTATAGACCAATTACAACAGATGTTTAATGTAAAATCTACTGTAACTGGAAGAATCTCAGTTATTTCTCCACATTTTGGGGGTTGTTGCAAATTTTCTGGTAATTTTTTAAATCCATGTTTAGTGGAAATCAAAAAATACTGAATCAAAAATTGATTTAAATAAATAAGAATAGGGAAATAAACTGTTTCTTACCTCAGTAAATGGCAAAATGTTAAGGAAATACAGGCAGAAAGATTACAAATATGTGAAATTTTCTCCTATAAAATTAAATTGATTGAGAAAAAAAAAAAAAAAAAAAAAAAAAAAAAAACTTAAAGAGATGTTAATTTCAGGATGCCAATATGGTAAGAAAGAAAATACATAGAGAAAATGATTGCAACAAATAGATAGCCACTACAATGGCCCACATGGCAAATTAATGAAAATAAATTTTTATATTTCTTTGTATCTGTGATGTGCTTTCGTAAATAGAGACAAGTTCCGTCATTATTTTTAAAAATAATTTTTATGCTTTGATGCTTTCTGGATAACTTTTAATTTGGAGACATACATCTGTGTAAATCATTATATATATATTTGTAAAAAGTGAACTGTTTCTAAGTAATGGCAACCAAATACATGATTCAAAATTCACAAAAATTGTATTTATTGTTAATTTATGGTCTTTATTTTGTGTTTGCAATAATATTTACTTTAGAAAATCATTGTATCTTGAGACAGCTTTTCAAATTTATTTATAAATAAAGAATTTTAGCAAATACTTAAATTTTATCTGTGTTATATTTTGAAACTTGAATATTAATTTAAGTAGAGAGGAGACAATAAGGAAACATCTATTAAGTTTTATAAATGTTAAAGAAATAACATTTTACTTCAAAAATTTTGCTTCCAAAAAGTCATCATTTGAGAATACATGTATTTTCCATATACATGTCAAAACCATAGCCGTAAAGAAAATATCATTGCATACAATTTTTTTGCTATATAGCAATTTAACAAGAATATGTTCAGATGTTTCTTGAAACGCATTTATTCCTAGATATAGTAGTATTTATTTGATGTTTGCAGCATGGAATCTAATTTTAAGTTATGATGAAAATGTAATTGGTATGACAGACTGTTACATTGAAACCTGTGTATATTCCCGATGTCACTGTTTATGAATCTTAGCAACAATAGAGCAGGAAGAAATGATGTGAGGTGATGTTAATATTGAAAGGAAAAATAAAATACACTAATCGCCAAAATTGATATAAGGAAGGTACCATGGACAAAAAACTCTTCACAAAGCTATTTTGGATTATGTTCTTACCTGTGGCTGAGGTGCATGGACACCCACAGTCAATATAGTGACATGAATGATGTTGTGAGACGACAAGCTTATGCCGGGGGTTAGCATAAACACTTGGTCTCAGCTATAACCGTGTGTAGCCTAGGAAGTTACAGTTCTGACTTATTTAATGACTTGGTCGCCACATAGATTTTAACCCAAAAACTATGAAAAGGTAAAGTTCAAATGATGTTCACTAGTCCATTCTTGTTTGACAAATATATTCTTCAAATTTTATAAGTCAGAAACTGTACAGGCAATCAAACAAATTTTCCGATCGACCAACCACTCAAGCATGACCAAACCTCATGCCCCCACAGTTACTTAACTACATGAGGTTTTACTTGATTTTAACCATGACTTTCAAATGCAACCATGATCGCGCAAGTTGGTAATTTGCTGCGCCACGAGCCCAACCTAGCTACGCCCTACATAACTTGTAACGTACTCTGAGACTGCCGCTGTTAGTCTGGGGAGAGGGTAGATTCTGGAGGGGGTATTTATAGTATCGATGCTGTGTGAGCCGTGAGAAGAACCTTTCCCTGACTTTCTCACGAAACTTATACTATAACTGATCAGTTTTCTGACGACACTCTTGCCATACAATTTGACCTTGACAACAAAAATAATCTTATATCTCTGAAATTTTGGTAGTTGCTAGATTTTATTACAAACGTCAAATTAAGTTATTATAAAATTTTTCGTAACTTTAATAGTTTTTCCAGAAAAGAGTCATTAAGATGTGATTGCCATAACTTTTGAAATATTACTCCTACCGAGCTGAAACAAATGTTATTCTATTCTCCTATTGCTCATCTATCCTCTGATATCAAATAAAGTATTTTACCTAATTTTGAAAGTGGTATAAAACTCGAAAACAAAATTTGACTACTTGAAATATTCAGAATATTGACTTGAAAATAGCTTCAAACAAATTTCCATATTGAAAAACGGTTACTGTAAAAATTTGGAATCTCTAAGTATATTACCTGATTTATTACAAATTTTAGAATGTCATTCCTCCCGAATGCGCATCAAATTTGAGCTGAACTGAGCAAGCGTTTCTGGCGCCAAAACCTATTTTATTTTATTACAATCAAATGCTTTAATATTTTCGAATAAAACTTTTTCAGAAACCGTTATATTTAAATAAACTTTACTCTGAACATAATTTCTTCTCATTAATTCCCGAATAAGACTAATATTTAACTTTTACATGAAGCACATGTCTTGCTATACTAAATTATATCCAAAAACGATCTTTAAAATGCGTGAAACTTTCTAAAATTTTAATATGTTGTTTTAACCAAAATTACGCTACTTTCTATCTATCACTGACTTCTTAACTGTTTTGTAATAACTGAATACTTCGATTTTAGAGTGGAAAATTATGTGACAAAATCCTAAACCGGCAAATCACTTTTAAACATCTTTAAACTCTAAGTAAGATCTTCTAACAACAAACTTAATCATCTTCTGGCAATATATTTACCTAAACATCTTCTGAACTAAAGAAATATATTGATTTAGCAAAGTTATATGAAAGTCAGATATTACATGTTCAAATCTGAGGTTAAGTTTCTCAACAGCTGTTTAAATGAATTTAACTATTGAATTTACTGTTAATACTTGAATTAATGCTTATGTAGGACATATTACTGGGAATTATTATCAAAATTAACTGGAAGAATGGCTTTAAGATGGTGGTACCATATACTTTAATTGAACTCGCTATCTAGGCAACTAATTTCGTTATGCGAAATTCTAAGATGTGTTACAATGTGTCTATTTTCATGAGTAAGTCACATGATTTATTTCAGTGTGTTGATTGCCAGTGCCGATGCAAGCTCAGTCACAAGTTTTAGTTTTCATGAGTAGGGGTATGGCCCAAAATTTCTTTCTTCTTCTTTTTTTTCCAATGCTTCCCTCCCTTCAACTTTGGTGAGTGATGGGTGTAATTTACCTTTCCTTTAGGAATTTTGTAATATATGTGACACTTTTTGTGTTGCATTGTTTTTATGTCATGAATATGATTTCAGTACATTTACGATCAAAACTCAAGTTCATCTAAACAAACAATAATGCATTGTCTGTTTCCTTCAGAATACCTGTTAAAGATAATGGGGTAACAATAATTGAAAGAATAAAGAAAATGGTGATTGAGAACATAGTGTAATAGGAACTGTAACTGTTGATGGAGAAGGCAAGATTCAAATGGTAAGTACATGTTAAGAAAATTGAGGTGCATAAAGTACCAAGGAATATATATGAAATGAGGGTGCAGGTTAAATGGCTCAGAGGAAGACCAGGGCTTAGTTGGCGGAAGACTAAGGAGAAAATGCAGAAAAAATGAGAGGACTGAGCTGAGGGTGTGATGAAGAGTTGGTGTAAGAAGAGAGTAATACGTAGCAGAACTTGCCAGTATTTAGAAAATGTGAATGATAATGATGATGGTCCTTAATGAAACTTAATCAAGGCAGACCAATAAGTATCTGCCACACCATGTATTCTTTATACTGTGTTCATAATCAAATTGGACCTTGAACAGATTCCATGTTAGGGGGACATCAGGCATTTATACTAAAGAATGTTACTGCTGTGTATATTGGAGACACCACTATTATAGCTCTACAAGTAACTTAAGTGTATTAGTGACATTTACATAAGTTAACTTCTTCCAGTCCCCCATAAGAATGAAGCTTTAATGTTTGTTCTTTTACCATACCTTAACCAAGACGTTGGTAACATTTCTTCTTGTGATCATATTATATTACTATTCCAGTTTAGTTACTGTATCCATAGATATACTCATTCTGGTGGCAAAAGAAAAGAAAATATGTTTACTAATAAAATAAATCCATGAAGCCCAAAAACATTTTTTTTTTATTCACAGAAATATGATGACCATGATATTTAACTCACTGATCTACAGTTTATTGTAATAAATAATATCTGATCAACCTCAAAGTTCTGTTTAATGTTTGCCAGTATAATATATATAAATAACCAAGAATAGTAAAAGATAAATCCACTACTTACCAAAGTTGTAGGCAGGAGCTTCAATGAACACACAAAACAAGAGGTGATTTATGAATGCCACACCAAAAAAAAAAAAAAAAATTGTTCGTTTGATGCAAATCAGTCAGCAAGTCATTTTTGTACATTTTCATAAGAAGTGAAACAATGCTCAGTGAGTGTGTGTCCAGTCGATGGAAAGAGAAATTAATCGGATGGAACTAAGTCCGGTGAGTCAGCTGCATGCATCATTATCTCCCAACTAAGGGACTCAATCATTTCCTTGACCAGTTTTGTTGTATGTCATAGTGCATTGTCATGAACCAAAATTACTTTGTGTTGCCTTTTCTGGTATTCTGGTCATTTTTTCCTATAATGCTTGATTCAAATTGATCATTTGCTGTTGATAACATTCAGTATTAACAGTTTTAGCAGGTTGGATCATACCATTTTGATCCTACCAAACACAGAGCATTGTCTTCTTTCCATAGCGATTTGGCCTTGTAGTTGATGTTGACGGTTCACCTGGAGTTACCCATGATCTTTTGTGCTTAGGGTTCTTGAAACCTGTCACAATTCGATGGAGAAATTACTTTCTTGTATACCTGGCTAGCAGCATATCACAAATGGTTTTGCATTTTTCTTGCTGTCTTTCATTCCGTTCATGTGGAACCCATCTTCTCACCTTCAGGATCTTTCCCATTGCTTTTAAATGTAAGGATTACGTTTAATTGATCTGTGAGTTGTTGTTGCATTTCAGCATCATCCTCATGCAACAATGCTTGCAACTCACTGTCTTCATTCTTCTTTGGAGGTCTTCCACGGTCTTTGTTTCTCATGTCAAAATCACCACTTCTGAATTTTTTTAAACCACTCAAAATGCTGCAATTTACTGAGAGCATGCCCACCGTAAGCTTCGACAAGCATTCGATGTGATTGTGCAGCAGTGTTCTTTAAATGGTAACAGAAATTTAATGATGTCCACAAAACGTAGGTTGGATGTTCAACATTATTGAAAACTACACGGTCGAACTTGTGAGTTGAAAATCTCTCTAAGCTGCCAAAAAAAGAAATTTGTGACAATGATTCGATCTGACGGTAACTGCATTGATAGCTAGAGCCATCTATTGGCAAATTCTGGTTTCATATTTACACTCTTGGCAGTCTAGCAAACTTAGGTTCACCGAGGAAACACATAATTCAATTTAATAAGCTGTTTTGCCTTGTTATGCCAATGCTGTGGAATGAAAGGAAAAGAAGATTTTTTTTTCACATAATATCATTTTAGTTTTCTAAAACAAATAAACATCATTTTAACTTATTTCAAAGCATATGTTCCTTTGAGATTGAATAAAAGATTTAGATTTGTATGTCACCACAAAAATTTTAAAATTTCAAATTCCAATTCATTGGTCAGCAATTGTCCGAGTGGAATCAATTCAGTGTCATTTGATAAGAAATGGTATGCCTCTCGGTATATCACTATGTTCTTTGGCTGATTTCCCTATCGTTTTCAAGATATTTTTGCAAAAAACTGAATGGTTTCATATGTAAGTTTTGTTTATGTTGTGTGGTGGGGGATAATGGGTGGGTTTTTGTAAATCTAAGGTATTCAGTATTTTTTCTTTCAAAGTCAATGTGTGCAAAGTTCAATCAAGATCAGATGAAAACTGTAGCTTTGTGTAAAGAATATTTGCAAAAATTAAAGGGGGTAAGGGGTTGGGTTCTGGTAAACAAAATCTAGGAAATATTTTTCTCTTTGTTTTAAAGTACACAGGTGCAGTGTTCCATCAAAAGGTGATACAAACTTTGGGTTTCTATAAACAACATTGAAAATTAAGAGGGGTGGGGGAAGAGGGGTTGGTATTTTGCAAACCAAATGTAGGGAGTATTTTTCTGTTTGTTTTAAAGCATACAGCTGCAAAGTCCCATAGCCATCAGACGGAGACTATTGTATAAAGAACATTGAAAAAAATTAAGGCGGTGGAAGGAGGAGAGTGGTTAGGTTTTTTGTAAACCAAAATACAGACCATATTTTTCTGTTTACTTTAAAGTACACATGTGCAAAGTTACTTAAAATCCAATAGAAACTTGAGCCATGCGCGGCTCTCTGTCGCTAGGCGGCTGTTTCATATCGCTAACTTCTCCGCTAGGGCGTGCGGCGACCAGGTTCCGGCCATCTGGTGGCGACTGTCATCTTTCGCCGGCCGATAGAGCGCTGTGAATGTGAGTGCCCTCTATCGGTCTGTAGAGAGGATTTAAGGGGCGACCCGGTCAGGAAAGAAGGAGTCTCTGCGCTCAGTCTCGGCTAGGAAGTGAACAGTCTGAGGAGGAAGTGGCGGTGTCGGAAGCGGCAGTTGAAGAAGGCGACGTGCTCCATGCACGGGCAGCAGTTAGGCGGAGCAACGTGATACTTGGCCGTCGACGAGGGGTTATTGACGGTGCCTGGTCTGACAAGCAGTTCTGAGTGGCCGTAAACTGTGTAGTCGCCTCACATACCCAGACTATATGGCAGTTTGGGGTGTCCTCGTAAAGTGTGCGCTTTGGCACTTTCTGGAGCGACCTGTGCCTTCATGTTCCACTAGTGGATAGACTGTTAGAGAGTTCGTGGTATTCAGACAATTCAACTTCGTTGTATTTTCTGCTTCCTCGGTGCAATTGGAGATTTTCTGTTTGGTGTTCGTGCTTGCATGGGACAATCTATGTCACTAATGGCTGTTCTTTCACATGAGGGAAACAGTGTGTGTATGTTTGTCTGTACCCTTGAGGGGTGCTGAAACATTAAAACAGACCAGTGTTGGTTGAGCCCAAATGATATAAGTGCCTTGAGAAGCTCGATCTTTGGAAATCCTGTTTAGGAACTTATAGCACCGGATATTCTACCATTATTAAATTGTTGTTTAGACATAAGTAAATTTAAGTGTGTAAATCCTTGGACTCTAGGGCCATCATGGATCATTAAGGCCAACTAGTATTGTTGTTATTTAATATAAGTATATCTTGGGGGAATTTTAAGTAACCGATTGGTAATTAAGCTTATTACATGATATAGTGTAGAAATCTTATGTTTGAAGTTATTGATATTGTCGTGTAAGGTTGTATTGTATTTGGTATTTATTGTAATAAACAAGACTGAGACAATTGTAACCATGCGCCCACATGCTTGCCAACCTACCTACCACCTCAAAACTACAGCTCTGTATAAAGAACATTGACAAAAATTGAAGGGTTGGAACCAAATTTAGATGGTATTTTTCTGTTTGTTTTGAAGTATACCTACACAAAGTTCCATAGATATCGGAAAGAGACTATTGTTTAAATAACATTCACAAAAATTAAGGAAGTGACAGGGGAGAGATGGATTAGGTTTCAGTAAACCAAAATATAGACCTTATTTTTGTTTGTTTTAAAGTATACATGTTCAAAGTTCCTTAAAATCTGATGGAAATGTTGGCTTTGTATTAAGAACATTGACAAAAATTATGAGTGTGAAAAGCACTAATGGGGTTTTGTTTCTGAAAACAAAATGTAGACAATATTTTTCTGTATGTTTTAAAGTATGTGTGTGCAAAGTTCTATAGGTATTGGATAGAGAGTATTGTGTAAAGAACATTGACAAAAATTAATAGGAAGAGGCGTTGAGTTTCTGTAAACAAAAAAAAAATGGACTGTATTTTTCTGCTTGTATTAAGTACAGGGTGTTTCAAAATGAACTTTGGGGGTTTAACGCTTTGTAGTATTTATTACATAAAATTATAATTAATACATGAAATGAAAGAGCAACTCAAACAGTAATACGTACAGGCTTACAAGTGTTCAATGCGAGTACCTCTCGTCACACTGCACACATCAAGTCGATAGCACATTTCTTCCCAAACGTTGATTAGTGTTTGTGGTGTATCTGTTGCAACACCTGCCTCAATCCTGTTTCTTAGGTCTGGCTCAGCTGGTAATGGAGGCACATACACACAATCCTTTATGAACCCCTACAGGGAGAAATCACATGGCATCAGATCAGGAGAGCATGGAGGCCATGCGAAACAAGCCCTGTCTTTGGGCACTTTGTGGCCAATCCAGTGGTCAGGTACAGTGGCGTTCAACCAGTCGCATATGTTGTTATGCCAGTGTGGCAGTGCACCATCTTGCTACCGAATGAAGTTATTTGGTTTGTGTTCTACCAATCGGTGAAATAGCCATAGTTGTAGCGCATCAAGGTAGTAAGTACCAGTTACAGTTGTTTCTACAAAGAAAAAAGGCCCATAAACTTTGTGTCGAGATATGGCACAAAAAACATTCAATTTAGGAGAGTCTGATCGCAATTGTACCACTGAGGTAAAATGTTGTTTCATCACTGAAAACAACATGATCCAGAAAATCTTCGTCGTGTAACAACATTTCATGTGCAAAGTAGGCATGTAAACCATGGTCTGTAGGCTTTAGAGCCTGTAACAATTTTACATGATAAGGATGTATATAAGACTGGATGTAGTTGTAAGTATTTCTGTAAAAGTTTCCAAACAGTCGTCACCAGAATTGCTAATTCACGAATAATGTACCAAACTTATTTCTTCGGGCTACGCATGTGCAAAGTCCCTTAAAATTGGATAGAAACTGAAGCTTTCTATAAGGAGCATTGACAAAAATTAGGGTGGTGGAAAGACGGAGAGGGATTGGGTTTCTGAAAACCAAATATAGACAGTATTTTTCTGTTTTGAAGTATATGCTTGCATTTCCATGAAAAAGGGGAAAAATGTGGGTTTGTATAAAAATTGGGGGCTATAAAGGAGGAAGAGCAGGTAGTTTTTTAAATCATTTCTGCTACCTCCCACATTTTAGCAAAATTTCAAGTTAATTGAACAACTACTTTTCAAATTTCATGAATGCAAACATGAGGAATTTGAATTTTTATATATAAAGATTAGCCAACCTTTTTATTTATTGGATGCAGATACCACCATTTTCTGAGCTAGCTCATCATGTGCCATTTTTTTTATTATTATTTACAATTTTGTTGTATGCATATTTCAATTAAATAAATAAAACCTTCATCGAGTTTTGATAATGTTAGTTATACCCAGTGGCGTAGCTAGGTCAACAAGGGCCCTGGTGCAAAAAAATTATTTTGGGCCCTCAGGCCAGACGGGCGACCTTTTTTTTTGCTTTGTGTGCTGGTAGGGGCCCCCTGAACTGAGGATGGGGGTCCTTGAATTGTTCTTTAGGGGCCCCTGAGCAGCGAGGGCCCTTAGTGAGGGGCTCCTGTGTTTTCAGGGGCCCCTTAGACGACGGTAGAGCTAAAAAGAAACATCGTGGGCCCTGTAAACTGCGCTTAGTGCCCCTAGAGTTGCGCTTAGGGGCCCCTTGAGGTATGCTTGGGGGCCCCCTGAGCGTGAGGGCCCCGGTGCACTGCACCGCCTAGCCCCATAGTAGCTACGCCCCTGGTTATACCTTCCACAGCTTGGCTAACCAGGAAATCTATATAAATATAAAGATGTTTGTTTGTTGGTTTGCTTTTTCTTTATACAAATCCACAGTTTTCATCTGATTTTGATGAAAGTTTGCACACTTATCCTTTGAAACAAGGAGAAAAATAATGTCTACATTTGGTTGATTTTTTTTTTTTTTTTTTTTTTTTGTCATTTTCACGTCCAGATCCCCTTAAATTTGCATATTGCTATTTGTTTATTTACGATGATTTAGTACATGAATTCATGTAAGAAGAAGAGTATCTGATGTTTATGACAATTCTATATAGCTGTTACTAGAGCCAGGTCACAACGTAACTGAAGAATTATGTGATTGAAGATAAGAAAGAGAAGTTTATTAAAAACTGAGAGAATTTACATCTAACGTAAGAAATCACAAAATATATCAAACAAATAAATGTTATTCATTTTTGAAATTATACTTTTCTTAGAAACTTGTTCCTGATGATAAAATTTCACATTATTTTGGTGGGCTTCGTTGCTTTATCCAGTTCTTCTATTGCAAACAGTACAAAATGGAGGGCAAAAATAAAAGGACATCCTCCTCCCAGGCAAAGATGCGGTTTTGTTCATTTTCTCATTCTGAGTCTGCTTTAATCATTGTATATTTTGTTTACCATTGCCTGCTGTGGAATAAGTAACAAAATAATAATAAAAAACACAAAGAGCTCAGCAGGACTTTTTAATCACAGCTTTGAGGCGGTTATTAGCAAACACTTTGAATAAAAAATTTTCAGTATCCTTGTATGCTGTCCATGTAACAGGCTTTACCCTAGTTTAATTACAACTACTACAGAGTAATGGCTAGGGAGTTTATCCATTAGATCATTCATCCATTAGCAGTGTGGAGAGCAGACACATTGTTAATAACCACATGGAGGGACAATTTTCCAAGATGTGCTCAACTGTGCAGTAACAAGAGGTATCATCCTTTCAGCCCCAGTGGTGCAAGATTTCATGACACAGAAGCAAATTAGTTGGACCTGTACTTCCTTGACAGCTCATTGCCCTATAGCTTCTGCTTCGATTACCATATGTGTGAACGAAGACTTTCCCAGTGTATTGCTAAAATGTAGTCTTCATAGGTTCTCCTCCAGATAGAATTGAAGAAATACAAGCTTTTAGAGACTAGCGCTGCTGCCATCCCCAGGTCTGTTGTTATGTCTGTGATAACTACAGCACTAATGGCATTGTCACCACAGCCCCACGACACTTGTAGTTCTACTACATTGTGATTGGTCATCTTTGGAAACCTCATAGATCTACAGTGGTCCTGCCTCATATTGAGCCATTGCCCCTTCTGATTTCTGTTGTGTCCTGGTTGTGTGACTGAGCAGTCAGTTGCAGACGGGTCTTGACACGGTACAGTTCTGCTTATCTGTGGTTGGTCGGCTCCAGAAGACTTGTTCATTTTCTGCCAGCGCCTTACTATTCACTAGTGGGAAATGTGGCTGTCTCGGAATGAATAAAGCTGGTTTCCTTACCTTGCTGAGCCACGGGCCAATGTTCTTGTTAAAATTATTATTATTCAGCCATATTTCTATGGCTTCTTTAATAATTGACTCCCATATTACCATATGTTTGTTCCATTGCAAGTTCTGCTGCTGTTGTCACCTCCATTCTATAGGATTAAAATGGAGAGAAGAGGAGGGGAGAGGGGGCAGAATGGAGTTGATTTTCTTGATTTATGGTGCATTGCAATTGGAAGTTCTGCGGGTAAGCCCATAAATGGATGTCTGCCCGTCCTTAATCTTCTGCCACTGAGTAAAGCTGTTTGGGTGTCTGATCTTTGGTGGACAGATTCTGGACAAGGCAGTGGACTATAGCTCACCTCCCACAATCTCCATAGCTATACTTAGATGTCAGTTTCTCAGGAATAATCTGGCCAACCGTATTCAGTAGCAGAGTAGTTCGGTTGTGATACCCAAGAGGTGCCTTCCTTTTTATTTACTGGTTTTTTTCTGGGCTTGACTTTTCCAGCAATATTTGCCAGTGGTACATGAGTGATTTATCAATTTCTACATCCAAGGTATTTAGGGTTGGCTTTGAAAGGATCTATCCTAGTACTGAAGCAAGCTGTTTCCTTGTCAGCTCGCTTGATAAATGTAAACATCATGCCTCTGTTTCTGAAACATTTGGTCTTAGATGCCATTCAGTGGACTCCAATGTCAGTACCTCCTCGTAGTACAATAATATAAAGGCTGTCAGTGTACTTGAACTTGTGCTATGTAGGGTTAGGAATATCTGCCACTTACAGATTGAAAATAATTTGGGACCGAACAGATCTCTTTGGAAATCTGTTGTTCAGTGTGCACCACCAGCTACTTTGATTGTGATGGACTTTAAACTGGCAACCCATAGTCATTTCATTCAGAAGTTTCATAAGGCGCTGGCATGGGATGTTATGTACAAAGTTAAGCAGCAAACCATTCCACCACACTATCATTTGTTGTAGCAATATTCACAAACACCGTTACAGTCTTCGGTTTCTTCTGAAAACCCACATTAATGTTGGTTATCAATGCTATCACTCGTTTTCAGCTCCCTCTGCCCAGTCAAAAAAAAAAAGGGGGCGAAAGTGATAAGGACAGTTACTTTCTTTTCCTGGCTTTTGCATGACAAAAATCCTAAATTATTTTAAATGCCTTAGGTAACATGGCAATCTTCAGAATCATGTTATACATATTTAGAAGCCAAGTTTTTGTGACAGTTCCAGTGTTTGTTAGTAATTCTGGGGAGAGTTTGTTGTACCCCATCATCTTCTATATTGAAAGGAAGAGAATACTTTCAATAGGGAGTAGTGAGATCTCCTGGTAAAGGTGATTTCCCTCTTGATGTACCAGCTGCTGGTTTTAGTCTCCCAAAACTTTTGAAACTCTCAGTAGGTATGACACTAAAGAGTTGCACGATAGTGCACTGCATTTTGTTTCAGGTGGCTGAGCTGTCCCATTTTTGGAGTATTGCCAAAGCTTTTTTGCTAGGGTGGGTGAAATCCATCAGTGCTACAGCAGGCCTAGCAAGTTGGTAAAAGATGGACCCTGTCTTGGAAAATAAGCACTATCTCTGGAAGAGGACTTGCTGAATGGCCCGAGAAAGTGGAAACCTTCTGAAGATAAAGATCATTGTTATTTTATTTTTGTACACAGTTTTCATTATTTTATTGTAAAAAGAAAACTTACAAGAGATACATAAAGTACCGTACAAACCTTTTTTTATGTGCTAACAAACCATCTTTTCATCCAGAGAGACCTAAACAAGACCTTCAGAAGTTGCAGTTATTAGGGAGTTGTATAAAACATCTAAAGAAGTGTTTTTAAACACTTACAGCATGAATGCCTAGGAAAATATAAGAATTATAGTAAGAGGAAGGAAAATAGCAACGAATGGGAAACTCATTTTTGCGTTACATACTGTTGACAGTTCATTTGAAATGAGCTGCAGATAGGGAAATAATGTATTGCTTTTTAGAATGATCAAAAACATAATGGCGGAATTGTGGGCTTTCTGTTTTCATATCGTAGATTTATTACTAATGTTGAAGAAGCAGCTGGAATTATGAAAAATGGTTGTGTCCCTTGTTACAGATATTAAATTTTTTTGATATGTTTCAAACTAACATTCAGATGGCATGATTTACTGTAAAATTATGTTTATTAGATGTCATTTTGAAAAGTTCTCAGCATTAACTACAGCTATCATGTTTCTCAGGGCTTCTTGACAATTCATTTATCATTACAACAGACAATAATTGGTATTTCCATCTAAGAGAACTTTCAGACTATCTTCATAAATAATTAACAATCAATGTAATATGTGTGTATTGCATTTCACTTAGAATACTGGATATTTATACCTGTTATTAATAAATTTTGTTAAAATATTGTCATGTCAATAATCTTTATAGTGTATGAATTTTAAAATAATTTTTGAGTTGTGGGTCACTTAATTATATGAGGTATATTTGATAAACATTGTTATTTTGTTGGAAAGCAGTTTTTTATTGCACATGCTATAATCCCAGAGGAAAGTGTTGTGTTATTCTGAGGACAGGTGCCCTTACCATAATATAGATCGAGAAATTTCTCCATTGATCACTAGAGAACAGTAGATTGTTTAAATGCCACATATCAGCACATGACTTTTGCTGCTGGAGAACCATCTGACCTCATACTGGTAGATTACAGAAATCAACTCAGCCTTCAATAGTTAACCACTTTGTACCTCCAATACAAAAATTTCTACCACTCCCCCTCCCCAGCATTGGGAGATGACTTCAAATGAACCTCGTTTCTTTCCATACGTCATGTGATTTGTAAGTGGACAACAGTCCATGAAAAAGTTCAAACAGGTATCCAAATACACAGAAAAATATAATGCTAAGGAAAACTGGGGTTTATGATGGGATTAATGTGTTAGCCACTGTATAATTACCATTGAACACTCCTGAAATTTAATATAACTTGGTTAACCTAAGTTTTACATCCTGTTTTTAAAACACATCTGAGTTTTAGTTATTTGTTAATATCCTGAGTATTTCACAGAATTTTGCTACTGTACATGATTTGCAGCAGCTGTGGCCAACAAAACTTGCCAGCCCTGTTACAAAATTTAACATCAGTAGTAATTCCTGTAGCTAACAGGATTGACTACTGATGTCTAAAAGCATGTAGCTAATCACTTTTTAGTGTTACTATAGAAAAAAAAAAAAAATTGTGAAATTAAGTTTAGTTTATATTTACAGACAAAAACACAAGTTACACTGTATGAAAGAAAAGGATAAAAATTGGCTAAAGCTTTTATTTATTATTAACAATTTCCATTAGCTGAATTTCTCTGATCAACTTAAGAAGAATAACTTAAAATATTCACATGTTCTTATTTGATTTCAATTTTTTCTATATGAAAAGGCTGATGCACACCAGTTTGTCAAGTTTCCATCTTTCTATCAGACTTGGTGAAGCAGCGGGGCAATTGGTTCTTGTATTGTATTTTGTGATTCTTGCATGTTACCATGTGTTTCTTATACTGTAAATTCTATAGTAATTTCATTTTATAATGAATATAATATAATCATTGCCTTAGTGCACATAATTTATATATCTTATTTACATGGTATTTGAATTATTTGTAGTTATTATAATAAACAAGTGCTCACAATAAAGTACCTTTTATCTTCTTAAAATAATAACAATAATTTGTACATTTCACTTATTCTTTCTTCGATGATGAGCTAATATTGTTGTTTCTTATGAACGTGGAATATTTCAGTTGAGAATTCCTGATTCAGCGTCATGCTTTAAATAGGTGCTATTTTACAATAAAGTTAAAACTGATGGTTTTGACAGATGTGTCATACCATGGTTGATTTAAAGGAAGAATATTTGCTTGGACCCATTTCAGTTGGATTTGCAAAAGTTTATAAAGCAACTGAGTTAATGGTCCAGATTTCACTCATGTGAAGTGAATCTGGTTCATTGAGGAATTCTGGAACACTGAAAGTAATTCTCATTTCACTCAGAAAATAACATGTAGAATCCAGCTGTGTGTTCACTTGAATTAATAATACCAGTTACCCAATCTCTTTAATTCTCTGTTTTTGATAATTATTTGCAGCTTATTTCCACTTTAGTTGTGTTATAAGAAGCAATGGAAATGTCATCAGTGGTAAAAATTAACAAATATATGAATTTCTTTAACTTTTTTTCATTTTAAAGAGTTAAAAACCATAGTTGCTGTTAGGCTTTATAACAGACACTTTAATATTTACAGTCAATATGTAATACAACTAGGTCACTAAAAAGAGAGACATCAGTACACAAACGGAAGTACATGGAGCCACTTTCTGGGTTTTATGTTAAAGGTCAATATCTGTCACTATACTTCCCAACAGAATAACGATCACTGTATCTATCAGGATCTGCTTTTCGTACTTCTGGTGATCCTACAGTCTTCTGCCAATGGTGTGTCCAGTAAAAATCATCCAAGTTAACATCCTTTGGATGTTTAGCGTCCTTGCAGAGGTAGACACAGTAAACAAGGCTTCCAAACAGTGTGGCAAATCCAAAAACCAGAAATACTATTCCAAGAATCCTGTTATATTGAGAACAAAAAATAAAAAGCTATTAATTAAGAGTATGATTGTTTTAGTAACTATAGATATTTTGAAATTTTCTTAATAATATTTAGTTGTTTAGAAAATTAAGGTGATGTGTTTATAGCAAAACTAATAAAACTGTTTTGCTATTTAACTTGTTTACTAGAATCTTAAGTAGTGGTATTCATTTGCTAAGAAAGCAAAGAGTGATGATAGGAAATCCAGTATCAAAAGAAGTGAAAATGGGAGTATCCACAGGGCAAACATTGTGATCCTAGCTGTTCATTATTTTAAAGAACTATTATATAAATGGTTTACAGTCAGAAGTTAGGTTGTTTGTAGATGACAATGTTATAATTAATAACAACATATCTATAACTTGTTGAAACCATTTAGGGATAGGTTTAATCCATAGATCAAGTACAGAAAAGCATTTGTAACAGCTATTCCCAGCAGTAAAATATCTTATAGTCCATTTTCAAGGCTGCCTTTGTGAAAGATAGAAATATCAGTTAGAGCAGTGATGTCAAAGATACGGCCCGTGATCGCAATGTGACACAGGAAGAAGAATCATGCATATACTATACAATTAAATAAACAAAATTTTATAATAATTCAGTACATTTTTTTTAAATTTGAATCTGGCTCACCTACACATTCTAAATTTAATATATGGCCCTCTGCAAAATTGAGTTTGACACCTAAGAATTAGAGTAAGTTTTCAAGTACAACAGTTTTAGCTGCATCCATTCTCACTTCAAAAACTAATGATGAGGATCATTGTAAAGTGTATTTATCATATTCAGAAAAATTTGGTTTGAAAGATTTTTCTGTTTTCCGTGTCATGAAGCCTTGTGGTAGGGGGGGAAGCAAACCTAAAATTTGAAATAACTAATTAATGCAAGAAACCACATTAGACCTGTTACCACAGGTTGTAGTCAGCATCCTCATGTTTTCAGCATAACATTAATTAAATGAAGCAAAAGTAGGATTTTTAATTAAAAGAAACAAATCAAAATTTAAAATAAAGAAGACAGAGGAAGGAAATTATTTTTAAAGAGTAGATAAAATCAAGAGGGTCAAAATTATATATCAGTTTCATTAGAAAGTTTAAGATTTCGACAAGATTAATTTGATATTCGAAACGTATTGTCAGTGATTGTTGGGAAAAGTGATTATGTGATAGAATTTACGTTTAATTTAATAGAAGCCAGTTTGGAGAGTAAACTGAGTTAAATAGCTAGAAGAAGCTACCCAAAGGCACATTTTAAAAAATACTAAGCACTTATTTAGATATTAATTTTTAAAGTTTTAAACTAACATCACAAGGTCAAATGATTTGATAAAAGGAGGCCAGCCATCTTACTGTTCACGCAGTCTTACAGCAGTTTTTAAAGAGTTAAGCTCATGTTATAATGTAAGGCAGTCTTTTTATAGCATTTCACTCGAGGCTGGTCTGCGGTCAGTAGGTGCAGCTACGTCTCCTTGTGGTCTGTAATAGTAGTATGCTCCAGTATGCCGAAGTAATGCATCCATCCCAGTAAGGGGGTTAGGGTGAGAGTTTGTCTTCTCTCGTTTGTGTCGAACTTGTAATTGTCAAAAGGAATTTTTAATCTGATAGCCTTATCTGAAAGTTTAGGATTGTGATACCGAACTTTTGTAAGAGAACTTTTCTGAACATCATAACTTTTTCATGGTACTCTAAATTGTGTTGTGCACTTTGTTTACTTTTACCTTTCACATTTGAGGTACTTTTCAATCGTGTGGCGACCACGGGGTAGTTGGTTGTAAACGGTGGTAGTGAGAACCTTTCTGTTTTAAGGAACTGCTTCAATCCGTTTGCCATAATTCCTTTGCTCGCTGTTTAATGGTTTGGCAGATTTTTGAGGATGGGAGTTTCGTTTTCTCTCCGTCCTCACTTGATAGCTTCCTTCAGCAGCGCGTCAACATACTCATTAAATTTGAATCCTTTGTGTCATGGGACCCCGTGAAACTTGTTGTGATACTCTTTATGGTGCTGATGTATATTTCATGGAGGATGTCTATTATTATAGATGCTATCCTTTTGTCCCAGCTAGGCTTCTCGATACTCTTGATAACATTCAGGGAGTCCGTGATAATTACTACTTCCGTTTGTCCACAGTTGTAATCATATTTTACTGTCTCTAATATCTCTTTAGCTTCTGCTAAGAAAATTAATGTCTACGATGATAAGGAATATATTGCATGATACTGTAATAAATGACAGTATAATGTACAGTCTACTCTGTCTTCTGAATTGATCTTGGAACCGTCCGTGCAAATGCACGTTACTTTGGAATCCAAGGTGAATAATTTCCTGCTGAGACTTTCATTTGCGTCAGTATTCGTACATTTATCTAGAAGGTGAACTTCAGCATCCATTTACCATAGGTGGCATGGTGCGTGATAAATTGGTAGCATTTCAAACGTATCTATTTTATCTTGTATTTCCTCTAAAATGCGTACGCATTTAATAATGGTGTGTCACGGTGACCTGCTGGGTAGTTGGGTACTGGTCTGAAACACTTCCAACCACTACTCTTAGAATTCCCATACCGAGTGCGGCGGGTGAGCGGTAACGCTCCGCTCTCACATTCAGGAGGACGCGGGTTCGAATCACGGTCCGGGCGTCCAGGTTTGGGTTTTCCATGGTTTCTCCAAATCACTCCAGAGGAATGCCAGGATGCGTCCTTCAAAATGCCAGGATGCGTCCTTCAAAATGCCATGGCTGAATTACTTCCAGGGAGGCCTCGGTCATTGTTAAGGTTCAGAGTGTGTGTTAGCCCAACCCCCACTCTCATGCTGTTCTGACATAATGCAATAAAAATTTCAGAAGACCGAACTCTTGCTGAGTGTGCAGAACAGCTGGGTTGTTCATCATGGAATGAAGGTAAATGCCAAGAAGTCAAGTTATTAGCTATACAAATTAAAAAAAAATGAAGGTTTGTGGTTATATGTTGTGGAAGAAATTGCTTGTTGAAGACTTGAAGTGTAAGTATATTGGCATAACATTTGATAATGATCTCAAATTGGCAGGTTGTATGTAGAGGTTACAAATTACTTCATTTATTGGAGATGGTGATTAGGGGATGTAGCAGAAATCAGAGGGAATAAGGCTTCAATACTTTGGTCAGATAATTTCTTAAATATGAAGTTGTATTATGGGAGCCACAGCTTGGGTTTCAAATACAGGAATTGGAGGGGGTAAAACGATAACTGCTAGATTTGTTTATGGAAATTATTGCAGAACACAATCATTAACTGATATAATAAAGGAGCTGTATTGACTTTCATTGGAAGACTGGAGGAGGGTGAAGAGTTATAGGACCGATAAAACGAATTGGTTTCGAGGCTGGGGATAATATTGGTGGAAGAATTAGGAAGGGAAATGGTGACCATTCCCACAAGCTGGCACTTGATTTCCTATTTTTGGTAAGAGAGTGAGGGATTGGAGTAAAATGCTGAAAGAATTTAAAATTAAAATTCATAAAGTGTAAAGTAGATCATCATCATCAGTTTTCTGCCCTCAGGCAGGTTTTCACTTGGCTGCTCTCCATGCTCTTCTATCTTCTGCCTTTCTCTTGAGGTACATGTAGTTGCCGTCTTCCTTGATGAGTAGATGGGCAATGAAATTATGGTTGAGGAATTTAAAATAAAAACCAGAAAGGATAAAAATGGGTGTTTAGAGAAATTCACAACAGAAGATGTTCTCCATCACAATTAAATTAATTTTTTCGTGGAGTGAAAACTACTAGTTACCTAAATTTCTAGAGGTTTCCATCATTGTTGTTTTGTTTTATATTTCAGAAATATTCACTGTCCTATTTTCACTCTACAGTTTTACTTTCATCAGATATTATATAATGAAAATAATGTTATTTTTTTAAAATTATTATTATTATTATTATTTTACCATTCCACCTCTCAAAATACCATCATTATACCATTATTAAACTGCAGGAATGTTGCTGATATAGTATTCTGAAAGTGAGATATCCTATTAACACCAACATGTACAAATTACCCATACTCATATCATACCTCTTCTTGATCTTGGTTGGTTTTCAATGACTAGAGGCGTCGGTCTCAAATGTGTGTCTCCCCAATATCTACCATGTTCACTAATACTGAGCATAGTGGATGAACGGTAATCCTCTAGCTTCTTATTCAAAAGGATGTGGGTTTGAAACTGTTCGGCTATTGAGATTTGGGTTTTCTACGATTTCCCGAAATCACTCCAGGTGAATGCCAGGAAGCTTCCTTCAGAAGGCCATGGCCAAATTCCTTCCTGTTCCTACTGCCCACTCCTTTCCCATCTCTAATGTTAGCGAGGCATAAAGCCGTAAGGAAAAAAGAAACCATTGCCTCTAGTTTCTTCACACTTCTTGTAACCTTTATGTTGATAAGGTGTAAATCCAATCTTATATATATATATAAAAATAGACGTGTTTTTTCCTATATTTCACTTTTCAGCCACCACTACCTTGCACAGATCACTGATGTTTGTTGGTGGAAGTAGCATGGAGTTTCCTGTCGTGCACAACGTTGGCCGAATGCCGATAGCTGTGGGGATGTGGGAGATATAATGATTAAAGTTGGTCAGTGCAGGGCGTTTTCATATTTCGACCAAAAATTCGTATCTCCGTATACTTCTCTTTCCTGCCACAACTACATAACATAGACCTTTGGTATTTGTGTGTGGTAGTAGAATCGTCTTTCCTGTCGTGCACTATGGTTGTTAGATGTCGGTAGCTATGGGGGTGTGGGAGATATGGGGGTTGAAAGTGGTCGACCTGTGGCAATTTCATACTTCTGCCAAAGACAAAAGTGTCATGGTGTATCACTTTTCAGCGAAAACTATAGATCACAGATAACTGGTGTTTGTGTGTAGTAGTAGCACAGAGTCACCTTTCGATCACAACAGCGGCCGAATTTCAGAAACTGTGGTACTGTGGTAGATATGGTGGTTGTAAGTGGCCGACCAAGGATATTTTCGTATTTCGACTGTCTCCGCATATGTCACTTTTCTGCCACAACTACATAGCATAGAGCATTGGTGTTTGTGTATTGGTAGTAGAATCGTATCTCATGTAGTGCACTATGGTTGTTAGATGTCGGTAGCTATGGGGGTGTGGGAGATATGGGGGTTGAAAGTGATCGACCTGTGGCAATTTCATACTTCTGCCAAAGACAAAAGTGTCATGGTGTATCACTTTTCAGCGAAAACTATAGATCACAGATAACTGGCGTTTGTGTGTAGTAGTAGCACAGAGTCACCTTTCGATCACAACAGCGGCCGATTTCAGAAACTGTGGTACTGTGGTAGATATGGTGGTTGTAAGTGGCCGACCAAGGATATTTTCGTATTTCGACTGTCTCCGCATATGTCACTTTTCTGCCACAACTACATAGCATAGAGCATTGGTGTTTGTGTTTGGTAGTAGAATCGTATCTCATGTAGTGCACTATGGTTGTTAGATGTCGGTAGCTATGGGGGTGTGGGAGATATGGGGGTTGAAAGTGATCGACCTGTGGCAATTTCATACTTCTGCCAAAGACAAAAGTGTCATGGTGTATCACTTTTCAGCGAAAACTATAGATCACAGATAACTGGCGTTTGTGTGTAGTAGTAGCACAGAGTCACCTTTCGATCACAACAGCGGCCGAATTTCAGAAACTGTGTTACTGTGGTAGATATGGTGGTTGTAAGTGGCCGACCAAGGATATTTTCGTATTTCGACTGTCTCCGCATATGTCACTTTTCTGCCACAACTACATAGCATAGAGCATTGGTGTTTGTGTTTGGTAGTAGAATCGTATCTCATGTAGTGCACTATGGTTGTTAGATGTCGGTAGCTATGGGGGTGTGGGAGATATGGGGGTTGAAAGTGATCGACCTGTGGCAATTTCATACTTCTGCCAAAGACAAAAGTGTCATGGTGTATCACTTTTCAGCGAAAACTATAGATCACAGATAACTGGCGTTTGTGTGTAGTAGTAGCACAGAGTCACCTTTCGATCACAACAGCGGCCGAATTTCAGAAACTGTGTTACTGTGGTAGATATGGTGGTTGTAAGTGGCCGACCAAGGATATTTTCGTATTTCGACTGTCTCCGCATATGTCACTTTTCTGCCACAACTACATAGCATAGAGCATTGGTGTTTGTGTTTGGTAGTAGAATCGTATCTCATGTAGTGCACTATGGTTGTTAGATGTCGGTAGCTATGGGGGTGTGGGAGATATGGGGGTTGAAAGTGATCGACCTGTGGCAATTTCATACTTCTGCCAAAGACAAAAGTGTCATGGTGTATCACTTTTCAGCGAAAACTATAGATCACAGATAACTGGCGTTTGTGTGTAGTAGTAGCACAGAGTCACCTTTCGATCACAACAGCGGCCGAATTTCAGAAACTGTGGTTACTGTGGTAGATATGGTGGTTGTAAGTGGCCGACCAAGGATATTTTCGTATTTCGACTGTCTCCGCATATGTCACTTTTCTGCCACAACTACATAGCATAGAGCATTGGTGTTTGTGTTTGGTAGTAGAATCGTATCTCATGTAGTGCACTATGGTTGTTAGATGTCGGTAGCTATGGGGGTGTGGGAGATATGGGGGTTGAAAGTGATCGACCTGTGGCAATTTCATACTTCTGCCAAAGACAAAAGTGTCATGGTGTATCACTTTTCAGCGAAAACTATAGATCACAGATAACTGGCGTTTGTGTGTAGTAGTAGCACAGAGTCACCTTTCGATCACAACAGCGGCCGATTTTCAGAAACTGTGGTACTGTGGTAGATATGGTGGTTGTAAGTGGCCGACCAAGGATATTTTCGTATTTCGACTGTCTCCGCATATGTCACTTTTCTGCCACAACTACATAGCATAGAGCATTGGTGTTTGTGTTTGGTAGTAGAATCGTATCTCATGTAGTGCACTATGGTTGTTAGATGTCGGTAGCTATGGGGGTGTGGGAGATATGGGGGTTGAAAGTGATCGACCTGTGGCAATTTCATACTTCTGCCAAAGACAAAAGTGTCATGGTGTATCACTTTTCAGCGAAAACTATAGATCACAGATAACTGGCGTTTGTGTGTAGTAGTAGCACAGAGTCACCTTTCGATCACAACAGCGGCCGAATTTCAGAAACTGTGTTACTGTGGTAGATATGGTGGTTGTAAGTGGCCGACCAAGGATATTTTCGTATTTCGACTGTCTCCGCATATGTCACTTTTCTGCCACAACTACATAGCATAGAGCATTGGTGTTTGTGTTTGGTAGTAGAATCGTATCTCATGTAGTGCACTATGGTTGTTAGATGTCGGTAGCTATGGGGGTGTGGGAGATATGGGGGTTGAAAGTGATCGACCTGTGGCAATTTCATACTTCTGCCAAAGACAAAAGTGTCATGGTGTATCACTTTTCAGCGAAAACTATAGATCACAGATAACTGGCGTTTGTGTGTAGTAGTAGCACAGAGTCACCTTTCGATCACAACAGCGGCCGAATTTCAGAAACTGTGTTACTGTGGTAGATATGGTGGTTGTAAGTGGCCGACCAAGGATATTTTCGTATTTCGACTGTCTCCGCATATGTCACTTTTCTGCCACAACTACATAGCATAGAAGCATTGGTGTTTGTGTTTGGTAGTAGAATCGTATCTCATGTAGTGCACTATGGTTGTTAGATGTCGGTAGCTATGGGGGTGTGGGAGAAATGGGGGATAAAATGGTCGACCTGCGGCAATTTCATATTTCTGCCAAAGACGCATGTGTCACGTTGTATCACTTTTAAGTGAAAACTATCAATCGCAGATTACCGGCGTTTTTGTGTGGTAGTAACACAGAGTCACCCATCGATCACAACGTTGGCCGAAATTCGGTAACTGTGGGAGTGTGTGAGATATGGTGTTCGAAATTGGTCGATCATGAATATTTTCGTATTTCATCCAAAGACTTGTGTGTATCCGTAAATTTTACTTTGCTGCCGGAACTACATAGCGCAGAAGACTGGTATTTGTGTGTGGTAATAGTATCGAGTCTCCCATCGTGCACTATGGTGGTTAGATGTCTACAGCTGTCAATATGAATACTTTACAATCACGAACGAAGTTGTGGGTACCAGCTATTATATTATAAATGTGGAAGTAAGTTTCTGTCTTTTTGTTACGTTTTGACGACTAAATGGCTATATCAATATTGATGGAATTTAACAATGAAATAGTGTAGGAAGGACACAGGACATTTTTTCGGCATGAATAACAGTTTTAGTCACGAAATTTTAAGAACTTATCGAATGATGAAAGACAGACAGATTCGTGTGTTAGTCTGTAATGTTACGTTGGTTGCTCAGTCACGCAATCTGTTAGTGTTTGATTTATTAATAAATTTCGATAAGAAACAAAACTTATTATTTAGTATAGAAGTCAATTTGCTCTGCACTGTACTATTCATTTGTGTCTGTATAAAAGTTTCTGGCACCAATTTGTCTTCCTTTTTGACATGCCTTACGGACGTAAACCTGGCCTAAGGTGCAGGTCTAGAAGACAATGTGCTGCTATTAGATTATAAGATTCAGATGCTCATGTTGAATAAAGAAGAAAAAACCAAGCTGAAATAAAGCTGCCATCAGTTAACCCCCCCCCCCCCTCCACACACACACACACACATCCCCGCACCTTCGCTTACTTTTCTGTTTTTAAATATGTTGTAAATTGATTCTCTTCATGAGACAGATTAGATGATAGGATGATATAATGATGGCTTTCCATCATATTATGTCGACTCGGTGTTGTTTGGGACAAATCTTACGTTACTAACAGTTTTCTATATCCAATTCTGGAATTGAAACTCCAAGTCCACGCGTACGAAGTCGCGGGTAACAGCTAGTTTAAAATAAAACGATAAAAAGATTACTACTCTTCCATCACTTTCTAGTTCACTTCTTTATCTTCTCATACTCCCTATAGCCATTCATCTCTTGATCATTCCCAAGGCTTCTTTCCTTCCAATGTGATATTAATCATATTTCCTTGGATCCCTTTCTTCACATGACCCATTATATTACCTTTCTGTTAATCACCATCCATCCATCAATGATTACAAAAAATAGATAAAAATTTTTTGGTTGTTTTTCCAAATCCTATTTGCAAGCTCAATTATTACCTGCTTGATATTACTTCTTGTACGGTATTATTTAAATTAAAATGAAAGGGAAAATGACTCATCACTCACCAAAGTTGAAGGCAGTGATGGGTGAAGAACATATATGACTAACACAAGAATACAAAGTATTTTGGTTACCTTATTCATGCTGAAATCAATGAGTCAAGTGGTTCGGGAGGTGTGCACACGCCGAAGTTTCCTACAAGACTGAGTGCATTGTCGATATGGCGGGGGGACTGTGATGTTATATATAAATATGTATATCACAGAGGGTGATAGAATTAGTAATATACCAAAAGGGTATGGAATGTTGAAACAAAAATCTTTATATATATATATATATATAAATAGACGTGTGATTCCCTATATTTCACTTTTCAGCCACCACTACCTAGCACAGATCACTGGTGTTTGTGTGTGGTAGTAGCATGGAGTTTCCTGTCATGCACAATGTTGGCTGAATGCCGATAGCTATGGGGATGTGGGAGATATGATGGTTAAAAGTGGTTGATGAAGTTCATTTTTGTATTTCGACCAAAGACGTGTCTCTGTATATGTCACTCTGCTGCCACAACTACTTAGGATAGACCATTGGTGTTTGTGTGTGGTAGTGGTATCGTGTCTCCTATCGTGTACTATGGTGGTTAGATGTCGGTAGCTATGAGGGTGTGGGAGATATGGTGGTTGAAAGTGGTCGACCTGTGGCACTTTCATATTTCTAACAAAAACGTATGTGTCATGGTGTATCACTTTTCAGCCAAAACTATCTAGCGCAGATGACTGGTGTTTGTGTTTGGTAGTAGCACAGAGTCATCCGTCAATCACATTGGCCGAATTTCAGTAACTGTGGTAGTGTGGGAGATATGGTGGTTGAAAGAGGCCGATCAAGGATATTTTCGTATTTCGAACAAAGACATGTGTCTTTGTATAAGTCACTTTTCTGCCACAACTACATAGCATAGACCATTGGTGTTTGTGTGTGGAAGTGGTATCGTGTTTTCCATTGTGCACTATGGTGGGTATATGTCAGTAGCTATAGGTGTGTGGGAGATATGGTGGTTGAAATTGGTCGACCTGTGGCGCTTTCATATTTCTACCAAAGACGTATGTGTCATGGTGTATCACTTTTCAACCAAAACTATCTAGCGCAGATGACTGGTGTTTGTGTATTGGCTGAATTTCGTTAACTGTTGGAGTGTGGGAGATATGGTGGTTGAAATTCGTCGACGAAAGACATGTTTGTCCGTAAATTTTACTTTGCTGCCTGACTACATAGCGCAGATGACTGGTGTTTGTGTGTGGTAATAGCATTGTGTCTCCCATCGTGCACTATGGTGGTTAGATGTCGGTAGCTGTCATTCCAAATTCTTTACAAATATGAACGAAGTCGTGGGCACCAACTAGTTAGGCAAATAAATATTGACAGATAAATTTTACTTTGCTGCCTGAGTACATAGCGCAGATGACTGGTGTTTGTGTGTGGTAATAGGATTGTGTCTCCCATTGTGCATTATGGTGGTTAGATGTCGGTAGCTGTCAATCCAAATTCTTTACAAATATGAACGAAGTCGTGGGCTCCAACTAGTTAGGCAAATAAATATTGACAGATAAATTTTGAAAAAAAGTTGTAACTACTTAAATGACAATAATACTAATAATAATGAGTGATGCATCAAAGAAAGGAATTTTATTGTTGGTTGAGGCCTGGTGGGTGTCTGGTATCTAGGATACTTTGGTATGCAAGTTCCCATCTCCAAAGTTCTTAAGCGGCAGTGGTTTCGGGGAAAACTCTGATTACTCTCAAGGTAAAAGAGTCATTGCAGTTGTTGGAATTGTGGCAGTTAGCATGTTCTGGTATTGGAAGATATAAATTGCGGGTGTGGACTGTTTGTCTGTGGCCATTCATTCTGGTTGAAAGTTGTTGCGTAATCAGGCCTATATAGGAACTAGTGCAATGGCGGCAAGTTAGCTGGTATATGATGTGCGTTGTGAAGCATGTGGCATATCCAGTGATGGGGAAGGTTTCCATAAGGTGTTTTTGGAGAGTCAGATCGAGGGTATTTGTGAACCAATATGTTTTTGAGGTTAGGTGGTCTGCTGAAACAAGTACGGGGTATAGTTGGCAGAATTTTTGGCAAGAGAGAGTGCCATTCTGGAAAGGAGTGAAGGAATTCATGCCTGTTGTAGGATTTGATTGATGGATTCGAGACCAGGCGAGAACTGGGTGACAAAGACAGGGCTATGGTTGGATTTTAGAGGTGGCGGGTGGGAGTGGGGACTGGGATTCAGCATCAGAACAGATACGTTTGCCATGGATAGCAAGGTTGTAGGGGAGGGAACATTTGGTATGGAGTGGATGGCAACTGTCAAAATGTAGATATTGCTGTAGATTAGTTGGTTTGATATGGACAGAGGTGTGAAGGGCACCCTGCCTGAGCGCTCTTCACCCATTGCTGCCTTCAACTGTGGTGAGTGATGAGTCATTTTCCCTTTCCTTGTAATTTATATTGTGTTTCCTTCTTCCTTATTTCAATTACATTATTACTTTAAAGATGTGTAATATAATTACAGATCTTGTGATTTTCACTAGCTATGGTGTTATTTTATAAAATAAGGTCCATTTGTGAATGATAATGATATGCGATCACCACAGTGCAGATACACATCTGCTCCCAGCATGTTTTGCAAGCGTTTAAACATCATTAACAGCCATATCTTCTGTCTGTGTGCAAAGCTGTAGAAGTTTATTATGTTTCACAAAATTGATTCATCCACTGAATGTGATATGTTTTGTAATTCGATTCTTGTGTGCAAGAAACTTAGCAGCAGTGGAAATTCACCATCCAGTTTTGAAAGTGTATGGTGATAATATTACGAGTGATAGGAATGTTCAAAAGTGAGTGAGAATGTTCAAGAACAGAAGGGGAGGGGAGGGAGGAGGTAGTGTGAATGAGAGCCATGTCCGGTCTGGTGTCTGATTTCTGAAGATTTGGTTCATGATGTGGACAACAATATTCGAGAGGACCAACAATTTCACAGTTGTCAATTTTTCTCAGGTTTCATGGTCTGTTTTGCACACCATTGTTTCAAACTGAATTACTGAAAACTGTGTGTGGCTGTGTTCTGAGACTGCTTTCTGATTATCACCATACAAGAAGGTTGGGCTGAGCTTTATCACTTTTATGTCGATGCCACCAGGAAGGAGATGAGTTTTTTGATCACATTGTTACAGGAGGTGAGAATTGGGTGTCTCACATGATTCCTGAGTCCAAGTGATAGTGAGTGGAATGGCAGCATACTTAAGTCATCAACCAAAGTTAATGGTAAACAAACAATTTCAGCATGAGAGATAATGACAATTGCCTGGCCTTTTGTCTTTCTGACATGATGTTGCTCCATGACAATGATAGACCATACGGTTCTGCACAAACACAAGGTGTAACCGGGGAATCTAATGGGAACGCCTGGATCGGATCCAGGGGGAGGTTAGGGGCTCAATTCCCCCTGCCCCCGACCTTGGGGACCTTTTTATTTTTATAGCTCTCCTAATCTTTTCCAAAACGACTATAAAGAGACTCGCTTGCCCGACTCAAACCCACCCCCCTCCCCAAACCAAAGTCCACTCAAGCCCCCCCAAACCAAAATCCTGGTTCCGCCCCTGATCCACCTTACAGTGCAGAACTTGTATTCAGTTATTTTCACCTGTTTTAGTTCTTAATAGAGTTGCTCGGTTATCAACAGTTCAAAAATGGTGAAATGACAATTGTAGTTACAGGATGGGCAGATCTCTTTGATGTTGGATTTCAAAAACTTGCTGAATGGTATGACAAATGTTTGAACAAAAATTGAAATTATGTAGAAAAGTAGATTAAAGTATCTAGAATATGTAAATAAATATATTTAATGATATTTACAGTATTTTTCTTTTTATTAAAAATGGTCACAATTTAAAAAATAACCCTCGTTAATTTGATGGAAAGCATTAAATTTTTCTTCTATACCCATGTACAGGGTAAAATTCTGCGCTAGTTTTCGGATCATATAATATTTTGATGAATCAAGAAGTTTGATCCAGATACCATTAAGCTTTGTGCAAAGTACATGATGAATAGAATGTCTGCTGGTCTTCAGAACAGCAGTCCACAATTCTTCTGAAACATGGCCAGAATGCATGGAAGTCCTCAGCCCTAACTGGTAATAATATGGTGGATGAATATCAGTAAGATATGTTTCACCATCTCAACCTAGGTTATTTTGCCTAGCATTGGTGCAGTTTACTTTAACTTAATGCGTTATTTATTTTTCTTTATGTGTGTTTTACTCAGGGAACTATACAGCAATCATTTTGAATTGAATAAAAGAATAAAACTGTCAAAATGCACATTATTCTACAAGTTGTACTTTGATTTACATCACCCTGACAGAGTTAAAGTTCAACTGTTTGCAATTGTGAAAGGTTTAGTCGTTTAATGCCATTGCAGTGAATGAAAGAGTAATCTATCTACGATAACTAAACAAAATAACATAGCAAGTTTTCTCCATGGAAAACAGATACACTGGTTTCCAGGAAATAAAAAATGCAACTATTAAAGCATCATATTATCTCATTTCGGTATGGACCTCCTTTAAGAGTTGGCTGTATATTCCATTCCTACAAAGTAAAATTAATGTGTCTAATTTTTTTTTTTTTTGCTACTGTTCATCTCAGAAATAGTTACTGGTATGTGTAATTATGATAATGTAATTATAAATGGGTTTTCATTTTTTGATAATCGCTTTTTGGTATTGTGTTTCACAACTGTTGAATACAAATGACTGTTTGAAAACAGTCTCTTTAAGAAAGCAACATGCCAGATTTAAATCAGATAAAGTATTTATTGAATCTGCAAGGGACTTCCTACATGTCATGTTAGAATGCATATTTCAGTGGTGTTTAGCTTTTAATTAACTTGATTCTTAAATCCTAGTAGTTTATTTTCTGTAATACATTGCACTCCTGAACTTTTATTGCATGGAACTGCCATTTGAAGAGGATTTAACCATTACTGCCTACTGAATACAGATTCAAAGACTAACCAGCTATTGGATGTGGTCTTCTAGAATATTTGTCAACCAAAACACTGTCATTTTCTTCTTTGAATTTCAATCAGGAAGAGGTCAAAAGTGAATTAAAAGGTTTATTGATATAGGAAGCATGTCTCGTGAAATGAGTCAACTATTATAAGTATGATATTCACAGGCAGATTCTACAGGCAGGAGTTTACTACGTATAAAAGAAACACAAATTGTATTGCATTTTTATTAATTTTGATGGGCAATATACTCCAACTGCGAACACCTGATTTTGCATATTTAAACGATTTTGACAGGATGCATCCTATCCTGGGGCAGGCTGTTTGTAGGGCAAGCGAGAAAGAAATGAATGAACTTGCATATCTTATTTGTTTTTCACAATGCTGACATAATTTGTAAAATTGTGTTCAAGACAGTACAATGGCACAAATAATATAATAAATAAGATTTCCACATTGAGCTTATATTTCTAAAGAAAATCAAGCCTATGGTGTTCTTTGAAGTTATTAGGCCAGTTGGATCCATGTGAACAACAGTCTAAACCTGTTGTTCAGAATTGTTTAACAAGATAATTAGGTATCTCAGTGTGAAAGGCTCTTGTGAGGGGAACTTACAGTCTCGGAAGTTCAGTTCGGTACGAGACTTTGCAGGTTGGTAGTATACCTTGGGGTGTCCACCCAGTAAAGTATTAAAGCGTACTAGCCAGAAGATTCCAAGAAAGAGGGCTCTAAAGTTTTACGTGCAGCTCATATACGGGTCGATTTGTACCCCGTATTGCCACAGCGAAAGTTGCCGAGTCTGTTGCAAACTTGCTTACCACGCGGGCTATCCGGGTTCAATGCTACCTTGAGGAGCTTTTTTTTAATTGTTTAAAAATTATAACAACTTTTTTTTAAAAAAAATGACCCTTAAGGTATACTACCAACTTGCAAAGTCTCATACCGAACTGAATTTCCGAGACTGTAAGTTCCTCTTGTTAGTGAGCAGAAGTGGCATGGTGTGGTCAGTAACTTTATTGTTTAGTGAAGAGTTAGTTAAAAGTGAAACTTCTTGATGTAGTCAAGATTTGTGTGGATTAACCCCGACTAACAATAGAATGAATTTTAATTAGTTTGGTTTCTCAATTTTTTACTAGTATTCCTTCACTGATATGAGCCTATAGACAACTGAATCCAGAATTCATGCATTTTTGCCATCGTTGAATGAGTCTAGTAACATGGGCCCTGATTGTTTTCCAATTCTTTAAAACTTCAGTGCCAACATAGAATTCTCAGTGCTTCTTGTCATTGGCACAATTCAATACTGGGCTGTTGGTGATTGTCATGAGCTACGTCACACACTTTGGACTCAGTGTTTGAAACCAAGAATGTATGATTTTGTCTTTATCCATCTCAATCTAAGTTTCCTTAGTACCAAAAAGCTGGGGTATTATGTGAATAGTAAAACCGCTCACAGTGAGAGAGTCTTGCTGTCACCTTTTTGTACTGAATGAATCCACAGAAATTTCTCAGCATCTGTCACTACTGTTTACGGGTTACATTTCCCCAGTTGTAAGTATTGAGCTCTTCTTCTTAAGCCATGGTGCCTCTCATGATAGAAGTTGAAATCAGTGTTTCTATTAGTCAAGTATAAATTGTCAATGCTAGTACCTATAAACATTTTCATCTTCCAATTCTGGTTCCAAGAATTGCAACATAATTGCATTGAGTCATTTATAAACATTTATTACAATGGTGTCCTCATTTATTCTTCTTTCACTCTAAAAATGTTTGCAGTTAGCATTTACTGTCTTGTTTTTAAAGTTTCTGAAATTAAAACAAAAATCTAAATTCAGCAATTTGCACATATTTTTTTCCAATTCTTTTAATGATGTCATTAGTTTATTTTTATTTTTTACTACTCTTAGAACTCTGATAAATAACAACTAATACAGTACTGCTTTTGCCACATGGTGAACCTGAAATTTTCCATTCTAATTGGGGCCAACCTGCAGTGCCACATGATTTCACACAGGGTTCTTGATGTACCATGTTTTATCTTTCAGTTGGATATATAGTCTCAAAGTACCGATTGTCTAGTTCTCTGAAGGCAAGAATATCTTTCTTTTTTTGCTTTCCCTCCGACCAGATCCATAGAATATGTTCTTTTTCTTAAAAAAGATTTTCACTGTTTGATACAAGCTGTATAGTCTGGGACTCCCTTATCCACAAATGAAGACTTTCCTACTCCATTTTGCCCAAAATCCCTTTATTTTTACTGATTTGTTGCTCTAATGCACATTTCTTGTCTCATTTTTATCATCTTTTTGTACTTTCTCCACTTTCTCTTCTACTGCGTGTCTTTTCCCTTAATTATCTCTTCAGTTCTGGAACTCTTGTCCCCTTATATTTCTTTCCACATTCACTTGATTTTTTGGTCACTGGTTTACTGAACCATCTTATAGTAGTCACAACTAATTCATGATCACTTACTCATTTTATAACCAGAGACTCCAAATAAAGAGCATAAGGCTTAATTAGGAATACATCCAACAGGGTTTGGCTGGTTGTTAATTTCCAAATAATTTTATTAAGGCCTTCTTGAATCATTAAGGTGTTTGAAAATCACTCTTCTCTTCCTTTGTATTATTAATCCTATTTCCCCTCCAGTCCTCACCAGTTATTACCATCTCTGAATATGTATTTAGTTTCTCCTCCAGAGCCTTATCTTGCTCATTCATTCTTCCACTATAGTAAAGAGTAAATTTGTAGAGGACAAATCTAGGTGGATACAGGAAAGATGGAAATGTAGGGAAATGGCCTCTGGAGTGTGTGCTCCATTGCAGTCAAATTAAATTGTTTCTGATCACTGCAATGTAGGACCTGCATCAGTTCCACCCAGGTATGCTGTGCCATTTTTACCCATTTCCTCAGGTCTGTCTCTATACTATATCCCCATTATTATTATTTCCTGCTCCCTACTATCAGAGTGATGTCCTGTTTTGAGAAACTCTCACAGGATGATCACCAATCTTCTATAACATGACAAAGCACTGGCTTGATTTTAAAATTACACAAGGCTCTTCCTTAACTGACTTCTGACAAATCGTATCTGTTTCTGTCCACTATTGTTTTTTTAATACTTATTGACATCTCAATTCTTTTTTTACCATGTTTGCTTTACTTGTATGGCCTGTTTCCAGCTACCAATTGCATTTTTTTTCCATCCACACTGAATGTATCATCAATCCTTTCTGCTCCTATCAGTCAATCCTGAAAGATGGATGGCCCACTGTAATGTATACTACATTACCTGTGCATACTGCGTAAAAAAAGGAAAAAGAAAGAGTAATCATATTAGCAGTTTCCTTTTTGTTCGTTTTTAAAAATAATATTTGAATCATAGTACAAAAATCTCTTTGCTTCATGCGAATGTAACACAGCAGAATTCTGTACAGCTTGTATAAACTACATCATTCTGTGTGAAAATCACATTTCAGAGGCAGCATGGTTGATTGCTAAAGTATGTTTTGGAATATTGATTGAAAAGGGTAATTGACAAACAGCAACGAAAATGGGTAAAATCTCCAGTCTGATATAACAATGAAAGTAATAAAAAGGGTGCGGATTTTACAACTTGCATTTTATTTATTGGATGTCAAGCAGGATTAAGCATTCAGGCATCATTTATCAGTTTTGCACTTAGCTTGTAAAGGTTTAAATGTTTTTACTGATTATAGTAATAACCTCTCAATCTACATCGAAAGTGAAATTTTCATGTCAGTGAAATGTGTGGAAGAGAGTAAAGGATATAAAATTGATCATAACTGGTTACTTAGCCTTGGTCTCCATCTCATAATTGAATGATACTATTTGATAACCTTATCATCAGAACCTATACTGAGGAATCTGTCGATAATGTTACATTCTACGACTTAAAGTGTCAGAAGTTATATAGTTTTATTAGTATAGGATGTGAATCACATGCAGACAGTTTGATAAGCTGGTAAAATAAACACATAAGTTATATATAAGAAAACAATTATCTTTTTTATATGGCAGATAACACTTTGTAAGAAAGGAAACTTTCCCGGTGTGTAATAGGAATAAAGTATTCACTGGTATACCGCTAGATTATGTTGTGGACATATGATATTTTAATGCTTAGCTCTGCTATCTTCTGAGTGGTCTGCTGATGGATAGATAGTGAGACAGTTCATATATGAAATTTTTCTTCTCACTGCCTTTACAGCTCTCATGCAGTCCAGCTCTATTTGTAGCTTTATTTGCAGTATCTCCATTGCAGTGTGTAACTGGTGTTGGTTTATATTTGCAATATTAGTACACTTTCGGTGAAAAACTATCTTTGATTGTAATTTATGATCTTACTGGAACCCCTAATTTCATTCATATGTCATTCTGACATCAGCTTGGTTCGCTAACTTGCAATGGCTTTTGATATCACAATGCTAAACAACTGGGTTAGCAGCTGGATGATTGATGACAGCTTGTCGTTTTCGGTTGTCTCTCAGGCTTGGCAGTCGGAGCAGTGCTTGAGACATGTCCCCATCCAATATGGCTGTCGACCGGTGGTCGAGATTCCATTGTGCTGCTTGTTGATTGGCAAGTCACAGAGGTTTGTGTCGTCCTTGTCTGACATGCTGATGATGTGGACATGAACTGCTTCCTGTTAGGTTTCTTCGGTTATGTCCTGGGCACTTTGTTTTCAGTGCCGGAGGGTGGCAGCTATTAGCCAACCAGTGTTAACGCCATTCAGGACAGCCTTAATAACAGGCTGCGTGATCGCCACCGCACTTTGCACATTGTGGTTTAGCATCTCGGGGCTATATGCAATTTTTTATGTTATGTCTGTTCCCACAGTGGACTTAATGTTCGGCTACATGGCAATTTTTGGATGTGTGGCCCAGGGATTGGCAACAGAAACACTGAATTTGGTCAGAACCTGTGTGGCTGGTGCATTAGTTTTTGGATTCTGGTTGTGAGATAGCCTTCATAGCCAGCACTGTCATTTCCTTTTCCTTATAGCCCTTGGCTACTTGTTCACCAACATGGCTTTCTGTCGGGTAATTTAATCGCGCAGTCGAAATATTAAGATGTTGGATGATGGTTTCAAAGTCTGTTGGGCTTGTGCATGCTAGTAGTAGACCATCTTGCATAGGCCATATTAGGATCGGGAACTTGGCGATGTTACCCAAGACATCTGACAATAAGGTGGAGTGGCCGGAACAGAAGACTGAAGCTGCACCAGTCCTCCTTGTGGCGGGTTGACTCTTCTGTCTCTTAGATTGCCTGTCGTTGGCTGAGTAAATGGTTCCTTGTTCGACTATATTAGTCGTCTCTTCGATCTTGTTAGTTATCTGGCCATCAGAACTGTTGTATTGATGGGTTAGGAGTCAGACCGTCGATGCTCTAAGATGATGCTAACATGGACGAGTTCAGTACTTGATCAAGCTCCTTGAAGAACTCTTCCTGGCTGAAATTCCTTTGTAGCTACTAGGATATGAAATTTGATACTGAGTCCAGTTTTCTTCGTCCACAAAGGCAACTGGAGTTTCTAGTTGGGATTGTGCTAGGTCGCTTTATGTTCGCCGAAAATTTTCGATGCTTTCACTTGGTATTTCCAAACAGAAGCTCTTCTCGTTTGAAAACTCGACTACAAGGTGCACACTCCAGCGTTCTCGTTAAAGTCTCCGTTTCCTGCTTCTAAGAGAGTAGTAGTGGATTCTGGTGTGGAATTTTCCTTTGACTGTTTCATAAAGGAGATACGTGCTTGAAAGTTTCTCGTCGGGACTGACTTCTTCCTCTGAAGACAGTTCTTCGCAAATATCTGGAGAAGATTTGGGTGGTGCGCTTAGTCGCTGGGATGTACTCGATGGCTGCATCCTGAAAACTGAAGAACCTCAGGGTTGCCGAAAGGAACACTCGTTAACACCGCTGGGTTTTCACGTGACCCTGTTCGGCTCTACCTCTCACGTGCGCGCGTTATTGCACAACGTACAGGCCCTTACACGGTAGATCTCTGTCATACTTGGTTAGGAGAGGGTGCTCCTCTACTCCGTTGCCATACCCCTCCTATATACCCAATGGTTCTGGCTGCCAGTGGCCATGCATGTAGGTCTTTGTTGTGGCTCGCGGATCCTATTACAGCAAATCAGCGATCACCGAGCACGTTTATGACCAAGGCCACAGGTTAGACTTTAATAACATTTTTGGTATTCAATAATCAAGGAAGCGATCGAAATTCGGTTGGCTGATATATTCAATAGACAGTGGGCTATATCTAGCGAGATCTGGAAACCAGCCTTGGCAAATCTTCGCTGAGAATGTGGTACATCTCTCCAGCTGCCACCATGGACAGCTTCATATCAGGGTCCGTTGGCCGCAACGAAGACCTAAATGATGTCCATTAACAGCCAGCATCCGAGCGCGGACCGCGGACAGAACCTTCAAGTATATAAATGGGGTACGGCACCTGAGCTGTCTCATTATCTGTCGGTCAGCAGAACACTGCAGATGTCTTCGCACCCGAGGAAGACGGTTGAGCCAGTCGTCAAAATATATTGTTTCCACTACACGATTTGGCGGTACATCCGTGAAGACTTCATTGCATCATCGCATATACATCCAATGTCACTTTCAAAACCTTAAAGTTTTTCAGTAGCTAGTTTGAGATAGAATTACTTACCAGACAAAAAGTGGCTCGAAAAACTGTATCACTACGACAAATCCGAGAGTGATGAGTATGAGACCAAGATTGAGGAGCAGCATAAGGCAGCACATGCCTCGTGTATTCGGGCAGAAAGGATTAGGCGCCGCCATTGTCTCTATTACCAGTCCTCCCTTGCGGGATGTCTTCGACTGTCGTGATGCACGGGACTGTTGGGTCCGGGACGTCTTCACCGTCGATCGAGACATTTCGGAAGCCGGTCTCGACATTCTCGAAGGAGTGCGGCTGTACCGCGAGCCCCGACTGCAACAAATCATCTTATAACTTAATCACCTCATTCAATGGGGGACAACTACAAGCGTGAAAAAGTCTTTCTCCCCTACAGTTCTTTGCGGCAGTGTGTACTGGTGTTCTAGGCGAGAGAATAAAGAAAGTTAGTGAGATCCCAGACTTAACAAAAAGAAAAAACATATCTCCTCCCCCATTTCCTAAAATTGAAGGTTATGAATTTAAATGTCTTTCTTTTTGTATTCTCTACAAAAGTACTACAGAGAGACCTGCCATACTCTTGGTGTCTTCATTTTTCATCGATTTTCTTTAAGATGTTGTAATTCTTTCAATTATTATTCTGTGTTTACTAATCTGTTAGGTGTACCACGCACAGTAAGCTCATTTCCACGTTACCACCAACAAACAGTTAAACGGTATCACCAATACGGACTTCCAGCGAGCATCTCATTCATCATTAAAGCGCCGGTATTGGTGTTTGCAGCTTGGAGAAGGATTTTGGAGACGCTTGGTCAACATCTCAACCTGTTTAAAGCACTAGGGCTACTTGTTCCTATTATCAACAGGTAATTGCCGTCTGTATATAGAGTTGGAATTTAAAAAGAAGGCAATCTTGAAGTTGAAATAATTTTCTTGATCAATTGTAACCACAGCAATAGGTAGTGAGTTTAAAAATACAACAAAAAGTTATGAGTTTAGGACATTCTTTTCGCATTGAACGATTTCAAAACTCTATAAACTAACTGTTGATAGGAAAATCAATGAAAAGGGAATAAGTATTTTTGTGGCTCAGTAATTAATGCTTAGAGTTACTCCAAACATTTTCTTCAGAGGACAAACGCTTAGGATCGTTTCTCTCCGCCTTCCTGCGGCAAAAGTTTTTTTATTGTTATTTTTTTACATTTGAAAAAAAAAAACGATTTCAAGATTTGATTCGATTAAATTTCTGGCTGACGTACAGGCTTTCTCCGATACAGATTTTTGTAGACAATAACGTTAGGAACAATGGTTTATAGTTAAATATTACTGATCTATTAGAATCTTGGATTTTATAAATAATTTTTTTATATCTTTTAATGAAGGCTGCTTTTTTTAGTACCTATTCAATAGTTTGGGACAAAGATGAAAAATTATGCGAAATAGGCAGCAACATAAGTTAACCCTAACTGTAGTAACTCTGTTTGTTGTTATGCTTAATAGCTGTTGAAAAAATTAAAATAGTAGCTCTTAGATATATAAACAATCCTATTATTAAATAATTTTTTTATTTAGTATTTTCTGAATAGAGAATTTAGAATAAATTTGAACCATTCAATATTCAACGACATCGGAAGTATGTACATAATCCCTTACCACACTTTTGTCAAAATCTTGTTACCAACTTTCTAATTTCATCAATCGAATTTGTAAAAAAAAGATTGAAGACAGTTTGTTCACGAATAATCTACTATCAGGCAATAATTACGAATGACAACAAAGCTAGGATGAAAACAAACAAAAAACTGCAGACGTAAGCAGAGATTTTTTTTTATAATTTCGTTAGATGGCATTTAAAATGGTAAAAATATTAATAATTTTAGCATTTATGACATGTTGTTGACGAAAGTTAAGACGCTATTGTACTGCAAATATATACACTGGCGGAAATTGAAGGTGCAACATCCAGACATGATTGGTGAAGGTTAAGGAAACTTTGTTAATATATCCAGGGTAATACCCAGAAGAAATGATAGCAAATTGAAATAGATCAAGCTAAGTTTATTACCTTTATATACAGTTGTCAGCAAGAATTGCGTCCACATTGAGCACCTATACATTCGTAGATTCTTGCTAGCATCGAATCAATATGTGTTTTGATGTCTTCTTGGTGTATGTCTCTGTATGCCTGCATGTCTTGTGCAGACAGTTGGTCCACATTTTTTGCTGGGTGACCATTTGATCTAATGTGTCTATTCCTGGCATCCCAGACATGCTCTATTGGGAACAAATCTTAGGACTCTGCGGTCCAAATTGTGGTCGTAGCCCCTTACAAGGCTTGAGTTGTGATGGCCACAGTATGAGGATGGAAGATGCAATCTGGATGGTAGGCACGAAGGGTGGTGGGCTGTCATTGTGCCACCAACAACTACTAGCTCAGTCCTGCTGTCGAGACTGATTGCCCCTAAACCATGACACCAGTGACTTGATCTATGTGATGTTTCGAAATCACGGTAGGGCAAGCCGTTTATCCACTACACCTGTGTACATGTTATCGGTTATCACTTTGCCCCATACTGAATCGAAACTCTTCTCTAAACACAAATGTACGCCATTCATGTGTCCATTTGCGTTTTGCATTACACCAGATTAAACGAAGCTGGCAATGAAATCAAGTTAATGGAATACATTTCATCGGGGTCGGAGAGTAGTCTTGTGTAGTCCGCGAACGAACTAGTTCGGAAGAGCGCTCCCACAGGCGAACTACGCGAACTAGTTCCCAGATCTCTCGCTCCTTAGTTCGTTAGTTCGTTCGATCCTTTCCCGAAGACCAACTTTAGTTTTAGTTTATTATCTAAAAGGAAACACAGTTCCTTGTGGACACATTTCACTAAAGACACAGATATAAAAATAAAATAAAAATAAATTGTTCAACATTAATAATTATTGCAGAAGTCACAAACGGAAATTTAACGTGGAATGTGAAAATAAAATACACTTTGATCCCATTAACAATCAAAAGACAACCATCGATAACCACAACTACCATAGCAGTAGCGCTAGCAAAGCGAGCGAGCGAGCTGTCTTGGAGGACCTAGTTCGCGAACTGAACAGAGCGCTCCCAGTCGCGAACTAAAGAGAGCGGTACCGTTCGCGAACTAAACAGAGCGCTTCCGGTCGCGAACTATAGAGAGCGGTACCGTTCGCGAACTAAACTGAGTTTCCCAGTGGTAGTGTGAAACATTTTCTACAGTGATCACTTTAGTGCAAAGTATAACTCGACAAAATCTGCTGTTGGTGACGATTACTGGCTATCGCGCAAGGAAATTTTAACTTACTCATCAGGTTATGCTAGCCAAGAAATAATTTGGAGACCATTGGACGATTAACACCGAGGTGAATACTCCTAAAGCTGAAGTTTCACGCTGGGGTTGGTCACTAAAATGATCATATGTGTTCCTTGTTTAGAATAGTAAAAAGCAAATATCTCTTTTGCATGAGGCAGGCAGGGCCGGCGTTAGGGGGGGGGGGGGGTTAAGCGGGTCAAATGTACCCGGGCCCGCCGACTGATGGGAGGCCCCAATCACCGGCTGCAGGGGCCAAGAATCCGCCCATTGTCGCCCGGCTAGTTTCTAGAGCTAAAAAACAAAAGGGTCGCCCATTTTACCCCGGGCCCGAAATTCCTAGCGCCGACCCTGGGGGCAGGTGACTTAAAATCTTTTGTTCGCTATACGACCTCCCTGTCTACCTTCTAAAAAGTTATATAAATAATTATTGATTTGTGACTTGGGCATAGCAATATTAGTTGGACGAATTGATTTCGATTCCGTTTGCATTCTGGTAGGGACGTGTTTGTATTACATTTGAAAATACCTATCCTCGATAAGACACATAGAAAATGGCATAACGAATTTTAATTTTGAGTACATAATTTATCAATTTTAGATTATTAATCACTTCCCTCGGTAATTTAATCCAATCCCCGATACTCTTATAGACAAAAAAATCTATTCCCTTATGCATGAAATCAGGTGTCAGCTAGTGCTCGTAATCACCCTTTCCCTTCCATGCATTACTCCTGGTTCTTCGACCAATATCTTTCCAAGCCTTATCACCACCATACGCCTTGTATACACCCAGCACTCTTTACTCTCCTCCTGTCTTCCAGTGAGTCCAAATCCAGCTCCTTTATTATATTAGTTCCTGACTGGGTCCTGCGATAATTTCCACAAACAAATCTTGCTTCACACCTTCCAGCTCCCTTATTTGATTCCTAAAATGTAAATCCCAAATTACTCCACTGTATTAAAACAATGGTGTTCCCAAAATTTTGTAACCTAATTTCTCTGTTACATACTCAAAGGCCTCTCCCGTAAATGAAGGTTTTTGAAACCATCTCTTACCACATGCCCAATGTGTCCTGTCCAGTTGTTTATTATCAAATGTTGTGCAAAAATATTTAAACTTCTAGCATTTTTAATTTAATTTCGATGGAGCATACACGCTACGGTGGCAATGTTTCTAAACCACCACCTTCTCAAGTCATGATTTTTAACCCGTGCCCCCTGCCCTTTACGAATTCCGACTTTAAACCCCTTCAGTGTTTTTAGTGTTTTCACCTGAATTCAAAAGCCAGTCATCATTTCCCTTCCGTGTATTGCTACTAATCCTTATACTAATATCCATACGTGTATCATCGCGATTATAAGCCTGGTACAATCAAAACACTCTCTTCACCCGTCTTCTGTCTCCCAATGAATCCGAACCCAGCGCATTAAAATTATCATTTACCGAAAGCATTCTGCAGTAATCTACAGTAGCTGATGTTCTTTGTACTCTATCTAACTCCTGAATTTGATAATTTTTTTTTTTTTTTTTTGTTTTTTTTTTTTCTGTCATCAGTCTTTCGACTGGCTTGATGCAACCCTCCATCCCTTCCTATCTTGTGCTAACCTTTTGATTTCTACATATCCCTTACAACCCACGTCCTCAATTATCTGCTTCATATATTCTAATCTCTGTCTTCCTCTACAGTTCTTACCTTCGACTGTTCCCTCCATTAAAAAATTAACCAATCCATCATGTCTCAAAATATGACCTACCAGCCTGTCTCTTCTTTTTGTAAGATTCTTCCACAAACTTCTTCCTCACCCATAATTTCCAAAACTCGTTCATTTCTTACTTTGTCTGTCCACTTAATTTTCAGCATTCTTCTGTAGCACCACATTTCAAATGCTTCAAACCCATAATGCCGCGTATTCTGCCTCTGCCGTTGGCCACCAAACTTTTCTCTGAAATCATCCTTTGTAAAAGGAAATCTAGTGGAGAATCTAGACCATGGAACATCTCCGTCCAGTCCTTCACTATTTAAATCGAATTTATTGAAAACACGTTAATGGCTGGGATTCGAGATGAGGAACTCAGTGTGATTCTCAGTGATCTATTGACAACTAATAAAGTTATTTCGGGGTGCACTTCTTTTAGACCACGAACATTCACTTGGACTGTGTGGTCAAAATTTTCTCCTAAGAGTTTTTTTTTTGTCGGGCGGGAGTGGGTGAAATCATTTAGGATAACAGACATATCAGAGGCGTTAACTCAACCGGGCTTAAGGAGCAAAAATAAATATTTTTCTGTTTTTGATGCTGATAAAAGATCCTTGCACTCAGATAAGATTGGAAAGCGCATATCGACGCATACACATGTTCTCTGAAACAATTCACGTCACTATCGTCGCAGTTAAAAATAACAGATGTCCGTGAGCACAAACTGGCGCTCGATTTCATGAGTAAGGGAGTGGGAAATTTTTTTTTTATGGGTAAGGATGTCAGGGAATGGAATAAATTACCAAGAGAAGTGATGAATAATTTTCAAAAAATGCTGAAGGAACTGAAAATTAAAATTTGTATATGTCAAAAGTAGATGGGTGGAGATATTTAACACTAAAAATGTTTATAAGATAACTATCTGAACCCGGCCACTCTTCGCTGTGGCTCAGTATGATATGCCCGTCTCTAAAGACCTCGCTGTTGAGAGACGTAAAGCAGTTAAAAAGAAAAGAAAAAAGTATGATATGAAATGAATAGGGAAATAAGTAAAAGCATTCTAGCGAACATATATTCATCGAGGAAACACATCATACAGTTTAATACCCTGCTATACATGTTGCGGCTATGCTGTGGTATAACAGCAAAGGAAAAAAAATTTTTTTTCACCAAAAAAATTATTTTTCATTTCAAATTCCATTTTGTTGGTAAGCAATTGTTCGATAGGAATTGGACCAATACTATTCGACAGGAAATATTATATATTCTCAGAATATTTCTGTCCAGTTTGACCGATTTCCCTTCCGTTTTTTGAGGTATTTGCAATAAACTGAATTGTTCGAATGTAAATTTTGTTTAGGTAGGGTCATGGGGGAGTGTGGATGGGTTTCTTTAAATCTAAGGTACGCAATATTTAACTGTTTGTTTTAAAGAATATGTGTGAAAAGTTCCATCGAAATCATATAAAAATTGTAGATTTGTATAAAGAATATTTCCAAAAATTAAATTGCGTAAATGGGGCAAGGGTTGGGTTTCCTCAAAAAAAAAAAAAAAAATGTTGATGATAATTTTCTCTTTGTTTTAATGTAAACCTGTACAAAGTTCCATGGATTTTGGATAAAAACTATGGGTATCACGTATTATGAACTCTGACAAAAATTTGAGTTGGAAAGGAGAAGTGTTATAGCATTTTTCTAAACTAAATGTTGACAGTGGCTTTCTACTTCTCTTGAAGTATACATGTGCAAAGTTACTTAAAAATTGGATAGACACGGTAGCTTTGTGTAAAGAACATTGACAAAAATTAAGGGAGTGGAAAGAGGGAGAGGGGTTAGATTTCTGAAAACGAAATTTAGACAGTATTTTTTCTGTTTGCTTTAAAATATAAGTGTGCAAAGTTTCTTCAAAAACGAATAGAAACTGTAGCTTTGTATAAAGAATATTGACAAAAATTAAGGGGGTTGAAAGGGGGAGATGGGTTGTTTTTTCAAACCAAATGATGACAGAATTTTTCTGTTATATTTAAAGTACACGTGTGCAAATTTGATTCAAAAACGGATGGAAACGAATGGAAACTGTACTTTGTATAAAGATTATTGACAAAAATTAAGAGGGCTGGAAAGAGGGAGAGGGGTTGGATTTCTGAAAACCAAATACAGACAGTATTTTTCTGTTTGTTTTAAGGTATGTGTGTGCAAAGTTGTATCGATATCGCATAAAAACTGTGGGTATGTATAAAGAATATTGTCAAAAATTAAGGGAGTGGGAAGGGGGATAGGGGTTAGATTTCTGCAAACCAAATGTTGATAGTATTTTTTTGTTTTGTTGTTGTTATTTCAAAATATACGTGTGCAAAGTTCTACCGAAATCGGATAAAATATGTGGATTTGCATAAAAATTGAGGGCTGTAAAGAGGGAGATGGTTTTTTTTTATTATTTTTTATTTATTTTTCTTTTATTTTTTTTATTATTTTTTTTTTAATCTTCTTCCCGGCGCTCATCACACTACACAAAAATTTCAAGTAAATTGACAAACTATTTTTCGAGTTTTGTGAATAGAAACAAACGCTGGCTGAATATTTATATATAAATATTACACATTTTACCATCCTCATCCACCGTCTTCCACCCACCATGATCACTCTTCCTAACAGCAGGAGACCAAGGGCTATCTACCACCACAACCGCCAGTAGGTGGCAGTGGGTGGTCATGGAGAAAAGTGTGTCTTTACCTACACACACTTTTCTTTAGGGAAATTGTCCCCGGAGCGTGCGCTCCATCGCATTAAATTCAATAAAATGTGGTTCTATGGAAATAAGAAGTACAGGGTGCGGCAAAAAGATCTGACGGTTTTAAAGTACAAACAACATGAAAAATAAAAGTGATACAAAATATTTTATTGCTTATTACAGAAGGGTATTCATGAAAATTAATGACAATAACATCAGAACAACCAATTTCATCCGTTTAAGATGTGAAGATAACGTCCTTTAAATGACGTCCGTCTTTGAACAAGCATTCTTCCAGCCTTGCACTGAAGCTGTTGAACACCTGCTCTAACATTGCACAAGGCAGGCTGGCGATTTCTTGGCGTATGGATTCTTTCAGTTTGTCCAGTGTGCGGGGTTTGTTTGTGTAAACTCTTGCTTTAAGGAGCCCCCACAAGAAAAAATCACAAACTCTAAGGTCTGGAGAGCGAGCTGGCCATTCAATGTCCCCAAAACGCGAGATCACTCGACCACGAAACATGCTTCTCAAAACGTCCATAACCTCGCTGGCTGTATGGGCAGTTGCCCCATCCTGCTGGAACCATATCCTATTGCGCACTAAACGATTTCTCTTAAGTTCAGTGATCATGAAGTTTTTTAGCATCAACAAATAACGTTCCGAATTGACCGTAATGGTTCGACCACCCTCTTCGAAGAAGTATGACCCAATGACACACCTTTTCGTTACACCACACCACACGGTAACCTTAGGACTATGCAGAGTACGTTCATGCAGTTGTTCCGGATTTGTAGCCGACCAATAACGAAAGTTCTGTTTGTTCACATAACCATCCATATGGAAATGTGCCTCGTCGCTCATCATTAAAATTTTTTCATCCGTCAGCATTGCAATCATCTCTTCTGCAAATGCTTTACGCTTTGCATAGTCATTAGGCTTTAACCGTTGGACAATAGCCATTTTGTACGGGTGGAAGTGCAGATCGAAACGCAAAATTCGTCTTACCGAGCTGTCAGACATGTGCAAAGCAGCAGCTTGTTTGCGGGCCGACCGCCGAGGACTGGCTTCCACAGCTTCTCTTACTCGATCGATATTCTCTGGCGTCCTAGATGACCGTGGTCGACCTGTTGACTTCTTCTTTAACGCTGAACTGGTAGCTCTTAAGTTGCTCACCCATAGCATAATGGTGTTCCGAGTTGGGACTCTTCCTTTTGGACCTACGTTAAATCGTCTACGGCACTGCCGCTGAACAGCAACGCAGGAATCGCCACTTTTAAAAAACGCCTCGGCAACAAACGCACGGTGCTCACCCAACCATTGTTCCATGGCTACTACAAATGTTCACGTGTGTGCTCTGGATTGCGCCTATCCCCAACACCCCCCACCATCTACTCACTCGACAATAGGGCGGCGAAAACCGTCAGATCATTTTGCCGCACCCTGTATCATTTGTATATGCATTGATAGTTTTTAAGGGAAAAGTTTGTAATTACAGTAGGCTGAATTAATCATCGGCTAATGATCGTCGTCTTACTACCTTATGGTGCCGCTATTTTCATTCCTACTTGTTCCTGAAACTTTGAACTCAAAATTCTTTCTGCAAGTATTTCACTAAGAAGTATTTTAGGGGACTGGATTGTTATGAAACCATAATTGTTTATCCATATTGAAGTTCGCCACGGCGTCATATAATAAATCTGTTCCTTTTTGCTCAGTCCTGTCAATAATTCAGAAGTCGTTAAGGACCAAATACTCTAAGAGAAGGAAGTGTTTATATTCCGGCCTCACGCATGGTTAGTTTTAATAAAGTGCTGTTTTTCTCTAGAGTTGTCCTACAGTTACATGACCAAAGCCTAATTCAATACTTAGCACAGTATAAATTGGAGCGGACTAAATGGTCGCAGTATACATTGTGTTGTTCACTTAAGTGCCAAAAGTCGTGGGATGCTTTCTAATATCGTGTGGTGCCCCCTTTTATCCTGCGAAGTATTCGGCTAGGCTTGCTCTACAGCCGTCCATAGTTGCGAATGTATTGCCGGTACAGGACGTGTACCCGAACTTCACCCAGAATTCTTGGATGTTCGATTGGATTCATGTCTGATGATCCAGCACGCCAAATCATTGTCTGGAATGTTCCTCAAGCCAATCGTGAACTGGTGCGTTGATATGGCACACTGTCGCCCTGGAAATGTCAATCGTTGTTTGGGAACATGTAACCCATAAATGGCAGCAAATGCTCTCCATGTAGCCGAACGTAACAATTCCCAAACAATGGTCGGTTCAGTCGGTCCCATTCCATTCCATGTAAACACAGCCCATTCCATGATGGAACCACCACTAGCTGGCACAGTGCCTTCCTTCCTGACAATGTGGGTTTCTAGCCTCGTGCTGTCTGCTCCACAATAACTCTTGCCAAATGGAATCGTAACTCATCTAACCACGCAACTTTATTACATACATCTAGCGTCCACCCGATATGTTCACGAGTCCAGGAAAGGTTCTGCAGCCGATGACATTGTTTGCAAAGGAACTCGCGTCAATCTTCTGCAGTCATTTTTATATATAAAGATGAATGTTTGTTTGTTTGTTCTTTATACAAATCCACAGTTTTCATCCGATCTCGATGAAACTTTGCACACTTATCCTTTCAAACAAGGAGAAAAATACTGTCTACATTTGGTTGAAAAATTATCTGTATAAATAACACATTTTGTCTCATAACTTCGAAATACGGCGATAGACAGACACGTTGGATATGGACGTCTCCGTACAGTGTTTCCGTGTAGTGGACTGGCAGCTCAGTGGTTAAAGCGCTTGCTTACGAACGTCGTGGTCTCCGGATAAAATCTCTGTGGAGGCTAAGATTTTTAAAAATGGGTTTTTATTGTAAGAGTCAGGCCTGGGCCGTAGGTTATTCGGATTGAATGTTAAACTGTAGGTATTAGAAAGTTAGGGGTGCAATGCGAGGCAAGTCGTAGGTAGTCTTGCAATGTTGTAGGTGTACACTTTTTTACGTTACAATGATCCCTCAGGTGTTGTTCGCAGTCAGTGTGTGAGTGTGAACCACAGTAATATTATTATAAATACGGAAGTAAGTCTCTGTCTTTTTGTTACGTTTTGACGACTAAATGGCTATATCGTTGTGATGGAATTTTATAAGGAAATCTGTATGAAGGGCACAGGATATTTTTTCCAGTATGATTAACAGTTGTAGTCACGAAATTTTGAGACCTTATCGAATGGTGACAGAAAAATGTTGGAAATTGATTCTCTTCAAGAGACAGGTTCGACGGTACAATGATATAGTGTTAGCTTTCCTGTCATATTATTCCGACTCGATATTGTTTGGGACCAATCCTTCGTTACCAACAACTTTCTATATTTAATTCTGGCAAAAAAATTCTTAATCCACGCGTACGAAGTCGCGGGTACGAGCTAGTTTCCTATAAACGCCAAACTTCGCTGCACTGTAGCGCACATCCCACATTGAGTGTTGCTGTTCTCGACGCAGTGTTGCCTATCCGTCAACACTAACACCTCGATGCAGTCGTCACGTGTCTCGGTAATTAAGTAGAAATCTTTTGCTTCTCTCCGATAAATAAAAGTAGCGTGTCCGAGATCCGTACAGAAGTCTAGTCATCTAGATGTGTCTCTGTGAGGTGTACATAATTGTGAAGAAAGTATTTTAGTTTAGTATTCCGTTTCGTTATATAGATGCAAATGAAGTAAGGGAGATGATGAAACTTGTTGATGGCCAATTACAGCCTACTCTTCGGAAAGACAACAGGGGGTCTAACTTTATTAAGAGACAACAAAGTGCACCAAGTGGATTTTCGGGTGTTTCTGGTCGTAATTTCTTTTGCATCCGATTCTTCCTAGTGACATTAACTTCAGATTTCACGCTAAAAATTCACTTCGCTATAACGGTTTGGCTGACCTATTGCTTTTCTAACAGGTTCACTGCGGTCGCAGGGAAATATGAATTTGGCTCTACATGCTGTTGGGGCAGTCACCTCTTTATCGAAGGCGTGACTAGGTATCAAATGGCACCAAAATAGCCGTCGAAGTCCTTTGTTTTATTCCTAGAGCTGATGTTCGTGTCTTACTACCAAGAAGCACTAAAAGTGGATTGTGAGCTTATTGATATGGAGGTTATAAAAGGTATCGCTAATGGAATTTGAGTCGAGTTTCCACTGCAGGCAGTAAGTACCTGATCTCGGAGGGAGCCCTGTAGGCAGCACTAGTGACGTATATGTCGGAGCCCTCGGGGTCAGTGAGAAGGCTGGGTGCTCGAGAGCTGTGGTGGCGACCAGTGTTCGCCGGAGCCAGTTGCCGTGCAGCCCCCGACCGCGACGATGGTGGCCGAGCGGTTCCGGAGATAGCCGAAGGAGGTCGGCCGGCTCCGAAGGCGGAGGGCGGACGCCCGTTTCCGAGGGCGCTTTCTTCTCCGTCCGTGGAGTAGGCGCGGTTGTGATGCGCCATGTGGACAGGCGAGGGCGCGACGTAGTGCGCGGAGCCCAGTTTGCGCACCATCGTCGGCGAGGCTGTGGCCACTTCTGCAACATTCAGTAACAAATTGCGCTGGTGAGCGTCTGTTTTTAAAATGCTGACTACATAAATTTGAGCGGTCATTGATCCAGGCGCTTGCTTTCAAGAGTTCTTACTCTGGTACCAGGTACAAATCCCGGCGGTATTCCAAAAATTGTTCGACCAGTGGATAAAGTGGTGGGAACAGTGAGACTACTCTGAAGATGGTGGGAGTATCGACGCCTAAAAGTATGTCAGGTTTTAAAAGCTTTAGCGTAGGAAGTTATGGATTCTACATCGTACGTAAAGTGAATGATACAAATACCAAACAATATTTACCTGATCGTCTACGTTAGAACAATGATCCTTAAATGACTGATGTTGACAAAAATACAGTATAGGAACTAATAATAACGTGTTCCAGGAGGAGCAGGGTTAAGTCGTATACGACATTAATGTTGTTATTTTCCGCAGTGTTTTAGAAAACAGATCCGGCGAAGGCCATGAAGCTTCCTTAATAGTATTTGCTACAGTCATTTTCCTCTCTTTCCTGCAGTTCACTTAAATCTCCTCTCAAATCCCATAAAAAATGATACAAACTCCGAACAGCCTTATAATTCCCAAAATATTAGTCGATTTAATAATTGAAGTTATTAGGAATAAGTAATTTTATCATTCACCGTTTCGTCTATGAAGATTACACTTTCACTGACCTGACTACAGGCGTGAAATCATCATGTATCAGAAATTCTTGAGCCCTTACTATTGACCTGATATCATCCATAATTACGGGCAACATGCACCTACAAATGTCATGTTCAATGATTAGAAATAGAAATACAATTACCTCATGCGGTGCTTGTGTATTTAAAAACAATAAATTTACTAATGTAACCTTTTTTTTAATCACTCTACACAGACTTAAATGATACAATTGAGTCAAGCATCTATATGTAGATACAGTGGAAAAAATAGCTTTGTCTTACAAGTCGCACATCTCAATCGTGTCTGAATTACAATATCTTTGCGGAAGGTTAATTAACAGTGATGGCATTTCAACAGTGACGCCAGCAGCCAAGTTTAGCCTCAGAAGGCGCTCTGGACTGCACCGCGCATGTCTGGTCATCGAACACTGTTTCCGCAAAACAGACCTACCAAAGATTAAAATTATGCAGTTCTGAAAAAAATGGTGACAGTCTGATTTCTTCATATTGGAGGATTGATTTTTTTTTTTTTTTTAGATTTTCAATAAAAACCTGGAAGAAAATTGGCCTAACACCGTTGTATGGAATGATCGTAGTATTTTGTAGGAACGGAGATTTCGCGGGCGTATAGTTCTTGTGATTTATTTGTTAGTGTGCCACCTGACTTTGTAACAGAAATAATCACCACCGCAAAGATTCATACTAGCTGTTTTAGCCCAAGAAATATTAATAAAGAAAGTTGATCTATGCGCCTACTGAACACCGAAGGACAATATGAAGAATGAATCAGTGGTAATAAGTATCAAATTATACTTTAAGTTTTTCGTATTGTAGTTTTATTATTCACAACTTACAGAAGAGATAGGTTACTAACTAATAATTATTGGTCGTGTGAGTGTTTAGAAGTAGGCATGTTGCTGCAAGTGCATTACCTTTAAAGCAACCTCTTCACTTTTTGAAAGCAGTCAGGAGGAAACTTTATTATGTTGGCATTAGTCTATCCAACGGGCCGTCCCATGGAACAACTCTCATAGATGCAGGTAATGTTGATAAGTTGTTATACCACTGATCAACGATTAGTCCAGTGAATGTCATTGGTTACCCCGAAGAATCGCGTTAACTGGAGTTATACAGTAATACATAGTTTCTTTTGTCTTCCGTTCTCAGTCTCTTCCTAGTCGTCACTGAGGGCTGTCACAATCGTTTTAGTGCAGACTATTAGTTTATTCAACATTTAATCGAAGTGCGTGTAGGCATAATAGGCAGTCTTTGTAAGTTCTGTTATCTTGTGTAAGTTATTCGGTATGCTTACTACATGGGAAAATACACCTTTGGTCTGCATCAGCTTCATGCTGAGCTAACCGATTTCTGAAAATCACGTGGCCACTCCCCCGGGATAACAAGTTCTAGCATTCGTTGAAACTAGCCTAGCGCGCATCCTCTCCTATTATGGTATTGATCAGTATTTACTGATGTTAAATGTTCCAAAATTTCCGGTTATTGTTAGTGCTAAGTATTGTTTGTGTTAAACTATAAATTTGTTGATATTCTTTTGACTATAGTATTTCCTTTTGATTAGGTACTACTTTTTTGGTCTGATGATTTCAAACCGAACGTGGTGGGTGAGTGGTTAACGGTCTGGCCTCGCATTCGGGAGGACACTGGTTCGAATCCCCGTTCTGCATCCAGATTTGGGTTTTCCGGGGTTTCCCCAGATCACTCCAGGCGAATGGCAGGATGCTTCCTTCAAAAGAGCATGACCGAATTCCTTCCCTTTCCTTGTTCCCAGTCCCATCCCGCCTCTAATGACCTCGATATCGACGAGGCGTAAAACAATAACTAAAAAAAAAAAAGATGATTTCAAAATGTTTGTCGAGTTAAACGAACTTTAAATAGACTATCCAATGTTGTGGACTTTATGTAAGCTAAGCAAGTAACAAAGCAATAGTCCTCGACTACATTTATCTGATATTATTGAGAAGTTATAAAGTTAAGATAGTGTACACTACTGCCAAACCTATATCAAGTTTTTACCCAATTAAAAAAAATCTTACAATATTCGTCACCACGCAGTTGTAAAATTTGTATGGAAATTCTGTATTTTTCTATAACTCTATTTGGCTCGTGATGTAATGTATTCCCATGAGGCGGAATTTTCCTTCCGTAATCGCAATTTCGCACTGTTTCAAAGTTAAGATACTATTTATCCCTGTCCTCTCAGTGTTTGAATAGTATTTTAGTCATCTTTTTTAATTCTGCGACTAAACTCTCTTGTAGACCACTCATGTCCATACCGGGAGACGAGGCCCTGCCGTGACAACACCGGCTGCGTTGGCGCAACTGTGTGACGTCATCGCTAGCAGTATACTACGAACACTTCCTGAGAGAAGAATAGCTTTTGCAATAGTAAAGTGAAAGAACGGCAGCTGTCCAAAATTTATGTTTTAGGATTTCAAATCACCTTCTTACTTCAGGATCCATTTTCTTTGTTTTGAGCGTCTCTTTTCTTAAGAAAGCATAATAATTCGATTACGAATGAATATATTTACTTAATATTCTTAAGCAAAAGCTGTGATACGACCAGATTTCGATATTTGTGATTTTTTTAGTTTGTGTTTCCAAACCATTTACTTCTCATTTTTCTTCTTACCGAGTGTAGGCGGATATCATGAGGAGTTTTTACGCCTCCATGGCAACGTCCCGGGGAGATGAAATTGGACTTGTTTCCTGTTGCCTTCCCCAATATGACAGTGTTCGGAAGTGTTAGTCAGTATGACTGTGATGGTGTGTGTGTTGAGTATAGAGTGTTGTTTATGTTACGGAAGAGAGATGAAAGAAAGGAAAAGCCGCCAAGTTTAGCGTCCCCAACCGATGGACGAATCCCCATCAACAGTGTCGTAGGCTCTCATCCCATACAAGCTGCGGAGAGGTTTAGAATTCAGCCCATGACTTTTAGTACACAATCTGGTGATTAGGAATTGTGCACAAACAACTTCCTACATTGCCGGCTAAGTCCTGGTTATGAAAATTTCTTCATCCACCAGGACTCGAACCAGATATCACCCTGTCAGCGTCGGACACCAAGGTGCCCCAACTAACAAAGTTTTAAAGATGAGAAACCATTTATCAAACCCCTTTTATCATTATTTTTTGAAGGCTCATCCGCAATAAAGGGAACAAAATTTGATAAAAGTTAACGAAATTTGCCGGTAACAGACAACAGTAGAGTTTCAAGCTGATCAACTCAAGCTTTGCACTAACTTACGGATTGTAAATAGCAGTTACTGGTAATACTGTACAGGGTGATTCAAAATGATTGTCGGGGTTTCAAAAAATTCCTACACTTAGCACAATTGAGATACGAATTTGAATCTTATTTTGATGTGTAAAGAAACTCATCAAGTTTTTTTACATCCATTACAAATGTTCGATATGTGCGCCCTGTGTCACTCTGCACACATCTATGCGATAGTCCATTTCATCCCACACGCGACGCAGCATGTCATCAGAAATGTTTAGAAAGGCGGCCCTGATCCGTTCTCTCAGTTGCGGGATAGTCGCGGGTAGAGGAGGAAGATAAACTTGATCCTTGACGTAACCCCACAGAAAAAAATCACATGGGGCTAAATCTGGTGAACGAGGTGGCCAAGCCATGAACATTTGGTCACTGTCGGCTCCGCGTCCTATCCATCGCTGCGGCAATTGTTCGTTGAGAAATGTTCTGACCTCCCGATGGAAATGAGGTGGAGCACCATCTTGTTGGAATATGAAATCATCCACCTCTTACAGCTGAGGCGGCAACCACTCAGAGACCATATCGAGGTAAGTTAGTCCTGTTACTGTCTGTTCATTGAAGAACAACGGGCCGTACACTTTCGCCTTGGAAACAACAGCGAACACACACACTTTTGGATAATCACGCTGGTGTTTAATAAGAGCACTGGAATTTTCTGTCCCCCAAATCCGCACATTATGCTTGTTAACTTCCCCGCAAAAGTGAAAGTTCGCTTCATCACTAAAAATGAGTTTTTTACAAAAACCATCTTCTTGCATTTTTTCTTGCATAATGTTGCAAAACGTGAGACGTTTGCGATGGTCGTCAGGTGTTAAAGCCTGAAGCAGCCCTTGGCGATAGGCTTTCATTTTTAGGCGTTTTCGTAGCACGCGCCAAACTGTGGTTTGCGGAATGTTCAGTTCTCTGCTGCCTCTTCTTGTTGATTTCCGTGGGCTACGTTGATAAGCTTCTCTGACGCGGTTCACGTCGACTTCCGACACAGAAGGACGCCCACTGCTTTTCCCTTTGCATAAGCAGCCCTTTTCCACGAACTGCGCATACCACCTCCGAATGGAATTGTCTGAAGGTGCATCCTTCATAAATTTTTTTCGAAAGTGCCGTTGGACAACGGTAACTGACTGACACACGTGAAAATGTAGAGTGCAAAAAGCCTTCTCAATAGCGTTAGCTGCCATATTGCAAACACTGACATCTGGCGGAACAAAACGTAACTACAAGATTAGCGGCTGCTACAAAACAAAACTTTGAGAGTTTGTCTATTCATCCATGTAAAGATAATACTTGTATTTTTAATTTTTAATACACAAAAGCAGGTAAAAATTCATGAAACCCCGACAATCATTTTGAATCACACTGTATATTGTCAGTTCTAGGAACGGCGTCAAAAACTTCGTGCAATCACCTGAAAAGAAACAAGATTAAACAACTATGACTCCAAAGCGCAATCAGTCCTCCTTTACACTATCTCAATTCCTTGTGTAAATCGTTTTTGTAGAGCATTGTGTTCTCGGCCTGAGAGAATTGTCCCAACTCAGAAATGACATCATCCCTGATGTCAAAGGTGGCATCCTAAGAGTAAACACTTCATTTACGTGAAGAGAGGCTGCTTGGGGTAGGAAAACATATTGAAATCAAACTGAGCGGTTTTTTTAGTGGACTGTGGTAGAATGGGCTGAGGTCGTTGTCTATCAATGGCAGCAGTTTATCTGCGATTATTTGTAGGCATTTCACACCAAATTTCTCAATTATCAGAGTTAGGAGATCACAGTAATGACTGAACCCGTATTAAGGTAACTCACAGTCCCAGAAAAGAACAGCGGCTAATCTGTGCTGTATCTTTTACGCGCTGTTGATTCAGCGTTGTCGGGCATTTCATATTTTAAGTTTTACAATTAACAGAGAAGAACACAGATAAAAATCTGCAGCGAAATAGAAACAGGTAAAATAAAAATCAGTTTTGCACTTAGTGTTGACTACTCGTTGAAGACATCTCGAACCTACAATAAGCAAAGTTACGAAAAAACAAACAATTAATTGGCATATCCGGCAAAATTTTCATAATAATAAGTACAATAAAACCAGTCTCGATAAAAAATGTGATTTAATTAACTCAATTGTTCAGATGGCAAGAATAGGTTCCAAATCCTCCGTTTTCTGTAAATGGTGATGTGACGTTTCAGGAAAGTGAGAAAACTATGATACCGTTGCTTGAAGCAAATTGTGGGTATAAAACACAGGAGTTTGAAGGGATGCAAAGGTGGGCTGCTAGTTTTGTTTCTAAAATTTACCGCAGGCTTTATTTATTAGCTGCTATGAAAAAAGAGGTGGATTGACAGATTCTGGAAGACAGGAGGTAGGTGACTAGAATACTGGGAAAGTGCAAGATATACATAGGTGATGAAATATGAATGGATGTTGGTAGAAGAATTATGAGTAGTAAGTGGAAACTAGCACTTAATTTCAGGAATAAGAGAGTGGAAAAAATTTTATTTGTGGATAAGGCAGTCAGGGACTGGAACAAATGATTGAGAAAATTGCTGAATTATTTACTTGAAACTATGAAAGAATTTTAATTAAAAGTTCATGAAATCCGAAGGTAAATGAGCAAAGAAATTCCAGGTGTTCAATAAACTGAAATTAAACAACAAAGAGATAATAAATGATTGAAGTATTCTACTAGCCACAAATTTAAATTTTGGTCTCTTGTATTTTTGGAGACTGTTGTCTGTAAATTTAACTAGTAATAACTTCGCAAATTAAATTTTAATACTGGTTTGCACAGATTATTATTATTTTTTTGTCAGTTACAACAACTTAACAATCACAATCTGTATGAGCAGGAAACGACCAGTTTGCCCATGCAATCCGTATTAGGACGGGATGTTTCAAACAATGTTCAGTGTGTAAAATGATTAGCCAACCAGATGGAGAGTATTAACTTACAACTGTCATCGAGCATCATGTTCCGTGAAAGGAATGATGGTGGGCGAACGCCCTAGCAGTTGGCTTGGTTGCTTAGCTAAGGTCGGCGAAAAGTCAACTCACCCAGCAGCTACGACTAATGTTAAGAAGTCACCAATAATCATCCACCGATCAGCTGTGACAAGGATATCAGTTAGCACGTCCACTAACATTCTTCATCGATTATCTTATATATTGAGTTAGAGTTCCTACGTTTGGCGATGTTACATTAAATTCACGTCTATTGAACTGTGACTTCTTCGCTATTATAGAACGGAAGTGTACTATATCATACTCGGCTCGGTTAGTTGTTAATAGATGGAAATGATCCTTTTTATCTGTCACCGTAACCAACAAGCAGGCTTGAGAAAACCATTGGGGAGATCTCTGACATCCATGATTCGATGGAAGATCATAGAAGTTCGCCGGACTAGGATTTTCGTGTCAAATAAGTCTGTGTCATCATGTAATTCAACCAGTAGTAGCCGGATCATACGAAATATTGAACATACGTTAGAAATAGAATGACTGAAGTAAAATTTCTGAAATCTGCTAACTTTCTGTGGTCGCATAACAGTAACAGAATAATTGACACAATGTAGCCACAGTAATTATTTTTTGATACTGTTTATCTTCTCATTCTTATTAACAAATTTTAGATTTTTAGGATAACATGAATCATTACTTGCAACTCCAACATAAGTGAGTGCTTAGGTACAAATAAAAAAAAGGTTAAAATATAAATATTTACAGGGTTAAGGTGATGATAAGGATTACCGCGAAATGATTAATAATGAAGGAAGTTGAGAGTATTTTTATTTGAATGTAACTATTTACATTTGCTGTATTTTTTTAATAATACCAATATATTAACACAACAGAACTATTTTCTGCATACTCAAAATTTGATCCATTTTTATATTAGATATGTTCTCGCAGAATATTTACTCAGTAGCTTTCCTCCAACAGATAAACAGAATTTAAACGATCAGTAATAACATCGACTGAATTAAAGGTAAAGTAACACTTGTGAGGTATGATCAAAAAATACGGTAAATGTTTCAATTAACAATAGTTTAAAATAATATATATAGTAGTACTATCAGCCTCAACTTCCCTTCGCTTCCAGTTTTGTATCATTTATGTTGCTTACTTTGAAGATTGCGTTTACTCTAGTATTCAACCACTGGCTGAAGAAATCATATCTTGCATATATCTATCTTCATGTATACTTGGACTGCGATAGATCTCATTCTGAAGCCCACCTTGTTTGCAATTGGCTGATCCCTTTACTTTGACGTTATTGTGAAACAAAACCACGGAAATGTGAAATTTTAACTATCGTAAGTCCGATCCACTTTGTGGAAAGTGTAATTTAAAGAAGTAGTTATTATTCATTTTAAATTGTCGCCTTTGGAACGAAATCTTCCGCGTGGTATTCCCAGCGATTGCCAAGGACGAGTGGGCTCCAGGAACTCGGCGAATAACGGTACTACACCTTCTTCCGCACGTCAATAGGTTCTGCAGATTCTCCAACAGGAGGAACAGTGGTGCCTTTTCCACAAAGTCATATGCTGTTATTAGAGCAGTAAGAAGCAATAAAAAGTAAGTCGAGAAGTAATAACGCGTACTCCAGATAACATCAGAAAAGTAGGTGTATCTAGTGTACCATGGGTACTATTACAGATTTCAATTGAGTTGGAACAACTTACACGCCGCTGAAGTAATGATGTTCATGAACGCAAACTGAATTAAAATTAAATAGTGAAATCCTTGAACTTCAAGCTACTCCGCGGAATGTCATGGAGATCACGATTCATCTAGAACTTAATTCATCCGCATGGAGATCATAAATTTAAAATAAATACTGAAATGCTTTTCACTGCATGTAAATGAAAATGTGATCTATGCAGGCTGGATCATAATTATAATTTGCATTCCATGCTATAGCATAAGGTACGAGAATTTCGGTATTAATTTTTAATTTACGTTGCTTTGATGAGTTCCATATTACCACCGTCATTTTTTCATCCTGAAATAAGTAGTTCCAATTATGTGCCATCTGTAATTGTATCACGGAATTTCTGCTAACCTCAGTTCATCATATACTGATGATCCGTAAAGTAGTTGTACAGATTTTATTTATTTAGCGAACGAAAAATAGTTGAACATTACCATCTGAAATAATACAACTTTAAATTTTGTCTCTGTTTCCGAAAGTCCCTCAAATCAGAGATATTCGACAGAGTAAAGCAACACATTACTATCTGTGCCACAAACAGTAGTGTTACATGCTTTGATTTCTCCCCACAGCTTAACAGCGTTTAAATGATTAGTTGAAACATCGACTGAATTAAAGTAACATGGTCCGCCACTTGGCTCAAATGGTTGTGGTACCTTGATGGTGTCCGGCGCTGACACTGGGTTAGATGTTTTGAGTCGTGATGGTGGAGTGAATTTTCATCGGCAGGACTAGGCCAGTAGGATAGGAGAGGTGATGGTGCACAATTCCTAATCACCAGGTTGTGCGCTGAAGTTCTATATTATATCCCAAACCTCTCCGCAGTGCGTATGGAGTGAGGTGATTCGTCCATCGGATGTGGACGTTAAGATTGGTGGCCGCTAGTGTCTTTCGGAAGGGTAGGCACAAATACACATTGTGAAAGGTAACGGGAAACCACCACAGTTCATCTTTCCAAGAGAGTTCTCAAGAAGTGGTACATCCTTCATGGTAACCGCCTACGCCCGGAATGGATATGACAACATAAGAAAAAGGTATAATAATAAAAGTTGAGTGATTCCATAATCAATTTTTTAAAGTAACATATTTAGTACTATCTGCCCCTTCGCTTCGAAAACACTGATCCCACCGTTCTTGTTTCTTGCTGAAAGATTTCTGGAAGTCTTATTTTAGTGTCTTTATTGCGTTACCGTGGTTACCTCGATTTCCTCAACAGATTCAAAGTTTTTGCCACATCCTAAGAACAAGATGGATAAGGATACATATTTTCCCCTTTAGAGCTTTACAGCTCTTCGATGTCGAGGCTATTACAGCCAGCCAGGGCCGGCGTTAGGGGGGGGGGGGGGTAGGCGGGTCAGAAGTACCCGGGCCCCGCGGGCTGATGAGGGACCCGATCACCGTCTATAGGGTCCCTCAGCTAAAAATAAAAAAATAAAAAAAAAAAACGTCGCCCATTTTACCCCGGGCCCGAAATTCCTTGCGCCGGCCCTGATTACAGCAGCGAGAGAAATTGGACTGGTAGAAATTCGGTCATGGGTTTCTGAAGGAATCGTATCTGGCATTCACCGGGAATGATTTCCGGAAACTACTGAAAATCGAAATCAGTACTACCGGAAAAGAAATCATACCCAAATCCTTCAAAATCCAAGTCTGAACGTTAAACACATCCCCAGCTGGCTCGGAACGTTGTGTTTTTAAATAGAAATTGCCTTACTGAACTGATGCGTAACACAGAGCGTTATCACGTTGAATGCTCAAATCTGTATTTAAAATTCTTTCAACAGAACTGTAAGACATGCTGAGATCACCATAAATTTCCCCTATAGACAATCGCCTGTTTGGTAGAACAATTCCTCTTACTCGTCCAACATATACGTTTTTGATGTAGAAGGGCATCCGGGTTTAGTCATGAACCGCTTCACAACTATTACGAAATCACTCGAAACATTATAAACAGTCTTCAACGTCACTGCCGTATCACCAAGTATTAATTATAATGTTTCTGTGTACGTCTTTGCGGTTAGAAACAAAAATCCACAGTAAATCGCTGGGACACGCTTGAAAACCGGCATTATTGTAACAGAGGGTCACAACAGATTGATTGAAACTTCTCACGCACACTTCCTCAGAGCCTGTTTTTTTGTTGTTGTTGTTGTTGTACTTATGGCTTTACGCCTGGTCGACGTCGAGGTCATTAGAGGCGGGATGGGACTGGGGACAAGGAACGGGAAGGACTTCAGCCATGACCTTTTTTGAAGAAAACATCCCTGAATTCGCCTGGAGTGATTTGGGGAAATCATGGAAAACCCAAATCTGGATGCCCGGATGGGGATTCGAAGTGGCGTTCTCCGGAATGCGAGGCCAGAGCCTTAACCGCTCACCCACCACGCTCGGTAAAGAGCCTGCGTGCCTCTACCTCCGGAGTAAAATTCGCTGCTCTAACTCTTGTGGTAAAATTCGCCCTGTTTTCTGAACATACTATGTAAAGAGACATGAATCTTCATTCTTATCTGTCGTTTAGGGGAAGGCAATCGAAGGTTTCTATGGGCTGAATAATAGTTTCCACGATTGTGGGATGATGCCGCGTCCTGGTTTTAAGCACTACTAACTGTCTTATTGTTGATTAAGTTGTACTTAGTAAAGCTCGTAAAACAGAACTAAGGGCAGTTTCGCTCGAAAAGAAGGCCGAAGAAGTTCGGCTGAAACACAGGCAGTTAATAACAGGACATGGCACTATCTCCTGAGCATGGAAACTAAAAATTAAAGATGTTATTCACCCATATTCAGGCATCTAAATCTAGTATTGTGAAAAGGGCTTGAAAGGCACATTCACGCCATTGACTAAAACTCGTTAATTCCTACATAATTGCGCGTTTTAATGTTCATGAAAACCTACTACTCCGTAGCAAAAGAATTGAACAGTTAATCCCTAATATGAGTAGAACATTCGTTAAATCTAACACACTTAATAATGTCGACATATGAATTTTTTTCGCCCACACCCCTCGTCTAAGATGAGAATGTAAATGCCTTCCCGCCTACTTTCTCCACTGAATATTCAGAACTGAGTCCTTGGCTTAAAAATTCCTGTATACGAACTGTATTGCAGGCGGTTCTCTACACAGAACTTGAGACAAAAAAATGGAAAGAACTGCACAACTCGACTGCGCGTTTACAAGGTATGTTACGCGGAAATTATCAACGAACGTCTTATTTCGCAAAGATCAATATTATATATTTGGTGCAGCTTTTAACGTGTATTATCATTATGATTTATTTACTAATTAAAGAAAACAAACTTCGGAAATTAATAGATAATCGAGTATACGGGAATGATGAAAAAGTGGTTTACCAGATTCCATTCTCAAAATATCAACACTTCTGTTGCCCGAGAGATTTTGAGTCCAGAAATGTCAAGATAACTGCGGATGGAAATGCTTTCAGTCGCTGCTAAATATTTCCCATACAATGTGGAATACTATTTGCGCCAAGTGGGAAACGTTGCCTTGTCTTCCTCCATGAAAACTCCACACCCAATAACCACTATCACTAATATATAAATCTGTAAGTAGCCATTTGCCTGGTATTTCTTTGGCCAAGCATCACGAAAAAGCTGCTAACTATGGGGTTTACACATTTTGGACGCTTAGACTCTACTTAAAACTGCGATATGTCTTATGACTACGTTGACGGTGAACGGAGCAATAAAATTCACAGATAAGCTCCGAAAATCACATTACATCGTAGATAAATAATCTTGCGTTGTTTCGCGTTGTTTTTGATTACGTAATAAATACAAAAAGTCAATAAATTATTTAAGAAATCATATTAAAACCTAAACCAAATCTAAGAAAACTATAATCAACAAAAAATGAGGATCTTTATTATCCCTTTCTGCCAGCTCTTGGTTAGAAGTTGAATGTGACGGGAAATTAATAGATTAGGCTTTAAATTCCTCCAAATTAATAGAAAGAACTCGAATAGTATTAAATTAATTCCAAATTATATTAGAAAATTAAAGTTAAAAGGAGATTTAAACTATTTTTATTAAAGCTACTAGCTACTAGCTTACTAGCTACTTTGCTTCGTACAGACAGTTAGAATTATTAAAATTTACATTTAGACGCAGGTAAAATTAATGACGTCAATAGCATGGCACTCGTGAAGACAAATTAAATTATTAAAAACTAAGTTCATCGTGTCTTAAGCGGGCACCACTTCTGGAAAAGTTATTTTTCCTCCCCATACCTCCGCGAAATGTGAGGTCCGTAAGCCCAATGCTGCCGGTATATTTATAAAGCAAAAAGTCTGACGGTCTATTGCTTTTCACACAAATCCACACCGTTCCACCGATTTCATCGAAATTTAGTACAGTTCATCACGGGTAGTACTGTTCAACTGACAGCTTGATTTCGAGCCCATTCATTGGAATGCAGCCACAACCACATATCTGTAGCACTGTTGGCATATTACAAAGTTATCGTTCCACTTATTTCGACCAAATTTCCACATGACAGCTTACTTTACACTCAAATTCATTTTAAGCTCAACGACATTCAATTTGAAATAAATACAGCATGAATTATGAAAAAAGCTGCAAGTTCAACCTGCCTATTCTTGACCATCATACATGACCAGGGCTAACCTTGAACCACAAAACTGACCTGGAAGCTCGCGGGCAACGTTTAGTCGTGTGCATTCATCGGATCTAGTGCCTTCCAGTTATCACTTGTTCCAGCCGTTCCAGAATTCCTGGAAAGGGAAAATCTATTCCATTGGGAAGTCTATTAAAACGAACCTGGCACAATTTTTTAACAGTAAATCACAGATGTTCTATGAAAACGGCAGTATGAAGTTGACGGCGAAATGTTGTAAATAACGATAGTTAATATGAAATTGATTGAAATATAGAAGGTGTATCAAAATAATTGTATTTTCCTTGAAACTCAAAAACCGAACTAACTTATATGTGAATATAACATTAATATCTCCAGGAGTCTTTTGATTGTTTTAATCCTCACGTGCGAGTTGAATTAATTTATTATAATCTTTTTCGTCTTAATGCTGAAGACACTTATTTTAGTGTATAGGGTACACATTCATAAATACTTCGGTGCTTTTCAGCAAATTCTTTCATTAATTCTTTTAACAATATTGTATGTTCCAAATTTCGGTAAACCTAAATCTTCATTTGATATATGCTTCATATGTTGCTGAATCAACTGGTAGAAATATGAAAATTGGTGATTTGAGAAATGACATTAGCTTCCTCCTCCACTGCTTGGGATTAAATATCTGTTATTTTTAGCAAATGAGATTCACCGGAAACACATGAAACCTGGAGTGTACAACACATAACAGGTGTGTTTAACAACTTGTAATATGCAGGTGCAACATTATTATCAAAGTACACTTGCTTCAATAATTTTAGTTGAACATCAATTCCCAAAAAATAATGCAAACATGGCTCATAACTGAAAACAGCCCAATACATATCCGTGTTTGTAAGATAAGAAGTAATAGTGTCAAAGTGCCGTACAGATTTTCACACTTTTTTAATATTAAATTCAGGCGTGGAGATAATACTATTATATAAGACTAGAGACATATTATTATGTTACACAAAAGCTGAGCTCTAATCGTAAATCTTACAAACTGTATTTGTCTTATAACTAGTATAAATGCAAAAAGTTCTATGATGAAATCAAGAAAACAGGCAACGGTCCTGAAGTCTACCCAGTTATGGAGAAGTTTTTTAATCACACAACAACAACGTTGCTTTTACTTGAAAGGAAGCGAGATAGAATAGCCTCGCGCTTTGAAAATCTCGACGGCCGTCTGTAATAGCGGAAATATAAGACCGGAAACTATTAGATGCCGTCTGATCTTAACAGGTAAAATAATCAAGTTGACATCAACGTTTTCCAGCTTTCCATCATGATACTTACATCACAGAATGGCTTTATTATTTCCTTGCAACTTTCTATCTAGTAGAAGATTACTCGGAAGTTTCATCAGACATTATATGATTACAAACATAATGTAGCTGCTGAAGGGAAACTTTCTGAGACATTGCTCCTAACAAACATTGATACAGCTATTCCAAATATTCTCACGCAAGGATTTATCCAGATTACTTTACCAATCACACAGAGGCGAGCCGTGTATCTTAATCTGTAGACCGACTGACTAAAAATTAGCTGGCCGAAGTTCACACAATAGTGAAGAGGATTCTTCTGCAATGTTCTATGTTTAGAACGTATCACTTGACTCACTACGACTGTAATGTACCGGGGCAGGACCGGTGCAGCTGACTCCATGACAGGACATCGATGGATAGTTCAGGGATGTATTTACGGTTAGAC